>VXBX01000771.1:1219314-1316710 GCA_013400415.1 Scytalopus superciliaris | reverse complement strand
TTTTTTTTATTTTTATTTTTTGTTTGTGTTAATTTTCGTCTTGCTTGTGCCTTAGGCCATGTTTATCTATTCTTGATAAGGTAAGTTTTCCTTGGTTTTTACCTTTTCCACTCCTGAGGAGAGCACACACGTTGGCTGTGTAAGTAAATTAAAATTTTGCTCCAGAAGGATGTCAGGGAATTACAGTGTAGTACAGTTTCCAAGATGAGCAACGGATTTTTTATTTTTATTTTTTTTTGGTACTATTTTTTGACTTAAGGTGATGACAGGTATTTTTGGAAAGGAAAAAAATCTGAATGGAAATACGTGTGAACGATTTTTCAATGCCTTCTTTGGGCCTTGATTATAGTTCTGTAAACTAAGCAGTTAGATGAAAAGTCAGGATCTAGATTTCACATCTTTTTCCACCGTCTGAAATATATTTGCTGTCAGTGACACGTTTTAGGCAATATTGTGTGTTTCAATGCAACTGTTTTTCTTCTTTGAAAGGTGGTGAAAAAGAAAATATCAAGATGAGTAAAAAGCCTCCAAATCGTCCTGGAATCACATTTGAGATTGGTGCTCGTTTGGAAGCACTGGACTATTTGCAGAAATGGTATGGAAGACATTATGCATTTACTGAGAACATAATTATTTTGTGTACATTGTATGCTTTGGTATCTGATTGTGTAACTTAGTGTACCTGTTAATTGCCCATTTCACATATGAACTTTACGAGTTTTCTCCAATGTCTGTTACACTCTTGGCTTTTAGGAAAGCAGTCGCTCTTCAGAAATCAAACTAAACTTTTCTGTGAGTTTTTGTTTGCTTGCTTTTAGATGCTTGTGCAGCCGTAGTAAGCAAAGAGCATTTCTGGAGTAGTGTGGAATGCAGTGTCATGGCTGAGGTGATCGGTGTGTCAGTGTGGCAAACTTCCATGACCAAAGGCTTCTTTTTTTTTTTTCATTTGAAGACCTGCAAGGGGATTTGTTTTGTATTCAGTTACCACGCTTCATAGGTTCACGAAACTGATTGCAAGAAAAGATAACATCCCTAATTGGAATGTATGAGTACATAGTACAACTGTGTGTGTATCAAACAGCTGGAGGAATGAACGCTTAAAACTGTGACTCTGCAGCCACCCAGACATATTGTGAGTTCAAAGACTATAAAATGGAAATTGTGGACACAAGGAAAGGAGCTGCTCTTACAAAATGAATTGTTAGTCAAAATTTTCCTAAAGCTAGTGGGCTAATTTGATGATGTGTGCTGACCATGCTAGTCCACTTTGAAAAATCCCTGGTTTTGTTAAAGTAGATGACAGAAGAAATTGATGCTTCTACCCAGAAGTTTCTTCTTAGCTGCTCTCTGATTTGTTGGAGCTAGGAAATTTAAGGTGTTGTACCTCCTTTTCTCTTGCATTCCTGGAGAGCTCAGTGTGCTCCTGTAAATACCTGATCCTGTTAACTCCAAGCGGTGTGAGAGAGAAGTTTCTGTATTGTTGACATGTTTGCTCCAGTAGTTACATGCTCTGTATAAAAAGTTGGGTCAGACTTTTTATCTGTACAGCTTTGGTTTTAATCATAGCATAAATATTTATTTTAATAAGTGTTCTCTAAAGGAACTGATTTACAGAACAGTTCTTGTTCTTACCTATTGGTGTAGGATGGGTTTTCAATGTACTGAATCTATACCTGAATGCCAGGATAATGAAAACATCCAAATAGTGGTATAAAAGTAATTTTAGTAGGATTTTTTATAACATCATCTATGATGAGATAATTGGTTAATATAACTAGGTAACAAAAATTAATATTTTAAAATAGCTTCAGCTTAATTGTATATTAAAAAAAAAAAATATCAGTGAATATCCAGTGTATTCTTTGTTCCTTTTCATAGAGAAGGGTTTCATGTCAGCTCTGGAGTTCTTGTCTAGGTTTGGCTTGTCAGGCATGGGCCATGTCACAAGCTCTGCAGTTGAGTTGCTAGGTGTTTTCAGGAAGAATAGAATTTATCCTGAACTTTCTAGCAATTGATTCATCATCTGTACCACCAGATGGAACAGGTCAGGTTTATATGCATGTAAACTTTTGTGGTGCCCTATACACGAGAAGAAATTTAATATGAAAATTTAGCAGTTGCATCAACACTGAAAACAGGAATCTATTTCAAATTAACTAGCGTTCACATACAGAACCAAATAGCTTGTGACTGAAAGTCTACTGTTGTGTTATTATTAGGGTGACATGGGTTGCAATAGTAGTCCATGTGATTTTTTTTTTCTTAGCTTTCTGTTGCATAAGGGGATGGTGGATGTTTTTTAAATTCTTTCTATATATAATCTGTATGCATTCCCCTGATTTGCATGCATAAATACAGACTTCAAAGAAAATAAAGTTGCTGAACTTACATGAAATCTCTTTATATTTTTTAACAAAAGCTAAATTGAAGAGCAGTGATATTGCTTAGCTCAGTCTTTCTACAAGAGACAAATTGGGAACACTTGCTGCAACATAGCCTTTGAAAGGGTTTTATTTTTTTCCTTCATTTTTCTGATAGCTTGCTGTCATTTAAAGATCCACTGTTCATGACCAGTTAAAATGTTAATCAGGAAAGGCTTCTTGAGGATGTGAGAAAAAATATAGTAAAGTATATTTTTGCTTTCTGAGGCACTTTTACAGGTCTGAAATTTTCAACTGTGTAGTAGTTGCTGAAATTCATCTCATGGAATCTGGTGTTCTGTTTATGTTCTGTAAACTTTGAAGGGGGCATTGTGTACCTTGACTATTTATTGCTTAAAAGCCCCATGGTTTTAAATGAAGTTTTTGAAGAGAGAGTTTGGGTCACTGGTATCATTTGTCATGTACCATGACAGAGTAGAAGAAAGCCTGGTCAAACTGGTCAGGAAAGACAGGCTGTCATTGGATGCATTTATTTTTGCTTTATTGTGGAGGTAACTGCAACTGTAGCTTTATCAAGTGCAGCAGTTATGCTGTTGCAGGGGATTGTCTTACATAATGAATTTGTACCACTTGTTACATTTAAATTCACTAAAGCAAACTAGGAAATGCATCTCTAATAAAAATCAATGTCCTCATCTGTCAGCAGATAGGAATTGAAAATTATGAAATAGAAAATTTTTAAGTATACGAGATAATCAGGGGCCTGGAGTGTATGACCTCTGCAGATAGAGTGAGGAAACTGGACTTGTTTAGCTTGGGGAAGGCTTCAGGAGTTCCATGTCAGCCCAAGGCTGTCATCAAGAAGATTGATTCAGTGAAGCTCTACAGGTAGGTAGAGAACAAGAGACAGCAGGCACAAGCTGAAATGAGACATTCAGACAAGGTTCAAGGAGAATCTTTTTCCCCAGGGGACAGTCAAGCAGTGGATCAGGTTGCCTGAAGAGTTTGTGAGGTCTCCAACATTGGAGATTTTAAAGACTGATGGATAAAACACAGGAAAACTTGGCCTGATCCTGTAGCTGACCCTTCATTGAGAGGGAGGTGGGACTCAAGCCCTTCTGAGGTTCCTTTCAACTTGAATTATCCTGTGGTCTCCTACAAAAACTGTCACTACAAAAGTGTCAACACACTCTGCCTCTCACTGATAAAACAAATGAAACAGCAGTAAAGCTGCACATACCTGCAAGTGCATGTCTGTGTGTAAGACAGTTCTTAAACTGTCAGCTGCCACAGGTAGGACACTGGCCTTGCAAAGCTGATGCATTTAAAGATGGATCTCTTCCTTTTTTTTCTGTCTTTGTGTGTCTTTTGGGCCTCTAGCTCTCCGGTTCTGTAAGCGACAGAGACTGCTTTGGAAAAAACAACCCCTGTTGTATTTCTGAGACTGTGGTCTTTATTAATTTGCTTGATCTAAACTCCAGGTTAGGTAATGAGGAATGATACACTGCCCTTGTTGTTCTGGAATGGAAACAGCTCACTAAAATAGGTTAGTTGTTAGAACAACAGCACTGCCCTTGGTGTGTTTGATTATCTGGATGGATTTTTTTTTTTCCCCTTCAGTATTGAGGAAGCTTTTTCCCTGTAAGTCTTTGGGAAATCTTGGTACAGTCCTTGCTTTAGATTTCAGGTGACTGGTTTACCTGACAGGTATTTAAAAGGATGGTGAAGACTGCACTTCATATTGATTTAATACTATATATATGTATGAAAAATAGGGACCTAAAAGTATGTGTTTGCAGATTTTGCAGATACCAGAACACTTATTTGTGAGAAGTCAGGACACAGGGTATTTGGGTTTATATCCTCTATGAGGTAGAAGGAAATTTTATTATCAGTTTTGTGAAGGCAAGAAATACGTGTCTGTAGATTTTGTAGGTGCAAACTGGAGCAAATTTACTAATGTTTTTGAACCGTTTTTCAGTTTGAAATGCCTCTTGTCCCATTTCACAGGGCAGTTTACCACTTTTGGTCACTTGTAAATCGTTAAAAGGAAGGTGATGATGTAAAAATGAAAAACACTGTGTTGCTATTACTGTGTGTTGAGTGCATTGAAGAAAATACTTTGGGATTTTTTACACTGTCATGAAAATGGGAAGTTTTCAATTAATTTTTCTTGTGTGAACATTAGAACACTATTGTTATCTGACCAGTGCTTCATCGTGTAAGTTTTGTAAGCCATATTAAATTCAAAAAAATTGCATAATTCTCGTGGGTTGGAATCACCAAGATTGGAACCAGTGAATGGAGAGCATGTGGTGTGTAAACCGAGCAGATACCATCAGCTAACAACAATTCTCCTGTTCTCCCTTTTAAAAACAAGAACAAACACCCCTGAAATTTAGAAGAAACTTCATTTGCCATTATTAGGTATCCTTTCCAGCATTCTGTTTAAAAAAATCACACCCAAAATTTGCAGATTAGTGTTTCTTCCTACAGCAAGAATACTGATTTTTGAATTTCAGTGTGCTGACTTCTTTGGTTTATTTGGTTTTGTTTTGTGAAAAGTAAAGACTTTTCCCTCAGATTTTTGGAGTGATTTTTTTCTAGTTTGTCCTGATCAAATGTTGGAAAATATGTTTGTATATCAATTTCATTCTGATCACTTAGTGTGCAGTATTTGCTGGGGGAATTGACTGACGAGGTGTTTTGGCCTTGGACATCCTTACGGTCTGGTACTGTAAAGAATTAAGTTTGTATCCCCCTTTGTAGCACTTACTCAAATGTAACTTTGAAACTTCCCAATGGAAGGAATGTCTACATAAAATTTCACATGTGTATGAGATGTAAACATCTTCATACTAATCTTCTAATTTATGAAATTGATTATTTTCAGTAAAAGCACAAAACCACCAGAAAGATGTTCTGTGCAGTGTAAAATTTGCAATGTGTATGTTCTCCTCTTTTCCACTGTGGGATCCTTATTGTGAAATATTACTGTTTGTACATATTTGTGGCACATTGTGTGGCTAATTTTAGTGGATGTTGAGGGCAATAGTTTGTTGCTAAATCATACAAAGTTATGTTTGGGTTGCCTAATAACCAGTTGCACATGGCTTGGGTGGTTCCATCTCTGAGGACTGGAGTTGAATGCAGGTTTTGTCTATTCATCTTGCAGCCACTCTCTTAAGAGACACTGGAGAAACATAAATTATTGGAATATAGTTGTGTGATACGGTTATTATGAGGTTTAACTGTGCAAAACCAGAATCACGGGTTTTAAAAAGATTTTAATTGCAGAAATTGTTTTTATCAAAGGGATATTAACCAATAAGTACCTTGTGCTGCATTTCCTCTCTAGAGTGATCTCTAATTAGACTTAATATTTTGCATGTCTTCTTTTAATAACTCATGCTAGCTTAGCTCTTTTTATTTTCTATGTGTATTAATGTCTTGATTCTTGGCTTGCTGAATTTTCTTTAAAACTATTTTAATTTTAAAACATTTATCTCTAAGCTCTGATCTGTATTTTACTTACCCCTCTTACTTGGTTTTTTCTTTCCAGGACAGTGTACTGTAATTTCCCAGTTAATCCCTTCTGTTGTGTTCTCACACAGTGCTTGGAATGGTGACTTGACTGCTGCTGACCAGTGAAAGCTCCTGGCCATAACAAGGGAGCTGCTGTAGGGCAATACCATACTGGGAACAAAGTGTTTGCATGGGAGTTTCGTAGGAAAAAGAGAATTCTGTCTTTCACCTGATTGACCCTGAATTTTGTAAAATAATCACACTTTTGCATCGCTAGGTGTTTGGCATCTGATAAAACTAAAATTTCTAACTGTGCTGAGAAAATACCATTTTTGGTTTCCCCTTCACTGCTGCAGCACAAGCTCTCCTTTTTGATTGCTACAAAATTAACTTCCTGTCGTCTTGCTTTTCTGGTGTTTTTCCTTGCTCCCCTCTGTTAAATGCTTTCTGTGTCATCCTTTTGTGTGGAACTCCTTTAGGTAGCATTGTTACTAATACTTTTGCTCTAGTAACAGTAACTTCACTTTTTGCTCTGCTTTGCTCCTTTTCCTGCTTATTGTAAGACTTGATGTCTATTTGTAAAAAGTCTAGAATTTCAGCACTTGGGAAGATGATAAAAAACAGTAAGGAATTTTATAATAAAATTCCTGAATGTAGCAGCATGTGGTTATTCAAAGTTAAACCAGAATGGTACTGCTGGGATTCAGGTTTGACCTATGAGTTTTGCTTTCTGTTTTGATGTAGTATATCATCAGTTTCACCGTTCTTGTTAGTGTTGTCAGTCTGCTTGAGAGGGGAAAGGGGGGTTGATCTTCTTGTTCCTCTGAAAGAAAACCCATGAAGTGTCTTGAAGAAGATTTTGTTAGTATAGTGGCAAATGAGAGACTGCAGTTTTAGACTAAGGCTTTGTGGGTTTTTTTCTTAAAGTGAGTCAGAAGAGTTTAGGAACTTAAAAGAATGGCTGTGAAAATATTTTGCATTTCTGAAATGCATGGAAGAGAGAAATGCAGTAAGAACTTGGACTGCCTGTGAATTCTGATGTGAGTGTGAAATCTGGCTCAGCAGAAACCTAGAAAATCAGAGCTTTTCTTTATCAACAGCTCCTGAAATATTTAAATGTTGGGAAGCTGTATACGTCACTGCAGTTAAGAAGTAGTACTGGAGAAAGGAAGGAGCAAATTGAGATTGACACCTTTTGTTTTCGTGCCCAGTCCTAGTCACTAAGAAATAAGGAAAGCCTGTGCTTCTTGAAAACTTACATTTTAGTCAGAACATGTGCTAGGAACTCCTTTAACAGCACAGTCAGTATTTCGGAGAGAAAGTATTCAAAATTGGTAATGTTGACAGGGTTCCTGTATATGTCAGTTGCTTTTCTAGCTGATGGAACTTGCAGTAGGACTCAGAATTGGTCACTCAAACTCTCCTCTCAAACTGTTGCTCCCCAGTAGAACTTAGTTAGAAAAACAGGTTATGAAAGTTAAAGGCAGCTGTCCTTTGGCTGTAGTCTTTGTTTTCAGTACTTTTTCTGTTAACTTTAGATCATCCCTAGTATAAAGTCTGATGAAAAAATTAATGATGTAATTAACTTTTTCTTTTTCTTAGAAGATTCTTTGCACTGTTGAATCTGTTTCAATACTTTTGTGAAGGGCAGGAGCTGAATTCTGCCTCATTCCCATTTTCACTGATGTATATTAACTGTTGAACTGAATGTTACCCATTTAGTAACTTAATTTTTTTCAAACTTGGAGAGTTCTCAGTACAAAGTGTTAATGCAACTTTCTGAATGGTCATGTGAGCACTGTTGTAACTAAAGCAAGAAACAGATCTTTGAGATTTATCAGTTTATGTTTAACATTGAAGGTATCCATCTCGTATTGAGAAGATAGATTATGAAGAGGGGAAGATGTTGGTCCATTTTGAACGCTGGAGTCATCGCTATGATGAGTGGATTTACTGGGACAGCAATCGGTTGCGGCCTTTGGAGCGACCAGCATTAAGGAAAGAGGGTCTGAAAGATGATGAAGAATTTGTTGTAAGTAGCACATTTATTTTTGTCTTAGACTTTTGTTAACCATGTACTTGTTTTCCTACATTAAATCTCTCTAGCACATACTGTTTAATTCTTTTTAGGGGAAAAAGAAAAATCTAATTTATTTAAATATTAATGACTAAATCTGTATAAAATAGGATTTTAAACCTGGAGAAGAAGTCCTGGCTCGTTGGACAGATTGTCGATATTACCCTGCAAAGATTGAAGCCATTAATAAAGAGGGTATGTATGAATGTGTGAGCCATAGGTAAGGTCTGCTTGCATATGTTACGCTGTAGATTTAGTCTTCTCAAAAAAGCAATATACTTATAAAGTTTTCCTCAGTGCCTCAATTTAAGTGAAAATTTATCAGACTTAGTATAAGGTTTGTCTTTTATCTGTATGAAATTAGAAAATTGGAATTCCTCCTAAAAGACAAAACCCTTCGTGTTTTTAATCAGTGATCACATGTGCACAGTCTTAGGAATATTTTGTGCTATTGTTGATTTGGGTTCATGATATATTTAAATTTTCATAATCATTTTAGTTCTGTTTATTGAAGAAAAACAACAGAAGTGGGAAAATAAAGGAGCATGTTAGATGAAATAAATTCACAATGGTGATATTTCTAATGGACATAAGTAGAAGTTGAAGTTTTTATTGTAGCATAAAGCAAATGAAGAGTTGGTTGCAAATTGTATTGTTTCCGTAGTGTGGCACCTTAAATATTACATAATTCTTTCAATAAATTATGAGCAAAAGTGATTTAATAGCTTAAACATGCATGAAATGGTACAACTGGCCAAAGAGCAACAATATTTTTTTTCTTTCCAATTCTGGACCCCAACTGTTGGTAACACCTGGTTACTCTGCCCATACAGCCTACAAAACATTTTGCTAAAGCTTTCATAATAACAAGGTGTGTTTGTTTCTTAACTACTCATAGTGATGACATCAATCATTTTCTAGGAACATTCACAGTACAGTTCTATGATGGTGTCATCCGATGTCTTAAAAGGATGCATATCAAATCTATGCCAGAGGATGCCAAAGGGCAGGTAAGAATACTTTATGTATTACTTTGTGGGTTTTTTGTAGTTGGTTGTTTTTTTTGTTGGTTTTGTGTTTGTTGGTTTTTTTGGGTTTTTTTTAGTATCGTGATATAGTAAAAGCATCATGTAGCACAACTAGTTTTTAGGTTACAGTCTTTATTCTAGGTCCTGCACTGCCTTGCTTCATCAGTTTATGAATGATGCCTCAGAGTGTGCTGCTCCAGTGGTCTTGCCTCTCTCTGAAATGCCTGGCTGCTGGACACTCCAGTGTCCAGTGCTGACTAGTTTGTTCCCAGAGTCTTGTCTTGCAGAGTTTACAAAACCAGGGGCATCCAGTGCCTTTTCCCTCTGGTGTCCTTCAGAAAAGAGCTTTAACTTGTCAGCAGTCTGTGCTGCTTATTTTTTTGTTTAATTGTATTTATTCCCCATCCTCCACCTCATCTCCTTTGTTTACTACTGTGGTAGCTTTTTGCCCATGTGTTCTTAGTAACATGACTGTGGGGGTTTTCTCCCCTATATCAGAACTTTTGGGCATTCAGACAGATAAGTATTCTTATTTCTTAAAAAGTCCAGTTGCTGTTACAGAAAAGATGCTGAATAGAAGTTGAGGGAGACTGTGAAGTAAAGGCCATGTTTTAGTTACCAGGCATATCTTTTCTTGCAAAAGGAAAACAACACTGAAAACTCTTACATGCTTTCAGTGGAAATGCCATTGCACTTATCTTGCATGGTAACTATTTTCATAGTTAATGAGAAATTACTGCAGCTATTTGAGACAAAAAATGATAAAACTATTCTGTATTTGCTCTCCATTTTCTTCAGCGTATTCCTAACTTGGCAAACAAACCTCAAATATTTCCTATTTACTTTGTAACCATTCATATTGTGACAAGGGCAGATGGATAAACAAATTGGCTTGGAAGCATCTCCATATCCTGGCCTCTGAAGTGCAGGTAGCTGTAGTAGGGTTGATCCTCTGTGAAGGGGACATTGGAACTCTGTGCAGACACCACTGCACTATTTAAACTGTTTCCTGAAGGAGATTAACTGGAATTCATAGTCACACTAACCCTTATTTCTTGCTGCAATCTCAGAGTAACTCTGTTGAACCAGTGTGTAGTATTTCAAACAATACTTTCAGTATGACAGTAGCTGGGAAATTAGAGTGTTTCATTTTGCTTTATAAAAGGCAAAACTTGGGTAAAGTGGTTGTGATTGAAATTAAGTAAGCGTTTTGTGACAGTGTAAAGAAGTACCCGAGTCTGTCCTGTGCTTTTCTAGGGAGCAGTGTTGTATCTAATCTTGAGTTACTACTCTTAGGCCAACAGGCATCCTGAGCTTTAAAAAAAAAAAAAAAAGTAAATCCATTCCTGCACAACCATTATGTTGCCCAGACATGCTTGGTGGCAGTCCAGCTCATCTATTATTTCTAATTTTTCTCAGTAGTTGAGAGTTACGGTGCCACTTGTGCATCTCAGGGGCTGAATGTAAGCTGCTTCAGTGAAGTCTTGAGAAAGAATAAGGGGACAAATTTGCACTTTCTGAGACGGATTTAGAATTGTTGTCTTGAAGCAAGAATACCACCAGTTGTGCTTCCTACAATGCTAATTGATACTAGTTGTAGCATTTAATTTTGCAAAAGTAGAAATAAGCATGAAAATCTGTAGCTTTCAAAGGCAAAGATACAATTTTTCCTGCAACATTTCTCCTGTATCGTGTTATGGTAAAATGTTTGTTTTTCTAATTATTTTTGTGTTATTTCAGAATAAGAACGTAAACTAAGATTTGGCTTGAAAATCGATTATCTGAATCTGAGCTTTGTCTAAGCCTAAAATGCAAATTAATGTTTTTGCTCTTTTGCATTATTTATTTTATAGGAAAGCCTTTATGTAAAGCTTAAAAAAATGCCAAGACAATAAATTGATTTGAAAAGCAGTGAAGTTGTCAGACCCAACGTTTCGTGCTTAATTTAAACCTATAACTTTGGTTTAGTCTGTTTCCAAAGAAAAAATCTACTTTTCAAGAGATGAATGTAAGCTTAAGTTCCTTCAAGTGCTAGTGCATCAGCAAATTTAACAAATGTAAGATCTTTTTGGAAGGTGTGTGCTAAGCATGCAGAATTTGAATTGCATGGAGAGAGCTACAGATTAGGTAATACTTGGATTTGAGCTTAGTGTGACTCGAAGGAAGAGATGGTAAACACTGTAACACTCAAACTATTTTTGAGTTGCAGCATAAGTGTGTCTTAATAAGACTCATCCGTGAGGGTGGAAAGGCAAAATTTTTAAAGAGTGGAAAATACTTGTGTGTCTCAGTGCAATGAGACCTGAGGTTTGGCTGCTGTGCAGATAAGAGCACATGAATGGAAGTCACACAGATACGTGGCTAACGGAGTACAGAGAGGAAAGAGGGGTATATTGGGACTGCCCTTATGAGAGCACATGTGAAGTATTTGGATAACTTACTTTTTCTGTTTCATGTTTTTTGTTTTATCTTCGATGTAATCAGGCGCGCGAGAGGGAGCAGATAGCGCCGGAGCTGAGATTAGTGACGGAAATCGAACCAAAAGAAGTGAGTTTTGAGGAGGGATTTGAAGGAGAGGGAGGGGACTTGGCACACAGGAAGAGGAAGCTGAGGAAAAAGCATGGATTTGCGAATGGGCCAGAGGAATAAAGAAGATGTGACAGGAGACAATGTGAGCCAAGATGTAGGTGGGGCAGACTGTTTAGAATTGAAAGGTGAGGGTAAGGAATCCAGGCCTGGTGTGAAATCAGCCAGTCTATAGATCGATATTTTGTGTATGTATGAATGCATGGGAGTTGTGATGTGCCAGGAGAGGAAAAACAGCTGAATCTTCTAGAGAAGCAAAAAGGTGGTGATTTTAGGCAGATGAGAACAATGTTTGTGTGAATTCTGCTATTGATGCAAGGGTTGGAGTTTAGAAATTACTCTCTTTTTGCCTTCCAACTCTTGCAGGATTAAGGTTACACAAAGGAGTGTATTTTAAAATAGAAGTGTTTCAGCCAATTGATATGTAAGGCTGTTGGATAATTTCTACTAATGTATTTCTTGATCATGCTATTTCGCGTGTTTTGATTTTAATAGTGAATCTAATTAGCATAATGACAGTTTTTCTCAGTAGTGATAAAGTAATGTTTTGTTTTCTAGGTATGGTATCCCATTACTTTTCTCCTTCAAGTTTTGCATACTTGAAAGTTGAATTTTAGTAAGAATAAAAAAGAAGGAAATGCGGTTTTTTTTTTAGTTCTTCTATTTTATATTTTCTAAAGTTATATATGTAAATGAGAAACTCACTGGAGTGAGCTACTGGGGGAAGTGGGAAATGAGGCTGGATGGTGCAGAGCAACTGGTGCAGAGTTACACAGCTACAGCCAATAGAGAGACAGTGTCATGACACAAGGGAAAAATCGGGAAACCTTCTCTTAAGAGGACTTTGAATTTACCTCATTAATTTCTAATGTGTTCATATTTAGGCCCTTGGCTTTGTGTATACTGAATGATCTGGGAAAATGTACTGTTACTAAAGATTTGTAACTAGTTTCTGTGATATCTGTGGTATTTAGTGTCCTGCTGTTAGGGTTGACGGAGTGGATGTCTTACTATTACCCCGAGAGGGATTTCAGACTTTATTTTGCTTTAGGCTCTTAGTGTTACTCACAAATCTTTTTTGTTAATTTTTTTTAATAAAAATTCTGAAAAAGACACAGATGTATCTTTTTGAAGGAGTTCCTGTGCTCTTCAAAAGAAATATAATCGCCTTAGCATCTTAGTTGCTAAATACTTACCATGTCAGGAGCTGTGCCACTGAGCAGTTATGGAGCAGGAGTTCAGTGTTAAAAAGCAGGAAGTACCTGTGTCACTTTAGTGCCTATATATTTACTCCAGAGCCAGAATAAAACTGAACCCACAGAGTTTCTGACCAAGTCAGAATTACAAAATTTTTAGGTTGGAAGGGACCACTTGAGATGGTCTTGTCTCCCGCCAGTGCTCAAGGTTCTCTTCACTGAGCTTAAATTCACATGTTATCTAGAAAAATAACTGTCACCATAATTAATGTCTCTGATCTGGCCTCTGAATGCTTAGCCTTTGTCTGCTTCATTGTTGTGTCCTGCTACCCCTTGTAAGCTTCATGTTTTAGGAACAGTACCCAAACAATGAAATAAAATACAAACAAATTCCCCTTCCTGTTGCACCAGAACAGCTGCCATGATAACAGGATACTTGGTTCAGCATAGTCCTTGAAGCTTGGTATCTTCTGAAGGCTTTTGATTTTCAGGGTGCTTAGCTTGACTAAAAATGAGAATATCCTTTAGAAGCTGTTTTGATGCAGGATGCACTTCATTTCCTTCCCACTTCTATCACAAGATCCAAGCTCCAGCCACGTTACTGATCCTCTTCATCCCTTGGCCAGGGTACAGTGTAAGACTTCTACTCTCAGGTGTCCTAATTCCTCATCACCACAAGTAGCTCAATCCATTTTTTTGTCCTGCTGGATGGGCAAGGCTCTGGATGGACTGGAGCTAATGTGTGTGCTCGTTTTGGCTGGCCAGAAAAGAGGTATGTGTGCTTTTGATTGACTATGCAGCTGGCATTTAGACACGCTCGTTTGTGCTGGCTTGTCACCAAACAGCCTCAGTAGTGGCCTGTTCTGTGAGCCTTGCCAAAGTGCTTCCAAACTTTGCTGCCGGCTTGTCTGAGTGTGTGCAACTGAGTTGACAGTGTGGACATGGAACACTTTATCTTAGAGGAATCAAAGCTGCTTGTGTTTCTAAGAGCATAGCTCGATGCAAAGCAAAAGCGTAACCTAATGTAAAGCAGTTATTTAAAAGTATTGAGCTATAGAAAAGGAAAAGCATGATACAGGAAGTAATGCTTTGTATTTGTGTTACGCTTTTCTCATACACAGAAGAAGGCAAGGAAACTCAGTAGAACAGAAACTTGAAAGACTTATATAATGAGTGAGAAGAAGTTGCATTGGAACAAGATTTGTAAAAGCAAACTACTTTAGGTATCTCATATGGTAATATAAAACAAGGAAATAATCCAGAATAAAACAGTCTGTCTGAAGTTGGGGGCCGAATTACTGTTTGTAAAGCACTTATGTGTAACTAGACAAAAATAGTCTTTATAGTACTTTTTTTGTGTGTGGTAGTACTTGCAGCTAGATTGCCATTTAGTAAATGATTTATCATTCGGAACACTCAGATGCTTAGTTCTGACTGGTGGATTGTTGTATTGCCTTTATGTTGCATATAACTTCTCCTTGGAAAAATTCTGTACCTTGATGTTATGGAGAGTTCAAAAAAGTACTTCAGTCAAAAGGATCAATTTTTGCAGTCAGGAGACATAAGGCAGGAGTCTGATTGTTCCAAACTAGTGGAAAGAGCTTGCTCAGCCTTGGATGTGTTTAGTTTTCTCTGTTGATATAGGGTGGCTTGACTTAGTCTAAATGCAAAAAAGTAGATTCATTTGGGATTTAAGTTCTGTTCTTCACTCCTTGAATGTGTCTGTATGGTCAAAATAAGCCATTACCAAAAATGTTACTTTTATTGCAAGTATGGATTATGAAATTGAGTCATATTATAGAACACTTTATTGCAATTACTGGATGAAACCTGTAATATGTTATACGAAAAGAGTAAAAGAATGCTATCTGTAGTTACTCTAGAAACACAAGTGTAATTAGATGGGAGTTACCCTGCTTTATCAGTTTAATTCAGTAAGAACTCTGCCCAGTCAAGCAGCTGGACCAGGCTTTGAGGTGGTTGTAGCTTTGTCTAACAGTTCAACAACTATGAAATTGTGTATTTCAGAGCCAGAAGGGTAAGGAAAATGTCAGTGTTCTGGGTTTGGGAGCTTCTGGGTTTGTAAAGCAACGACAAAAAGTAGATAACAGGGAATGTGTGCAGCCATAATTCTATACACAGTGTTTTTTTTTATTTTTTTTTAATTTTTTATTCATGTGGCATACTGATAGTACTTCAAGTTTATTAAGGCTGTTTGGGAAACTCATTCTACAAGTCTTTGGCTATAAAAATAAATTGAACTGCTCTTGAATATTTCTAGATGAAGTTTCACTGGGTTTAAGAGTATTTTCTCTTTAAGTCTCAGGCACTTTTTAATACTTACTTACCATTTTTTCCTTTTTGGAGGATTGGATAGCTTTGGTCAAAGCTGCTGCAGCAGCAGCAGCCAAGAACAAAGCAGGAAGTAAACCTAGAACCAGCGCAAACAGCAATAAAGATAAAGAGGACAGAAAATGGCTAAAAGTTCCTTCAAAAAAGGAAGAAACCTCAACCTCTACAATCATGCAGGATGTCCAAAAAAAGGAAGAGGAGCCTACATCTAGTGACACGTTTGGTAAAAACACATTCTCTAAAAGACTAATTTGTTTTTTCTGTAATGTTGAGGTAGTATTCTCACTGTTAATTTTGCAGTTAATAGCTAGTATTTCTAGAAGAAGATGTCTCATTTGCTGTTACGATATGTTTGTGATATGTAATGTTAATCAGTTCAGAAACCATTTCTGTCAGATAAATCTAGTTCAGTCAGTATTTACTTCTTGTCCAAAACTTCTGACTAGCTTTATCAAGAGCAGAACATTGTTTTTTTTCAATGATTTCATTGTACACTTCAGTTCATATTCTTGCATCTTTTATTACCTGTGAGGTAATCCATGATCTTGTTCTAAGGAAAAAAAAAATTCCAGTATGCAAGATATATCCATGTTCAGGCATGTTTGAAACTATTTCTGGGTTGATATGGATTTATTCATTTTAATAGTCTTTAATGCTAATTTCTTATAATATTGAGTAAAAATTTTGAGCTAATCTTCATCTAATGCTTCAGTGTAATATTAGATCTTCAGAATGTGTAATTTTCATTTTTAAGAGACTTTTAAAGTTTCTTTACTGCAGTATTCCAGTAGCAATTCTTTAAGTATTTTGCAGGGTTTTATGTATGTATGAAATGTGAGTTAATGAGATTTCTCTTGTGTTTAGAAGTGGGATTTCCTGTAGTGGATGTTCCAAAGATGGCCTTTGTGCAGGCAGAGAGCACGTTATCACACAAGAGGAAAAGTAATCTAGGCAACTCATTTCAGGCAAAGAGAGCTCGTCTTAACAAGATCACTGGTAAAATACTTTTTTTGTTGTCGACTTTGTTCCTTTTTCACTGGTGAGGTATGCATGCTTATATTGAAGGTACTGGAGTAGATTGCATAGAAGCACACTCACAAGGGACGTGGTCACTGCAGTCTTTTACTTGTTTGGAATTTTAAAGGAATCTGTAAATTGTAAAATCTACCTTGTTCATACGTTCAAGGAGTGGTCTCAGGCTGTACTTGGTCTTTTTAGGTTTTTAGGACAGTAGCCGTCCTGAACTGGTGATTTTTTTTTTTTGGGATATGCTTTAACTCAAACTGCACAATTTTCTTCGTTATCAGATGAATTTGGGGTTTGTACAACTTTGCAACAAGGCCATGAGACATTCTACCACTGTAAATTAAACCCATGGTTAGTTGTGGAGAAACAGTAAATGTTTTGTCATGGAGTAAAATTGTTGCTGAAAAGAGTTCACAGTATGTCATTTAGAAATATACAAGCCTAGCTACAAATGGAGGCAGTGAAGATCTGAAATTTTTTTCAGTGTCTAGGCCATTCATTCCCTACCTGTATTGCTCAAAAGTATTAATGGAAAACAGGGATAAAACTATAGAATACATTCTATACAACAAGAAAAGGAATATTGGTCTTATCTTTAAAAGTTGAAAAATACATGTATTCAAAAAAATTAATGGAAATTTATTTAACTGTGAAAGCATTATTTCAATTTGTGTTCCTCCCAATAAGCAAACTCTGTTGGCAGCATTGATCCTGCCAGTATTTAGGATGAGGTCATATGTTTGTACCTGACCTGGGAAAGTATCAGATGCGTTTCAACACCTGTGTGGGAAAAAGTTCTCAAGTCCTCCCTTAACAGAGGGACTCTTGGACAGACTGTAAAACAGAAGTGCATTCATTATTCTAGTAATTAATATTTTGTGTGAAGGCTGGCAAACATTTCTGTGCTTCAAATGACATGGTTTTTTTGTGTGGTGGGTTTGGTTTTTTTTTTGTAGTAGATAAAAAGTCTAGTTGTTTCTGTAAGACAAAAAACCCCTAATTTGCTAAATTACATAATGAGGTTTTTTTGCATACTTGTTTTGGCTTATCAAGCCTTTCCTAGGTCTGCAGTAGAGGATCTTTAGTCAGTTTTTTTATGAGTGTTGCTCTGTTTAAGTCTCTTAATCAGTACTTCAATCTAAAGGAGAAAATAAAATGGGCCAGTATGGAACATGATGCAAATTGTGGAATGGTTTGAGTTGGAAGGGACCTTAGAGTTCATCTGCTTCCCACCCCTTTGCCGTGGGCAGGGACACCTTCCGTTAGACCAGATTGCTCAAAGCCCCATGCAGCCTGGCCTTGACACTTCCAGGGATGGGGCATCCACAGCTTCCAGCTGGGCAATCCGTGCCAGGACCTCACCACCCTCACAGGGAAAAATTTCTTCCTAATGTCTAATCTAAACCTACTCTCTTTCAGTTTGAATTCATTCTCTTTTGTCCTGTCACTCCATGCCCTTGCAAAATGCCCTTCTCCAGGTCTCTTGTAGCTCCTCATCAGGCACTGTATTGTGCTCTCCCCAGAACCTTCTGTTTTTCAGGCTGAACAATCCCAGTCTCTGTCTTTCCTCATAGGAGAGGTGCTTCTTGTGCTGAGGGCCCCAGAGCTGGATGCAGTGCTGCAGGTGGGGTCTCAGCAGCACAGAATCCCCTCCCTTGAGTTGTTTTTGATGCAGCCCAGGATAGTGTTCATGGCTCATGTCCAAATTTTCATCCAAGAAAGGATGGAAAGGATCTGTTCTTCTCATGCAAAAGAAGCAGTCTTTAGCAAAACCCATCTTCTGTCGCCAGCATTTCCATTCCTGGAAGGCTCCATCTTTGGTTCCAAATTTGGTGGACAGGTGTATCAACTTCATTTCTTTGCCCATACTGTGTACATCCTCAGTTGAGTCCCAATTTAATTGCTGTCACGAACAGTAGTGGTATAAGATGTACAGACTAGTGATCCATATTTACAGAGCCCTGTTAATTTCTTTTTAATAGCAGTTAGTGGCAGAAGGTAACAAAACCAGACGAAAATCCTGTAGCTTTATGAATTGTATTTACCTGTGCTTGTGGATAGATTGTTCGTTACTAAGGAGCTTTATGAGAGTAATAACAGACAGGCTCATATAGACTGAACTGAATAACCAGAAGCCATAATTTTGCACCTTTTGACCTTATTATAGTTTTAAAAACTGTGCATCTGTCTTCATGAAGGCATACTCTGCTAGCAGAGTGTGTTACCTTTCAGTGAAAGTGAATTAATACTTTAAATACAAGATGAAATTTGTCATGCTTGATACTTTGTGTAACTGTTCTCAAATTAACAGACTTCTGCACCTCATACCATAGTAGGGTTTTTATTGTACATTTTCAAACTGTAATGATGAAACTTTCTCTTGTCCCATGTTTATTTCTTACAGTTGAACTACTTGTAAAGTGTCACTTGTGTCTCCAGCATGAACTTTTAGATTTGAAGGAAGGTTGAGAATCATGCTGGTGTACCCATTATAGTGGCTACAAAAGAATCATAAAGCATTGTAGCTGTTAGGAAAACGCTAATTTACCAGGTTGTTATGGCTGTCCTGGGGAAATAAAGCAAATTATGCAGTTGTAGGAGACTGTCTGAGGGGAACTGTTTTCTGGATTTCAGTTCATCATTCAGCATTTGATGCAGAAAGGTCTCCTTGTCTGCCACAAGGGCTACAGCTGCCTCAAGTGTGCTTTGCTCACTATTCAACAAAATAAAGTTGCTTCCTTCACTCTTTTCTTCTGCTGCCAGCACTGGTGGAAATTACATCTCCCAAAGGTGAAGAGTGTCTCCTGCTAAGCATGTATTGTCTTCTTCCAGTTAGTTTTTGCCTCTGTTGGAATGTTTGCTTTCACATCTTGTGCTGCAGTATTGCTACCTGAAAAAACAGATAAAACGATACAACAGGTAACATCTGCAGTGAGCTTACAGAAAAATACACTCCTGGTTCACTGTTTTGATTTGTTATGTGCTGTTACTGGCAGAGGGTGGTGAACCTGTAGTCCTGCTGCTGCAGTTGTGGAGTTGCTTTGTCCTTCTACAGGCATGGTGGTTGGTTAGAAAAATACTTAATGGAGTAGAGAAGAAGGAAATAATAAGGATTGTATATTGACAGATCTGGCAGAATCTAGATTTGTTTAATGACATGAATTTCTGAGCACCAAGCATTGGCTAGAAGTAAAAATAATGGTTTAGTTTAGAAGGGACTTTAAAGGTCATCTAATCCCAACCCTGCTGCCATGGGCCGGGACACCTTTTACTATGCCAGTTTTCTCAAACCCTCATCCAACCTGACCTTGAAATATTCCAGGGAGGGGGCAACTGCTCTTCTCTGGACACCCTGCAGTTTACAGAACCACAAAAGCTTCTTCATAGACTCTAGCTTGTTGTTTTGCATTTAAAACTACTTCACTTGATTTTGAGAATTCTTTTATGCTTTTTGGTATAGATGCATGATTGTCAAGATAAGTAATGCTGCAATTTTTGCAACTTCATTTAAACAGGATAATTTGAGCCACAAATATTTATTTTAGGCAATAAAACCTAAATCTTTCATGTAGCCTAATGCAGAATTAAAATTATACCTGATAATTTTATTTGGTTTTATGTGATAGGGCGAAGTAAGTTTCTGCTTTTCAGTTAACCTAAACTGAAGCATAACTTAATCTAACATAAATTGTAAATGAAACAAAGTACCACGTGTT
The DNA here is from genome assembly GCA_013400415.1 of Scytalopus superciliaris. NCBI lineage: Eukaryota > Metazoa > Chordata > Aves > Passeriformes > Rhinocryptidae > Scytalopus > Scytalopus superciliaris. The sequence continues at coordinate 1,296,823 of VXBX01000771.1, read as the reverse complement.
TATTGTGGAAAGCTGAAATCTTTTTGTTTTATTTTTATGTCCTGAACAGTTCCTGAGAGCCCAGGCTTCATTAAGTTATAATTCCTTGGGTGTTATGCACCTTAAATTGAGTCCATCTAATTTATCACAGAATGCAACAGGAATTCCTTCTGAATTTCTCAAGTTATTTTTGGAGACTTCAGTGCTTCATCCACAATATTGACATTCTCAGAGATTATAATAGTAATTTTTATTCAGATTTGTGTTTTTCATGTCTTATCAGTTCTGCTTTGTCTTATGGCATAGAACTTTTTCTTTCTCTGCATACTTAGACAGTTAAAGTTATTGTGTGAGGTACACCAGAAGCTATTGCCTTAAGCTTTGCTCACAAAAAGCTTTCTTACATTGCTACATCTTTTACAGCTTTTTTGTAGTAGTGATACTGTACAGAAGTGTGTGAATGAAGTGTCATATTCTAATGTATATATTTACTTCCAATATGGTATTGTTATTGAGGTAGTTTAGGAGCACCACTACTGAGAATATTCATTTGGAAATTAAATCCCTTGTTATATTCTGTCTAAGAATGGTTTGCATGTGTTAGAGTTAAGAAGTAGTAATACAAATAATACAAATATTACAAAAAATTAGTAATAATACAAATTCTGATGGGAAATTCTGAAAAACTGTTAAGGGGAGAGAGAGAGAACAGTTTTGTTAATAATTCTGACCACAAAATTTGCTTATGTATCATAGGTATGGTTTTAAAGCCTAAATGCTTGGGCTTTGGAAGGATGGTGAGGCTTTATTTTACAACTGATAACTTGATTTTCATTTTGTGAGTGGAAATTCCAGATAAATATTTCCTGTATAAGGATGCCATCTCTGGAATGTCCTTTTTTGAAACTTTTTATTTCTTCTAATTTGAAGTGTTCAGCTTTGCATGGAGCCATTTTGGAAAGAGTCCTGTTGTAGATATATGCAGGTCATATTTATTTCTCAATATTCTGCTTTGTTTTCTACAAATTCTTGTTGCGAGATGCTTCTAACTATAAATATCTGCAACTTTTCTCCTAAGGTTTATTGGCATCCAAAGCTGTTGTTGCGGATGGTGCTGAAAAAAAGGAAGGCAACAAAGAAACAGCTCCAGTCCTGGAGCAGGTATGAAATGGTAGAGTTTGATTCTTTTGCAAAGTTCCCACTGGAGTGTGCCATGGAGATATAGTACCTACAACATTAAAATTTTCCCCTTCAGATATAACAGGGAACTTAAATTTTATCTTATGTTTACATTTCTGGCAGAGCCAGAAGTATGGAATTTAATTGTCTCTAAGCAGTGTTGGCTTGAATTTCAATAATGAGCTTTTGTGTTAGAAAACTAACAGAAAACAAAATAAAAAAGAGTCTCCATATAACAAATGTGAGGAGACCAGTGTCCCAAGGTCCAGTTTTATAGCTGGAACCATGACTGGCTTAGGAAAAGGCCCTTACACAAATTTAATTTGTGTTTGAAACAGGGTTTTTGACATCACATAGAACTTCTTTGAAAAGAAGTTTCTTTTATATTGTAAGAATTTGGTGTTGTAGGCTTGTATGTGTTTTATGAACTGCTCAATGAGCCATACATTTTGCAAGGGTGTGTATTTTAATAAATACAAAAAAGAAACTTTTAAATAATGTTAAGGGTCTGATTTTTAAACCTGCATATTGGCAGGACCTGGAGGCTGCCAGTTTGTCTTTGGCTTATTCCACTGTGTTCAGGCATTGCTTGACTCCGAGTTGTGCATTATCTTGCATATAAAAAGGGCTGAATGCCTGAGCATGGTAAAGCAAGCTAAGGATGAACAGTAGTCTTGATTCAGGACATCTTTGTTTTCCAGTTATTTAAATCAGAGCCTTAATGTAGTTTTAATACAGCTTTTTTGTATGCATTTTCATTCTTCTTTAACAGCAGCATTTGAACAAAGTAGCCTTGCTGCCTGCAATTCTTTAACAAGCACTTCTGTTCTTTAGCCCCGGCACACTCTATGAACAGTCCCTACCCCAAACTTGATTTGATATTTTGGTTGTACTGGTTCTTTAGAGCTGATACATAATTGCATTGCTCTGGTTTTCCCATTGATGCTGCATTGGATGCAAGTGTTGTCAATGAGACCTGATTTTCTGTTTCTGATGCTGTCACTGTAAGGGCCGGCGGAGCCGCTGCGGTGCCGATGCATTGACCGATATTTTGCATAAAGGTTTACAGTGTATTGACATGACATTCCATTTCTCAAATTTTTGCATATTAAAGATGCTATGATTTTCTTGCTACTGTGTGTGATATTTTCAATGTGCAAAAAACTGTGAAATGGCTTACAGCATGTTGTTTTTGGAAGAATCATTACAATGTAAATCTTGCCATGCAGAATCCCATTGCGGTGAATGGGACTTTGTGGTTTACATAGACTGTGTATGCAACAGTATAAACTGCAGTGCATATTTACTATAACCTTTTTGTTACTCCTTAGACTTAGTAACTCGGCTGTTCCTGTTTTATTGATCAGATATAAAAAAGAAAAAAGATGTCTCTGTCATTGTTTACATGCTAATGGTCTGAAAAACCTCATTTTTTGGAAATACTAGTTAAGCTCCATTAAAGAGACATCTAAAATCCCAAATTGTTCTATTCCTTCACTTCTAACTAAATCTAGAAACCTCACAAACCTTTAAATGATTGACTGCGGGGAGGAAAATTGTTGAGCTTAAAGCTTTTTTCACTAAGTTCCTGCCCAAACTGAAATTAAAATGGCCGAGTTATAAACCTCCCCAAAAGTTTTCCAGTAGTGAAGCTGACATTCCTTAGAGGTTTTGTCTGCTACTGCTATAAAATTGAATGGGTAAAATATCTTGTAGGGTTTTTTTTAATAATGTAATACAGAACATGGTAGTAGAAGTATTCAGGCCAATAGCCGAAAACTGACTTTGTTGATGGAAGTTTTTGTTTATATTTATATATTTTTAGTTTACAGTTGTCTTAAACCCAAAACCTCAGATGATTAGTTGCAGATACAGTAGTTTATTTAATTGTATTAGGGTATGTCATGTTATATTTCCTTTTGACCAAGACCTGATTAGATGGATAACATTAATTCATTAAGGTTTTTAATGTTAATTTGTCCTGTTAAGAGGTTAAGCACCTTATCAAAATATTAATTTAATTTTTTTAATCTTGTTTAAATAACTTTGTAATTTGAAAGTAATGGATGCTGTAGTATGTCTTTCACATCTGTGAAGATGAACAATAAAATTGTTTATTTACAAGTTACGACTCTAATTAATTTCTGGTAATACCTGTCATAACCAGCATAGGTATACTCAACAGTTCATGAAGTATTTTATTTAAATGAATAAACTGCACTTAGTATGTGTGTAATTGAGTTATTCAAGGTAGAACTGATGTCTGCTGAATGGGATGTTTTGCACCGGACCTTTACAGGATACTTCCAGCAAGCAATTCATGTAGCATTCAGGGGTGCCCTTTTACAGACATAGAATGTGCACTTGTGGGGTTTTGTTTTGTTTTTTTTCTGTTTTTCCTCCACTGGAACATGGAAAGTTCCAGTGGGAAATAAAATGGCAATTTATAACAAAACTCAGTAATACCCGCAAATCACCAGAGATGTGATGTTTTTAGTTTGGATCAAGTGGTGCACACATTCTAGAAATACCTTTCTGCTTTGTTAGCTATGGTTTTATTAGATGGTACTGTGCTGCGTGATGTAACTGAGACAAGAAAGGGGACAGGCTTAAGAAGTTATGTTCAGATATTATAGTTTGCCCTTATTAGGCAAGTTGTAACACATGCATGGTTTCAGTAATGTAGGAAGACCTTCCAGTTAAAAATTTAAAATGCTAATGTCTGTCAATGCATGCTAATGGTCTAAAAATAATAGTATGTGTTAAGAAGGATGAAAATTGACGAATTTGGAAAGCTGCATTATGTGTTGACTTTGTTTCCTTCAAAAACTGTTTTAACTCTTTATCTGCTCATTTTTCCCCAACAGTTAGCAATCTATTTAACCCTGTGGTGCTAGAAGTTGTGATTTCTTCATGTTTGCACAAACATAATGTGGTGAAATCCAGACTCCCAGCACTGAAAGGGGTTGTGTGAGAGTGTGCTCAGTATTTGGAAACTTTTCATTGTTTTCAGAGATTGCTTAAAGGAGCGTTATCAGCTTTTTCAGGTTCTCAAAATTACTAATTTTGTGTTAAATATGGTTTTCCTGAGGAACTCCTTAAGTTTTTGGGGTTTTTTTTTTTTGCTATGATTGGGAAAATGACTGCATAGGGAGAATTTTGGCAACTTTTTTAAAAACTGCAATCCCCTGAGGAAGGATTGTTTGCTCATAGGAGTGCCAGAGTTCAAGGAGTGTCTGGACAGCACCTCTTAGTCATATTGCTCAGCAGTATCCATTTCTGCAAGGAGCAGGGAGTTGGACTTGGTGCTCCTTATGGGTCCTTTCCAACTTGAGGTGTTCTGTGGTTGTACATCAGTGTGTGTAGTATGGCTTGTAACAAATGTGCTCCAAGTTATACATGGAGACTGCACTGACAATCCTGGTCACCAGGAGATGAGAGAGACAAATTAAAAAGACTTTGGTGAATTTTTAAATGGGGAACAGAGGAAAAATTGTTTTCTTTTTGGGCTTTTTGCAGGTATTTCAAATAGTAAGAATTGAGTCTTCTGAATACTGAAAACAATTGATAGTGCTCCTTTAAAAAAACGTAAAATTTAATGTGATGCATTTAAAATAGTTTTCATTTGTTCTTAAAATAATGTTGCTTTAATGTGTGTTTGAATACTAAAATTGCTTTTAAAAAGATCAAAATAGAATACAAGAACTACAGCGAAGAAACTGAAATAAAAGTATCAATTTTTTATTATTTATTCAGGAGATTTCACCTAAACCACAAAGTCAGAAAAAAAATGAAGCTGATATTAGCAGTTCTGCCAACATTCAGAAACCTGCACTGTTATCCTCAACTTTGTCTTCAGGAAAGGCTCGCAGCAAGAAATGCAAACAAGAATCTGGAGATTCTTCTGGGTGTATAAAGCCCCCTAAATCACCACTTTCCCCAGAATTAATACAAGTCGAGGATTTGACGCTGGTCTCTCAGCTTCCTTCTTCTGTGATAAATAAAACTAGTGAGCACAGACATTTTAAAAAAAATACCGTAACTACTTATAAGAGCTCTACAGAAATTTTCTTTCGTTGTAAATGGCTATTGCTTTTAAAAATTAATCTGCTTTAAATAAAGGGTCCAAGCGGGAGAATTAGGGGTAGCTCAGTTTTAAAAGTCAAATTGCTTAATAAGGCATTGGAATTACTCTACCAGAAGTAATACATTTAAATACTATATTGATATTTTTAGAGTCGTGGCTTTTAATGGTTGGCTTTCCCTCCAGCTTAAATCTCCACATTAATATTAACAGTAATACAGGAAAAATCAAACCTCCCTTCTGAAAAGGGCCTGATTCATTAAAAAGAAAAGACATACACCTTGGTGTGGACCTTTCCTTCTCTGAAAAATTTCACCTTCAGCAGGCTGATGTGCTGTATTTTGTTGGCTGTGGCATTCTTCACCCTATGTGATATTTCCTCCAAAAATGATGTGAAAGAGAAGATGGGTTCAAGATCTGTGGTGGAGAAATAGAAAAAATTGTGTTTCTTTGTCTCAGAAAAATCCCATAGGTGTTCAGCTTCTTAACATGTGTAACTGATTTGCCAAGTACCAGAGTATTGCTTCTCAGAAGAACAGGGAAAGCTTTATGCTGCATGCTTGAATATGCTATTTTTTGTGAATATTAAAATATTTCTTTAATATTTTTTTAAGATTGCATTAGGTTTTTAGTGTTGCTTAGTGTCAGGTGCTTTGCCTGAAGAACATTAAATGATGAGGCCAAGGGTTAGAACAAATACAGTCAAAAGCTACATTTTTGTTTTACTTTTAGAATAGTGATTGAGGATGGAAGACTCAACCTGCATCTTGTGTTCCCCTTAACCTTGATTTGATATTTTCCCTCATGAGATAAGTTTCTTTTTAATCTTTGCTCACAGATAACTCTAAATGAGTGGGGGAGGGAGGGGTGCAAATTCAGCCGTCTTCATTTATTCAGGACACATTGGTAAAAATTGTATTTTATCCCCACAAAGTCTTAGCAGTCATCTATATTGTAATACGCCTTCCACCCCCACCCCTAGAACAATGGTAAGTAGTTTTCCTGGAGTATGTTTATGTCTTGGATTAAGTTAGAATTCTCTGTAGTGTATTTTAAAATTAGCTAATTGAAAAATTGGTTACTTAATAGCTTAGATCTTCTTGTCTTTAAATGTTTGGATTCCTAGTTTTTACTACCTCTAATGGAAACTTAGTTTTCCTGTGTCTTTATTTTAAATCTGTGCATCTTTGACTCTACAAACTGCTTACAAAAAGGAGAGAAGAGTGATTTACAGTGTAATAGTGACTTAAATGTTTTTCTAAGGCAAAATTTTCTGAAACTGGGTAAAATTGGAGAGGTGTAACAGAGTGTGGGTTTTTTGTTTTTAATGAATCAGGCCTATATTAACCTATATCAATCATCTCCCCCCTTTTTTTTGTTTCTTGTTTTTGTTGAGTCTAAAGTTCTGGTGCCTTCTTACTGTGCCATGCATTGGCAGTGTGCATTTGAATTGCAGTTGGGGTATTGATATCAGGTTAGCAGAAGAGAGGAGGTGGGATATAAAATTAAACACTGTTTTCAGTTATTTTTCTAAGTTGTGTGTTAATACTATCCGTGACTTCTTAGATCTTTAACTGTGATCCTTTGTTCTGTTTACTGTTAAATCCTATTGCCCCCTTCCATTTTAAGTAGCCTACTCTCATGGGTTATATGGGGAGGGTTGCTTACTGTAAATACCCTGTTTGCCTAAAAAACCAACCTTTATCAGTGGGGAAATAGGTGCCCTGATACTGTATAATAAACAAAAACCAGAGTCATGACTTGAGCATAGCTCTTTCTTTTGCTCCTGATAGTCACAGTTTTGTAATTACTTTTACCAATTTTGCTGTGATTGTCAGCTTTGCAAATAAGAGCTACTTAAAGCAATCCCCATCTTTAAATCTCAGATACTGCGGTAAGATGATGGTATATCTCTCTGCTTCATGAACATTGAAAGATCTCTTTTTAGGTCCATCACAGCCAGTGAATTCCCCTAGATCCTACAAACATAGCCAGCGGAGAAGAAGATCACAGCGTTTAGCCACTTGCTCCTTGCCTGATGATTCTGTAGAAAAAGTTTCTTCTCCCTCTTCAGTTACTGATGGAAAAGTGTTCTCCATCAGTGGTCAAAACCAACAGTCATCAAAATTGGAGGGTAATGTATCTTAATCTAATAAAGAACTGGCCAAGAGAAATAGAATCGTAAAAGCTAGACCTTTCGTGGTTTTCATCTAATGGGATATTTTGACTTGCTGTAGCTAAAGCTGTTTGCTGTTCCTATGTTATGTAATGCTGCAATCCAGATTGTTCTTTATTGGACCCATGTATCTTCTTTAATATGACATTTTTTCTTTTATGTAGTACCTGATGTTGCTCACGTGTCACTTGAGAAGCGTGGACCATGTCTCCCTCTTGATTTAAGCCGTAGTTCGGAAGTTACAGCACCATTATCCACAGAATCCACTTTCCGTAATGAATATCCCAGTAAAGACAAGGAAGATATTCAGATGGTTACATATCTTTCTTCCAAAGCAGTAACTGATGGAAGAGTAGCTACAACAGCGTCAGGTAAAGAGATTCAGTGTACAACCAGATAGGCTTAGAGTTTTAGGGTTAAAATGTGTGTCTTTTCAGTCCCACAGAAAGTGGGGATGCTTTTTATTTTCCCTTCTGCACGCTCAGAAGCCTGCTACTCTTCCTGGACTCCATCTGCATATTCTTTGTCTTCCCCTGGCTTTGAGCTGCACTCCTAACATGCTTTAAGGAGAATCTTGAGTGTGTAGAATGTAGGAAACAGTATTTCTTTCAAAAATATTTTACATTGTTAAAAAAAGTTGTAAAAATAATTAATGAAATGTTTAGTAACATACTAATACACGCTTGTGGCTTCAGCTTTAAAACTAGTGGTTTCAAAGACAGCACTCCTCTGCTTTGCTTCCGTTTGCAGTGGAAATGTTGTTCTTTGCTACTTCAAAATATTTGGGAAAAATCCTCAAAAACTTTTATATAGACTTGATCACCCTCAGAATTAGCATAGAGTCCAGTACTGGAATTCTGTGCTGCTTCCTCCTGTGTAACAATTTACTGGCTAATTGTGGTTTATGTGAAACACTTGGATAGAGGTAATCAAGAGATGTGGAGAAGGATTGACATAGTGGTTTGCAGACCCTAAAAGTGGGCGGTTTTCATCCACTGCATGTTAAGTGTCCATATAGTTTTTTTATAAATAAGTAAGTCTTACGTGGGTGAGTATCAGCATTTTTAACTATCAGGAAAGAATTCCCAGAAGCTTTTTTTTTTTTTTTTAAATGAGAAAATTTTTCAGTAAATTAAGAGGAGGGAAAAAACAAAAGTACTATACTCTGCTGGGGAAGTTTTTGGTAAAAGTGATTGATACTGAGGGAGGACAGTATGACCTTAAATGATATAGTATGACACTTAAAATACACTTGAGGCCATTAATCTATGAAGCTCTTAAACTGATTTGTCCAAATAGGGTCTATGGGAATTTCTAATGAGCTGCCACTTCAGCTTTTTAAAATATTAAAATATTACTTAATTACTCAAGTGAAACCTTGTGGCAGTCTTTATTTGTCCTTGATACATCACATAGCAGTAGCATCACAGATTCCTGGGAAAATTATTGCTGTAAAAGTCTTTTTTATTTCATGTCTTCTTCCACTAAGAGAAGTGCTTTTGGAAGATGCGTATTTGCCCGCTCCCTGAACAAGATCATAAAAGAAACCAGCAGCTTCCAACTGCCATCTGTTTCTTGTGTGGTAGAACTCATCTCAGTTACTAGGAATTTAACTTACGGCTTTTCTGATGCATTTTCTGGCTCATTTAATTATAGTTGGCAATGCTGGAAGTTGCCTGCTTCCGTCATGGGCCTGGCTCGGAGTCAGAGTGAGCTGGGTCTAAACCCAGCATCCAGGAGAGCACTTGTGCCTGTGTGCCTGTTGAGCTGGGTCTTGGTCTTGGGTGCAGCTGAATCTAATTAAAGAAAAAATAAGTCTCATTTATAGACACCTTTATTTGACTTAAAAATTATTTGACATGTCCACACAGTTCGTATCAGGAAAAAGCAGACCCCTGATAAAATTGTCTGTTACTACTACTTGAGTCCATTATGGGAAGCTGGAAGCACTTGCAACTACACTGGAGAACAGAGTTTATATTGTATTTAAAACTTAATGAAGCTTTTTCTATATATATATGTGGGGGTGTGTGTGTATATAAGAGTTATAAGCTCTCAAGGAACTGATTTGTCGGCTCCTTTTTGTCTTCTGGAGTTTTGCCTTCCAGACAAATCCTGTGTTTTGTTCCTGATTTTCATTTATTACAGTTTTCCTCCATGCAATCAATGGCACTCAGTCTTGAGCTTTCATGATACCTTTTTGTCCAGATGTTAGAAGTTTTCAGTAGTTTGCAGCCCAGCTTCATCTTGAGTATAATCTTTGTGGCCTGAAAGACTAATCTAAGCATTTTGATATCTTTAATTCAGAGATTTCCCAGCATATTTTGGAGCTGGATGCCTCTCTCAGTCAAATCTCTAGGACTCTCTAAAGTTTATATAGCCTTTCGTTTCATCTTAGGCTTCTAACTCTGGTGAAACTTGTTTGTCCTCGTGTTCTTCTTAGAAGAAAAAGAAAAATGTAGCTTTTAAGTTCAGGTTTGAAACTTCATGAGTTAATTTATACTGTTGAATAGTTTTGTTGTGTTCTATGCTTTAGAAGGCATCATTTTGCCTTTGAAATAGCACAAGTTCTCAAGTCACGTTACTTAATCCCACATAACTGCATCAAATTCTTGCATGCTTCAGGAGAACTAACAGACTCCACTCTATTTACCAGTACCTTTCTAATTAACCTGTTTAAACAATAGCAAGCAAAATTATAAAGGAAAGATGCCTAAAGCTTTTCCTTTCTCATTCCTGTCAATGCTTGAAATTATTGAGAAAAGTTAATTTGCATTATATGCAGGAACATTTGCCTCTGTGCAATTTAATATATTGCATTGTTTGGTGTATCCATGTGCTGCAAATTGAGAACTCTGGTGTAAAATCCAAACTATTCTATAACTGGGTTTTCTTAATCTGAAAGAAGTGTTACATATTATATCTGTTTATGATACTTCTGCTGTTTAGATGCTATTGACAGTCTGGACAGACCTGGTGTTCTAGATTTTGGCATCACTGGATTTTGCTAAGTGCCCTTAACTTAGACCTGCTGTCTTTGTCATTGTTGAAGTAGGTAAGTGTAGATAGTTTTAGAGATGATGGAGGTAACAGAGGTGTTTAGCCTGGAACAGCCTGTTCTGATCACTGACCCTTCTGTTACAGAGCTGGACTGGTTTAGGCCCAGAGATGTTATTTGTGGTGTTCCAGATTTTGACTTCAGATGGAGCCTGTCAGTTGAGTGAATTGAAAAAATAATTTCACATTGTTAAAATGATGGACTTTATTACTTTATTCAAAAGTTACTGACTTGGTGTTGTTCAGAGGAGAGGCACCTAGTGCACTGAAGTGGAGATGCATAAATGGCAACTCATAGTATTAATGCATAGATTGCAAAATCATTGCTCAAAATGAACAACTTATTGTTTTTTAAAGGCAACACAAATGCTCAGTTATAATGCCTTCAGTCCACAGGCCCCATGGAAGTATTGTGCACTTTGGCAGACACCTGTACGTGGTAGTCCTTGAACTGAGGCACTGCTTTGCCTAAACTATTTTGAGGGCCTACTGGAGATCACCTGATATTGTACACACATAACTAAGAATCTTTGCTTTCATTTGCCAGATTGCTTAAAATGCAGGTAACTGGCTTTTTTGTCGCTTTAGCCTTTCAAAGATGTTGAATCCACAGTCAGTCAGAGTACCTGCAAAACACTCTAATTTTGCAGTTCTGAGTATATGAAGTTCAGACCATTCTGTAGTTGTGCTTTTCTTTAAATTTCTAATTGTTTTTCTTGGTTTTTGTAACTCTGTACCATTTGTGTTAGCGTAACTGCTACATATTAAGCAAACATTATTTCAGCAAGCAATCTGGGTTTTGAAATTTAAGTGAAAGGAAAATATTGTTACACTTAGTAATCCAACAATATAATATTTTTAATAGTAATAACAATATTACCATTAGCTGTTATCTCCTGTTATGACTAGTCTGTAAATGATTTTGCTACTGGAGTAACATTAGGTTAACTATATGGGAGAAATTTGCACTTAGACTAAAGGAAAAAAAAACCACTGCATACTTTTACATAATTTCATTGGTAACAGTTTACTGCAGCAGGAACAAGAAACAGCTGATGGACAAAATTTTCAGAAAATGAGATCAGTCATTTAGTAAAAACTCTTGCCAGTCTTACTGGTTTATGCTGCTTTTAAGAGGAATTAGCTATAGCTCTTGTCAGTTTGGGGCTTTGTTTTACTCAAAACATCTATTAACAGGCAGATTTGGTCCCTGATTTGAATGTCTGCCACTCTAATTTCTGCCCTCAAGTTCCTGCTTTCAGTTGGTTTGCTGAAAGCAAGTAAGAACCTTTTCATGGATTTACCCTTCCTGAAGAGATCGTTTTGTGAAGAATCTGCTATTAATCTGTGATATGTAACTAAAGTGTGTTTAGATAAAAATTGATCCTATGTACTGGGAATTCAAAACACTAAATTAAACATGACAGGCATAATTCATGTTTCTATCGCAATATGATTTAATTTGAATATTAATGCAGATAATGATATTTCTGATATTATTTTGGAGCATTGAAAGCCACAGAATAGGATGTCAATCAACAAAATAAGTTGTTTCAGATTGGCACAACTTATGTGAATTTACTGAATTGTAGTAAGCAGTACCACTGCAAGCCCACGTGTGCTGCTGCTCTTGTGACACAATATCCTGTTCTCAAATGAGGGGTTTGTGCCACTTCCCTGTGCCAGACCAGGAGAGGTAGCACTGGAAATGTGTCAGAAACTGGACTGGAAGTGCTGTGGTTTGCATTTCTTTTTAACGTGACATCAGTCTTTTAATGATAAAATTGATCTTGGAACAAAGTCAGTAGTTATCAAGTCTAATCTCTTGTCGTCTCTCTGTGTGTTAACTGCAGACCTCCCACGTTCAGGGTGTGGGAGGTGTCTGGCTAGACTCCTGAACAGGAATAAAATTGCAATTAAAACTAACAGTTAAAAAAAAAAAAGGTAGTATTTTGATAAAGTAACTAATATTTTTCTTTCTGTGTTTACTTGCCCTTCTGACTCTGACTATCTACTTTGTCTAATTTTCTGGTTACTTGTAAGGCATAGTGGTTGCACAGTTGAAAGGTGGACTTTGCAAGCCTTAAGACTTTATTTAGGATTTGAGAATTTGAGATTCTTAATCTAGAATGATTTCTGATGAATAAAAGTAAAAGCCAAGAATAACACTGCAATGTATGCAGGCATAACAACAATTGCTATTTTCAGGTTACTGTAGAAAGGCAGTCTGGAGAGCTCTGTCATTGAAATGGGTATTTGTGTGACTGGAGCAGATTTCTGCCCAACATAAATGCTCACTCAAACAGTTGTTACTACTTGATTTACTTTGTCAGATGTGTTTGTGTTGAACGTTGCATTGTGGCCATCAGTATTGCAGCACGTTTGAATGTCAGGTCAGGATTTCTTCTCAATAATGAAGTTTAAATACTAACTTACCTAATGTTGAGACTAAATTCCTCTTGAGATTGTTTGGATGCAGTGTTCTCACATCTTTTCATCAAAATGACAGTGACCTGACTGGATTATGTGCATTTGGGTGATCCTTTTGTGCTCTTTGTAGAAATGAGACAAGACGTTGATAGCATGATGATGTGGGGAAGTGTCACTTTTTTCTGTTACTAATGTGCTAAAATATACTTACTGCTCTACAGATGGCAAAGTGGTTCAGTCCTGTAAAAGAGACAAATGGTAATTAGGAAACCCAAGAAAGGAATAATTTGGGTAGTGTTATGTGTCAGTGATAAGTATCCCAGCAAGCTAAATGCACTTGAAATACAGACAAAGGCAAGAGCCTGAATAGCAGATCAGTCTAGAAAGGATTATGGTATTAAGGTGAAATGGTTGATTTGGGGTAGTGGAAGGACTCAGGTAGCCTGAGCGTGCTCATGCAGGTCGTGTTGAGTGGTAGGAGCCAGCACACAGAACTGAGCAGCTGCTGCTGGCTGGATATGATGATGTGTTGCAGCTGGGAACATCTGGCATTTCGAAGTGCTGTGTGGTGTTCTGTTGCTCTTGCTACCCCCGTGGCTTTCTCACTTGGTGGCACTTGCTTTCCCAGGACTGGGAGCTGGAGTTATTTTAATGTAACCTGTATGTTGCATGCTGCTAGGATTGGGTTGGTCTGTCCAAGCGTGTAAGGCTGCCTTACAGAGTCAGCCGTGAGGTGTTCATGCCTTTTCCCCAGAATCCTTTTATGGATGATGAATTTACTAAGTTATCTTAACAGTGTTTATTTGAATCTATTTATTGTTCTTTATGGAATCCTTTTAAAAAAATAAGTAACTAAAAGAAGCTCAAAGGGGCAGCTCAAGGAGCCCTTTCTAGATCAGCTCTGTATTTTGTCTTGTTGAATATCTGGACCAATAGCAGGAATTTTTTCAGGGCATTTTACATGCTGTTACTTTTGTTGCGCTCCTCTGCTGAGAGACACCAAAGGTAACTGATGCCTCTAAGTGTTTACAGCTGGCATGGAAAAACCTAAATCTCTTATAGCTTTGAAGAGCTGCATTTTTGCCCAGTATGTCTTCAGCATGGTCCTGAAATATCCTCAATGGCCTGATGAAGGTTAGGCTTTCCTAATTACATTTAAATGATTCTTGAAGCTATCAGAATATTGATGGACACAGTAATGGAGAGTTTCCAATTATCTCAATAATGTTCTCTATAAATAACTTTCATTCTAGTTTGATTATTTAGAAATGGTTATAAATATTAACAGTGAAAATTATAATTTCAGTTTTGTTTTGCCACACTACTTCCAAATTTGCATCAGATAAAGATTTAAAAAAACTAGTAAATATTTTACAGAATAAACTTTTCTGAATAGTGCAGGATATGAATTGTCAGTATGTGATGTTGAGTTCTGACAGTATTTTGCATGTTTTTCAAATGTGGATTAAATACACACATGAAAGCCAGTGAGTTATTTAAATATTATTAAAATCAGTGAAAAATTCAGGAAGCAGAAGTGTGTTGTACATAGGACTGAAAATGTTGAGCTGGAACTTAATTTCTCTCTTAAGGCAATGAAGAATTAACTTAAATTATACTGACAGTGTCAGCACCTTTAACTGTTACTCTTGTCATGGGTTTCCATTACAGTGAAATAAAAAGGAAACAAAAAGGCTCAAAAGTGGCAAGAAAAGTACTCTTTAACAAGTAAAAGTAATTTAAAAGTCCAAAACAGAAACTTTCTGTGGCATGTATTATCTTGTATGTAAGACTGAGATCTAGGCATTCATATGCAGTAATTATCTGTTAAGTGTGATGATGATATGACCAATATTGACATTTCAGTGATCTGACCCAGTCAGCAAGCTGGCTGCAATCCTTACGGAATGCCTAGTAAACCTGTCTTCTTGTTTTCAGCACCCTCGTCCCATGTACATGCCTTGCATCTGGAAATGCCTTTAACCAATAGTCTAAAGTTACCCAAAGGGAATAGTAAAAAAAAGAGGTCTTCCACATCAGTGAGCTCTGAAGGGACAGAGATACAGTGCTCTGTGCCCATAAAGGAGAAATGTTTTGAGAGTCTGAAGGAGAAAATATTAAAGAACGTGATTGAGAAGGACAAGCATTCAGAAGTTGGTAAACTACAATACTTTTTGTTTCCAGTGCTTTAGACTATAAAAATAATTGTAAAATGATATTAAAATAATTTTATTGTTTGTATGTTTCTTATTATTGTGTGCCATTAGGATTTTTTATGGTCTAATGACTTTTACAAGAAAGTAGGTCATCAGCCAGACATTGGCCTTATGTCATATATTCTTCTATTTGCAGGTGCAGTGAAAATGGAAAGAAAAGGAAAACTGGAAGAGAAAAGTTCTTCAACATATGGTATGTAGAAAACAATATTATTTTTAGAAAAAAAGGAAAAATTCTCTGAACACTTGATGGCTCTGCAGAGCAAATGTAAAAGCATGAAATATTTCCTGGGCCCAGCTGCATTTGCTTTTTTAGGTCTTATAAACAGTTCTTGCATATAGGACAGGTTTATACTAGAAGAATAATTTCATAAGATAAAACAAAAGTGCCTGTAGCAAGGATTGTGGAGGATCCAAAAGTACCTGTGAGAGGCCTACTGCTTCTGGTTTTTCATTTGTTTTGGGGTTTTTTTAATGGAATGAATGATACTGGTTATTTCATTGTACTGACAGATTTGAGGTGGGAGGAGCAAAGAAGTGTTACTAGCAAAACATTTGGCAGTTCATGAAATAAAATACAAATTAAGAGGACTTTGGTTTTATCCTCTGCTTACAATAAAATAAATTTTTAGAGACAGGCATGAATTCATAAGTGATTCTTCCTTGATCTTCCAGGAGGTAAAAGTTTTGTCTCTGTATTCTCCAAGAAGATAATAAGACTCCAATTTGTATGCAGGAAACAATCCTTAAATACTGACTTTAAGGAGTATTTTTTTGTATCAAGTTAATTTCATTATTTGTCTCACTGCTGATTACTTAAAATTGATTAATGCAGCCGAAATGTTACAGGGTGTATTTTGTTATTAATTAATGGGATAAATAGATTTTTTTCTCAGTCAAAATACTTATCCTCATGTGTATATTAACAGTGGTTTAAAGTGAACTGCAGCATAAAAAATGTGTTAAATTGTAGACAAGAATCAGTTTTCTGTGAGGATGCTGTTGTATAGTGCAAAGTGCTGACAGCACCAGCAGATTTGTGATACTGAAATTCCCTTCAAAGGCTTTATATAGGACTAATGTGTGTTTGTAGGACAATGTTATCTTTATAATTGGGGATTTTGCACCTTCTGAAAGCTTTTTCTCTTGCCCAAATCTTACAAACTGTAAGTAAAATAGATATTATAAGCTTTTTAAATGTTACAAATTTTGTGTGCTTTGCTGTATCTTTTTCTGCTGTGATGTCTCATTTTGAAATACTTAAAATGGTAAAATATTATTTGTTGAATGAGGTTCCTTTAAACCATTCTACCAGCAGTTAATGAGAGATGTGCCCAAGATATCAAGTAAATTAACTGAATGATTTTGATCTGACTGGACAACTAGAACACTTTATTTTGAATGTGTCTCTTGAGGTTGAGCTGAATACTGTTTTCAATTGTTTAATTTTTATTTCAGCTAAAAAGAAAGAAAAAGAAAAGGAGAAAAAAGAGAAAAAGGAAAAAGATCATAAACCAAAACAGAAAAAGAAGAAGAAAAAAAAGAAGAAATCTAAACAGCATGGTAAGTTCAATTTATATTTTTTTAAAATAACTAATACCACTCAATATATTTCTGGCATTAGATTGTAAAACTTGTTTCTAAACAAAAATGTCAGATTTTAGCAATGTCAAGAAGTAAGTTTTGGCCTTAAATATGAAAAGGACACTTAGGTCTATGACCTCTATTTTTGTGAGTTTGTAGCCTGAGTCCACTTGATAGACACAGATATTTCTCAGATGTTTTTTCTTCTGAAAGATACACTTGCTCTTTTCATCTCTTTAAATGCTTCATTTGAAGCTCTATTTTGCTTGGACATAAAAATTATTCTAGTATCTAGTCTGTTGCTAAACTTCAGTGGTTTACTGTATACAATACAGCCCCTTCTTAACAGTTAATCCTTAACAGCTGAGGTTGGTGTCTCTGTTATAACAGCTTTGTCTGTTGCCTTGACAAATGGGGATTATGTTATGTGGATTATGTGTTTTCCTGTTTTAAAAATTTGTGCTGTAACATGAAAATGCTTCCAAATCATGCAGTGCTTGAATGTGAATTGCAATATTACAGGTTTCATGTACTTCACTGTCATTACATTGAAGTAATATAATTTTAAGCTGTAAACTTCAATTGCTTATTTTACCTAAAAATTATTGGGAATTTTTTACTTACACTAAGAAGGCATCTAAGTATTTGGAAGATACTGATAAATGCTAGGTATGTGCCCAGTATTGTTCTTTGATTTTTATCTTGTTGTGGTCATAAGGTGGTTTGCTGTGGGTTGGTTTTTCTTTATCTCCTTTTTTTTTTTTTTTTTCCCTTTGGTGTTTCTGCCAGCTTGTCTTGAAACTTAGAAGCTTGGCAGAGGTTTAGGTTCCAACTGTCCAGTGTTTGTAAATATGAGAAAAAAAATATGCTCAGTGCCCCAACAAATATAAATCTTAAATCCAGATGCAGTATGAGTAAAACTTGAGCATTTTATTCTTAGCAAATTCATCTTGTGAAAATCTGGTGTTAGCAATCCAGAGGTGTTCTGTTTGGAGGTTTTTTTTAATTGAGGGAAAAAGAAAAATGCTTTGGCGGATTCTGACTCCAGTGTCTGATCCTGAAAAAGCTCATCTGTCAAAAGAAACAGGACTACTTCATCAGGACTAGTGCACTCCAGGCATGGACAGATGTATAATGGTATGAGATGTGCTCCTTTCATTTGGAGTCAAATTGAGGCATCTTGGGGAAGAAAAGGCACTGGGCACATTGTGTGTTCCGTATAAGTTTTGCACAAGGCTTTATCATAGAATTGATCNCTCAATTCCCTCATCTAAATCATCAATAAAGATGTTAAACAGGACTGGACCCCGGGGAACACCACTAGTGACCGGCCACCAGCTGGATGCAGCTCCATTCACCAGCACTCTCTGCCCTCCAGCCAGCTCTTAACCCAGCAGACAGTACACTTGTCCAAGCCATGGGCTACCAGCTTTTCCAGGAGTGTATTATGGGAGACAGTGTCAAAGGCTTTGCTGAAGTCTAGATAGACCACATCCACAGCCCTACCCTCATGCACCAGGTGGGTCACCTGATCATAAAAGGAGATCAGGTTGGTCAGGCAGGACCTGGCCTTCCTAAACCCGTGCTGGCTCGGTCTGATCCCTTGTCCATCCTGAAAGTGCTGTGTCGTTGCACTCAGGATGAGCTGCTCCATAACCCTGCCAGGCACTGAGGTCAGTCTGACAGGCCTGTAGTTGCCAGGGTCAGCCTTGCAGCCCCTTTTGTGGTTTTCCTTCTCTGAGAGTATGTATGAAATACTGATTGTATAAAACCCACATACAGCTAGAAATAGGTAATACCTGTTACTTATACTGCCCTGTTACAGTGAGGTTGATAGCAATGCCGTTGAGGTAATCAACTACTCTGAGTTGACTCCTCTGCAATGAATATACTTGGGAAATGATGGCAATAGCGTGCTTCTTATGAGAGAAGGTAAAGGGGAAACTGACTTCATGAAGGTTTTTAGTAGAGAAAGTTGTTGTGGAACCCATTGCAGGACAGCTGTTACAGGTGGGAGCAGGAATGCTGCCTACAGAAGGATGAAAGTGTACAAATCTGATTACTCACTTATATTCAAAGTAATAAATTTTAAGAGAAATAAATAGATGGGGACTCATATTTACCAACTGAAGACATGGACGTGCTCAAGTCCATGAGGAGGCCACAAAGATGGTCAGAAGGCTGGAGTACCTTCCCTATAAGGAAAGCTGAGAGGCTGTTTAACCTAGAAAAGACAAGACTCTGGGAACACCTTATAGTGGCCTTCTAGTACTTAAAGGAGATCTACATACAGGATGGGAGGGACTCTTCATGAGGGAATGTAATGACAGGGCAAGAGAGAACAATTTTAAACTGAAAGAGTGTTGCTTTAGATTGGATATTATGAAGAAATGCTTTATTGTGAGAGTGGTGAGGCTCTGGAACAGGTTTCCCAGGGAAGTTGTGGGTGCCCCATCCCTGGAAGTGTTCAAGAATGGGCTGGATGGAGCTCTGAGCAATCTCATCAACCCGAAACGCCAGTTGCCTGCAATTGTGTGCAGGCAACTTTTCCATATCTCCAAGGAGAGACTCTGCCAGAACAGATCAGACACAGGGCATGGCCAGAAGAGTGTGCTGACCACCAGACTATGCACAACTGGCCCTCTTTATCCTGTTATTCCCCTATTGTCCCCAAATCGCTTAGGCCCATCCATTTTCCCCACCTTTGTTTTCTTTCCTAAACATTCCATAATAAATCTTTTGCAATACCAGAATTATTTTCTGCTACATCCCATAGTGTGCCCCACCCCTGGGCTCCAACCATCCTTAGTCCAGAAGGTGATCCAGAGATTCCTCTGGGTTAATGTGTCATGATGAGTTTCACCCATGGATAATGGAGTTGGTGGCACTGCTGGGAAAGTCCTGAGAGGGCCCTGGGCAGGTTGCTTTGCCTGCTCATCACCCTCCCCTGGGCTTGTGTGTTCCTGGATCCCAGGACCTGTTTCCCCATCACTGACCAGGGGCTCCTGGCTTGGGTCTGACAGCATCCCAGGAGGGTTTTCTTTGGGCTCCCTGTGTTTCTCTCTGCAGGTGTGCTGATAAGCATTTGTCACTTAGCCCAGCAGGATCTGTGATTACCTCTAGGTAGCAATGTTGGTAGTGCTGCAAGCAGACCAAAGGCAAAAAGAGAGAGCTACCAGCAGCATCTCTAAGGGTAGCAGATGGTACAGGATGAACTGTGGAAAAAAAAAGACTATAATATTTTAGGAAAAATTATTCCGTGGTACATTCTGTGATATTCAGAGATGGGTGGGATTAAATTGATGATGCTTGTTTAGCTATCAAACATGATCATGTTTCTTACTGGAATTTTTTTAATTAAATGTTACAAAGAGCTTTTGCCATTTTATATTTTCGGTTTCATCATTCTGATACTGGTGTTAATATTCTTATTTCTGAACATAATGTTGCAGCATAATCTATACACAATATTTTGGGGGGTTTGTTTTGGTTTTGGGTTTTTTTTTGCATTTGTAATAAACTTTACTTTTGTAAGAGCGATTTTTTTTCTTTTAACTTTTCAGATTATTCAGATTATGAAGACAGTTCTGTTGAATTCTTGGACAGGTGCTCCTCTCCCTTAACGCGGTCCTCGGGCAGCTCCCTGACTTTGCGCAGCATGTTCTCAGACAAGAACACATCCTACCAGTATCCAAGAGCTATCTTGTCTGTTGACCTTAGTGGAGAAAGTAGGTTGGCTGAACAGCAAATGTCAGTTTATAAATTTAATGCTTTAAGAAAGAGAATTAAAAGAAAATTCGGTTTATGTTTGAGACTGTAGCTATAAATATGGTGACTGATTGAACTTTCATTTATTTAAATCAGAATACTTACACTCCTCAGGCTGTTCTGCATTGTACTTGCTTTGGTTAAGTCTTGGTAATCTGCTTCTGAGGAGAGCACATTAAAGGAATTTGGCAGAGTTCATCATGAAACCTGATACACCAGTATGTTTGAGAGCAATTTTTTGCTACATGCAGCTTAAGATTTTTAACTGCCAAACCCCCTGTATTTCTGTGAATTACTGTGTTTTTCTGCACACAATTTCATGTGTATTTATTTTTATTAGACCTTTCAGATGTGGAGTTCTTGGATGATTCTTCCACAGAGAGTTTGTTACTTAGTGGTGATGAATACAATCAGGATTTTGATTCAACTAACTTTGAAGAGTCTCAGGATGAAGATGATGCTCTCAATGAAATTGTTAGATGCATTTGTGAACTGGATGAAGAAAATGGCTTTATGATTCAGGTAAAGAAATTTGGCATATGGGATTACATTTCCCAAGTGAATGTTTTGCTTGTGAAGGTGCCCTTTTGATGTACTGGAGACCAAAAAGTGTAAAAAAAAGTGAACAGTGAATATTCGTTCTGCACTTGGCTTGACTGTTCAGTGTATGCAGAACTGCTGCTCTAGGATGGGGTTCTCTTGCAATTTGATATGTAGGAAAGATTTGTAAGGTAAGGTAACCTTTTTCTTTATAACCAGCTGATAAATTCAGAATACAGTATCCCACACAGAAACTTTGGCTTCTGCCCTCAGACTGTCTCGATTGCACCAGCCCTTCTGCCTTGACCCTTGTGCTTTACAGTACCACTTGTAGAAACCTCTGTGCTTGCTGTAAATTTCCCCCAGCTGTGAGATTACTGCTGAGCAGAGACCAATATTGTCAGTATTGTGATGTGTGCTTCATCCTCGGAACAGCGCTTCTCACACTAGATCTCACTACCAGGTTTTAGAAACTGCTGAGAAATTAAATCTTAGCTTGGTATGGATAAAAGGGAAGAAGTATATCATGTCTGCACAGTATTCAGATGTTGATGGATTGCAACTCCTGCTGCTTATTTATTTGTACTCCAATGAGGGGATCATTTCTTATCTACTGATAAGTAATTTCAAGTCTTTCTGTCAAGGAATTTATAATGTAGTGATTAAATCAGAAGCAAACAGTAAGGAAGAACTTGGTTGTCTAACTTTAAAAAAGCCATGAACTTCCTGTGTTTTTTCCCCCATTCAAAAAACAGGTTTGTATTCAACTGTTACTGTGGTACAGCTTCTGTTGAAAGTATGGGGTCCTTTTAATTGAGATTTGAAGGAAACAGGTATTACTGTCCTGTGTTACTAGACTTAGTAATTTGAAAATGTCTTGCAAATGAAGGACATGGAGGCTGTCCCTGGTAGCAGTGCTGTGTTGGAGGAACTGAGCTTGCCTTATGGTAGTGATGTGGATAAATGGACTGGTGTGGAAATCTTTGGAGAGAGGAGGGGGGTTGTAGCTGTAGTGGTATGACAGAGGAAAGGTGACCTCAGTGTTTTGAATACGTTGATGGGCAAAAGCAAGTCAAAGCAAAGAGGAGAGATTTTTCAGTGGTAAACCAGCAGAAACTTAAAACACTGGAAAGCACAGACTTGAGAAAGGGAACTGTCTTTATAAGAGGTAGTTTCCTACCTGTTCCTAAAGTCCAATGACAGCCTGATTTTTATCTCTGCATGCCTTGTCTCACTGAGAGCAGCAATTTTGCTGTTTCTAGGCCCTCATTTGCTCTCTTCTATTTTGCTCTCCTATTCTCTTGTTTCTCCTCTTTCATTTTCTCTTCATTTTCTTTTTCTTGTAGATTTTCCATTGGTGCGATATTAAAAGCACATCTTTCTAGCGCACTGGAGAGATGCTTTGTAAATATAAATAATTAAACTGAAGAGTTTTCTACTTTTCACTGTTATGCTGTAATGTATTACATTATCTTTCTACTTTACTGTAATATTATACTCCTGTCTTATGTTTCACTACTAAATATGTAGGTGCTAAAATACTGAATGTTGTAATAAAATTTTAGTAAATATTACATCTTCAGTTTCTGTTTTTTTCCCAGTCTGGAATTTGTGGTTGAGGTAACTCAGAACTAGAGCTCTTTTTTTTTAAATCTTGATGTCTTTGCCTACCCAATCACAAATTGTCCAACTAAAATAGTCGTGCTCAAACCAGCTATTTAAGTTGAACTGCTGTTCTCTGCATTTTGTTGATAAAAGAAATAGATTCTGATTTTTTGAATCTACTTATCTCAGTTTTAGTTGTTGCTTTTTTTTCCCCCCCTGACATCAGTGTGAAGAATGCTTGTGTTGGCAGCACAGTGTATGCATGGGACTGTTGGAGGACAGCATACCAGATCAGTACATCTGTTACATCTGCAGAGATCCACCAGGTATGGATAACCCACCTTTATCTGCAGCTCTCTGCTTGGGGTTTTTGAGCAGAGATGTTATGCATTGCTTTAATTGTTCAGGCTTTGTCTGTTTTGTGTTATGTGTTGTGCTTCTTTGGGGTGAGTGATTCTAAGTTTGGCTCTGAGCAGAAACTTACTTTCCTGTTAGTGTCTTGGTCAGCTATGCTAAATCTTATTCATGAACTCAGTTACCATTGCTTTACTTGTTGAAACTTAATTCCCCCAGAACCTTAGCACGTTTTTATGTCAGTGCAGTCTGGAAACTTCTGAACAAATCATTCTTGTTCAGAGATCTGTTTTGCCAATACTTGGAATCACATTTGTTCATTTAAATGCTTTTTAAAGCAAAAGTGCCGGCGGCTGTGGCCGAGTGGGTAAAGCCGCTGCCCCTGGATCCGTGCTCCTTCTCGGAAGGATGCCGGTTCGAGTCCTGCGGGTCTCGCTCTGCCAACTTCGTCCGGGCTTGCCCCGGCCAAGGCTTAGAGTGTCCCAGGGCTAAAGGGGGTGGGGCCAGTTCCGCGCACGCTGAGCTCCACGTAATAAATCCATTCGCGCAGGCATAAAAAGCATCGTCGTTCGCGACGGCTAGCCACACACAGAGCAAAAGGACTCATTTACCACAGTACACTCTAGTATGCTGTGGAAGTAATTTCTTACTAATTGCAACTTTAGAATGTTTGTGTTTGCCTAAAATCATGTAAAGGTGCAGAACTATGTAAAAGATGGAAAAATTTAGCACTTCTTGTAGTAAACAGCAGTGCACAAACAGCCCATGTTGAACTTCAGATGGTTCAGTTTGTAAGAAGTAGGAAAACCCCATTTACTTTTAAACTGAATACATTTGATTAGGAAGGTGTTGATTTAAAAATGGTTCTGTGATAAACCTGTTATTCTTAACACAGATTTGGAGAAAAACTATACAACTTGGAAGAAAGTTTTTGTATTTTTTCTGGAAATTGATACAAATGCACATACCTGTCTTCTGGTGAGATATGCAGCACACTCTAGCTGTTTCAAAAGGGCAGTGAGACTACAACCCCAAATTTTGCTTTCATTGTGACTTTAAGAAGTGAAATGTGAAAACTGTGTGGAGCTCTTAGTAGCTATTTTTGAGAAAAAATATTTGGAAAGTAGAGCTGGAAATAGGGGACTTGTTCCACTTCCCCCAATCGAAATCGAAACTGGTTGTAGAGAGTCTTGTTTGGTAGTTCTGTGTGGTGTCTCTTGGAGCAGTCAAGCTTTTTCTTAATAAACCCAGCTATTTTGTCTTGTGTTCTTTCCCTGCACTGTACTAGGTACTTTGTTTTCCCCTGCTATGCAGAGTCTGTGTCCCTAATTTTTATCTTCTCTCCCTTCCTAACCATTACTTCTTTTCTTTCTATGTCAGGAGAAAAAAGTCATTCTCAATGTCAGTATTTTAAAGTGTATTGGGATAATGGGCAAAAAGGAGATAGACAGGGTATTCTCCTGAAAGGTATGAAGGGCTTCCGTCAACCCGTTCTTTGTTCTATATATGATGATAGTCTCATTTGAAATTGAGTGTAAGATATTGCGGTCAGTCCATTTGGGTTTCTTGTTGTAAACAACAATATTGCAGCAATTAGCATTATGTGTTTCTAGTTTGGGGATTTTTATGGTTTTTTTTTTTGTGGGGTTTGTTTTGTTTGGGTTTTTTAATTGGTTTGATTCATTTGGGTTTCTTAATAAGTATTGAGTTGCTGTAGAAGAATTGGCTAAATAGTGGTCCATGCTGGTTGGGTTAAGACTGTAGATATTACCACGGCATGGGAGACTGAGGGCCCATGTAGACCAATACCCTCTCCATCAGTGTCTGGTGAAAGGCACCTCAAATGACCTCTGCTGTCAGATAACTTGGAACATCTGCTTTTCCTGTAGCCTTCTCCTGACTTCTAATAAATAGATATTGACTTCAGTATTGAAGGCAAACATCGGTCTTTTAGAAACAAACTAGGTGTTTTGGATATGTCTGTATAAAATCCACTCTCTAACATTTGGTAATTTAGGCTTCCTTTTTTTTTTTTTACAAAACTGCAGTATTTAGATAAGTAAAATGCCAATTTAAGTGGGGCTTTTGGTGGTTATTTTGATAATAGCACAGTTGTTAATATCATACAATTTGATTGCAAAGGTAATTTTAATTTCAGATGCTGTTCAGAGAGGTTTTGAGGTTCAGGTTTATTTTGTTTTCATATATTTTAAGACTTTCCTCTTAATCCATGAAAGCTAAATACATTAATAGCAAGATCTTGAGTCATCCTTTCATGGATGTTAGGAGACATTTAGGAGAGTACAGTATACAATTATAGCACTCAAGTTGTAAGTATAATTCTGTTGTGGCTTTAGATGGCCCTCAATTTGTTTATTACTTACCCCAGGACAGAGGTGGAGTGCCAAATATCTTTATGACAAAGACTGGCTAAACAATGGGCACATGTGTGGACTATCATTTTTGAAAGAAAACTACTCTCATCTTAATGCCAAAAAGATCGTGTCAACACATCACCTACTGGCAGATGTTTATGGTGTAACTGAAATACTGCATGGATTGCAGTTGAAGATTGGAATATTGAAGTAAGTATCAGTCCAAGGTTCATTTTCCAGCTTTTCATATTCAGGTAGCAAGTGCTACCATTGTTCCATATGGGTTTTTCTCTCAGACTGAAGTCCTTTCTTGTATAATAGTTCAATAATACTGTATAATTATTCAAGTGCAAAATGTTAAATACCCTCAGCTTCAGTGGGAGTTAGGTGTTCAGTATGCAAGCAGATATGGTTATATTGGGATTATTGGTGATTTTCCTTTTTTTTGGTCAATTTTGTGTTGAGGGGACATTCTAGATTTATCTTAAATTGATGGATGACCAAGAAGTACTTAATGTTTGATAATGGTGCTTCTCAGTAGCTGAGATACAGCAGAAGTGGATGCCTAATAGTTCAGTGCTGTAAATTGTGTTCTCTGTAACTTGACTTTTTTTGCCTCCCCTTCATTGCAGAAATAAGCATCACCCAGACCTTCATCTCTGGGCTTATTCAGGGATGCGAAAAGAACAGGAACAAATAACTGTTGGGGTAGAGAAAAAATTAGTAACTTTACAGGATGCTGTTAATCCAGCTGAAAGGACGTGTCATAGTCAAAACCATAAAGAGCCACCCAGTATACCCCAGAAGATGGAAGAAACATACATCACAAGTGAGCACAGTTACCAAAAACCACAGAGTTTTGGTCAAGACTACAAAGCAGTCACTGACCCTATGAGCTCAGATGATGAAGACACAAGTAGTTTTGAGGAAGATCAGGAATTTCACACAGAGACTAAAAACTGTTTACAATATTCTTTTAAAGATGGTGGCACAAATGAGCAGGTGAGTGTCATTCTTCACTTGGGGAGTTTCTTAGTTGGGCCCATATGTTCAGTCTGATCAGGCTAAAGCACATACAAGTATTTAAAAATGTTCATTGTTGCAAGTCAACGTATTTTATCAGATAAGTCAGCAGAAAGCACTAGAAGCAAAGTTAGATCACTGAAATAGTTTCAGGTGAAGTATGTTCTTTTCAGCTGGGGTATGAAATGCAAAGTATTGTTGAAGTATTGCCTATGCGAAAACTTCATTTTCAATCCAGTGTTTTAAGAGGGGAAAAACCCCTATGCTTAAAATGCAGGGTCTTGGGACAGAACTTAGGTGGTTTTTACAAGGTGAGGAAAATAGGATGTTTTCATTTTTCTGTCAGTTATGTTAATTAATATGTAGGGGTTTTCTGTTAAATTGAGATTTTTTTATAGTGTTTATTGTTGTACTGTATTCTTTCAATAACAGTGGTATCTGGAATGGCTGTCCACAAGTAATGATTTACTGACCAACTAATTTCACCTCATGTGCAACTTCTTTTGTGTCTTTTATATTGCATATTTAATCTAATTAACTGTTTCACATGTTTTTAGTCAGGATTATATTTTGCTATTTAAACATCTTTCTTGTTTTTACATTAATGGTTTGAATCCATTATTTAGTGGAAAAGGTCTGAAACTTATTAGTCTGGTTTTAGTGACAAGTTCTGTTTGAGCAAAAAGCAAAGTGAAACAAACCTGCCTGTTCTCTGCAATACCATTTTGTGAGAATAAATCACCCAACTCATCCCCCTTTTGAAGTAGTTTCTGATGTGGAAGAAATGAGCAAGTTTCACTGGTCTTCCTTTGAATTTTAGTTTTAAATATGGCCTGTAAGCTGTATAGTGTGAATGGGAAATTCCTGGCTCATTCTAGTTAGAAGTAACTGTTTGTATGCTAAATCACATGGCTACATTCAGTTGGTATAGCCAGGAGACGTGGAGCAGTGTCAAATACAATTTCCTTCTAACAGTAACTTGTGATTGTAAATATTATAAATACATTTAGAATTAAAAGAAAATATATGTGTGCAGTGACACAAAGTTAATGTTTTCTTCAGAGACTCAAGTTTTTATGTAAAAAACTATGTGCTCTCTCTTTTAAACCAGGAAGAGATCTGTTTGTGGTAGTGTCAGTGTTCCGTTCTTCAGGACACCTTAATTCACCTTGTCAGTAGCCTTGATACTAAAACAAGTCCTTCTGTCTAAAAATGATAGGCATGGAAATGCTCTCCTTGGCGTCTCCATGAATCTGTTTTCACTTACCTTAAAAGTGACATTGAGGACCATTTTAAAATGATCTGACTTCTCTGTAAGGTGCCTTCTTCACCTCCTTGTCAGAGTTTTGGTTGGGGCTTTAAATTCTGTTTTCTAGCATCCCACAGAGCCTGAGTATTCTGATTTTCCATGCTGTTTTGCCTTATTCTGATTTCCAGTTCTGTTACATACTTTCTTTTCACTTATAAACAGTGTTTGGATTGACTGTTATCAAGCCTCTCTTTGGTTCATACATCATCTTTAAAATTGTATTTAGTTTCCTTGTCTTTGCTTCTGAAAGCACAAGCCTTCTCCACCTCGAGCTTCCATTTATTTCTTCTTCACAAGCTGGATCCTGTACTCTGCTCCTCCTGCCATCATTCCCTGATTGCCTACATTGATCCCATAGCTTAGAGGACAACCTGTTGGATTTGTTGTTTTGTTTTGTTTTTTTGTTTGTTTGTTTGTTTGTTTGTTTTTTCTTTCAAGGAGCATTTACTAGCCATTTGAGTAAATACAGAGGTCATTAGAAGGAAAAACCCAAAACTTTATTATGTTATTTAGATGTTATTTGGCATTTTCTCTTACTGGAGACATCTGAAAGATGATGCTGGATTTAGAATTATGGACATGGATCCTTATACAGCAACGGAAAAATGTCATTCTTGAGGATTTAGAGAGGGTCTGAAACTTGCAAGGAAAAGAGCATTTCTAATTTATGTTGGAAATGCTTTTATAAGATTAGTAACAGTTTGAATACTGAAAACACTGGAGGCAAACCTGATGTCTTGAGAGAAGAGAGGTTTTATCTGAAAGGTGTCAGAGGCTTTTATTACTTTTAAAATCTGTCTTAGATACATAACTTTAACTCTTTTAATGAACCTTGTATTAGCAACGCTCGTGCCTCACAGCTTGCTGATAGAGCTACTAGCAGGTCTGTCAGTGTTTTATTTATTTTTTGTGGTTTTTTAATTGATTTTAAGTCTCAAGAAGTTGTGGTTTCTTTTTCCCCTTAAGTAGTAACTTAAAAATCAATCCCTATTTTCTTCTTCCCCTGTCTTCTCACTCTTCCCATTCTTGACTGGAGGAAGAAGTACTTTAATAATAGACTTAACCCCATTTTTTTTCTTGTGTGCTGTGGAGAATAAGCTGAGCTCTTCAGAGAAGTGTGTTAATACAATAAAATTCACTCCTTGCTCTGGCATTTGCCCTTAACTGACATTGTGTGTGCACACATATCCAGCATTCTAGTTCTTAAATCGGAATCTTCAATAGTGAAAGAACTTCATTGGATGTGAAGTCATAGTGGGTATAAAATGAAAACTGTTAATCCTGCTAATTAGTCAAGATGCTGAACATTTTAATTTATTAAATCTGGTATACTTCCTTCCAGTAGCTGAAACATCAAATATAGAAAGATTAGGAGCTTGTGTATTCTCTGATTTGCTGTGAAGATACTAATTATTTTTAAAGAGTCAGTCTTCCTCAGATACTATGTTTGCATAACCCTGCGTGTTACTGTAACTGTCCCCAAACATGCTCAGTTCTGTCCCAGACGTGCGCTTAAAAGGTAGGTGGGACCATAGCAGGTAGGAAGAGAAGTATTTTGTCTTACTCAGCAAATAGAACAGTTTTCCGAGAGAGATTGTGGAGTCTCTCCCTCAGTGGAGATATTCCAGAACCATCTGGACACAGTCCTGTGCCATGTGCTCTGGAATGACCTGGCCTGAGCAGAGAGGTTGGACCAGATGACCCATGGTGGTCCCTTCCAGCCTGACCCATTCTGTGATTCTGTGAACTAAAATGGCCAGCTTCTTTGTGCTAGATAATGTTGACATCTTAGGTGCTACTGCATTTTAAGGAGTTTTCCTTCATGGAAACAAACCCTGGGATTTGCACACCCATGGTGACGGCAGACCCACACAGTTCAGCACTTCATGATTTAAGTCGCTGTTTATATAAGAAGGGCACAGAAGTGCAGTCTGCCTTACTGCATTAAACAGTGCTGGTAAAACTTGGGCTGGTAAAGTTTATCATCAGGGAAATGAGACAAGAGGTGCATATACTCATGGGTATGGAATTTGTGTTTGGTTTGGTTTAGTGTATTGATGTGCCATGCTATGTGGCTTTTTGAGTATGCTTTTTGCCATGTAGACAGAAGTACAATTCTAAGTCAGCATAGTTTATCATGTGACTCAAATGTTGAAATCAACACCAGAAATGACAGCAAATTAAAAAACCATCTTAAATGGCAATTTTTTTTCTCTCTTGCTCCTATGAAGAAGAATCCTGCTGAAGGAAACACTGTGTTTGTTTGTAATGAAAGAAAAGGCTCAGAAGAACAAGTGGACACACATGTTCAATGGCAGCTTAATCTCCTTACTCACATAGAGAATGTACAGAACGAAGTCACCAGCAGAATGGACCTGATTGAAAAAGAAGTTGATGGTAACTGCATTGCCAGATACTTGTTAATGCACCTGTAGCATCTCTCATAGCCAATGTGCTCAAGGGCATCTAAAGCACTGAGGATAGATTTTTAAATACTGTGTTCAAATTTGGGTCCCAAAATTGTAAAAAAGAGTTTGTACCCTTGATCCCCTCACCCCCTTCCATAAGTTTTAATTCCTCATAAAATAGCTTAAGCACTCAGAACTCCATAGTTCAACTTTTTGATATTAGGCAGACTTCAGAAATCTTAGATTAAATGTGGGTCATATAGTTGATGGACTTCTCTATGCCTGGAGTGGTTTTTGCCAGATTGTTCTAATAAGTGACAGTATTTAGGAAAATACCCAGACATTCCACCTTCATTCTGCCTTCAAGTTTGGTTTGCTATATATTAGTAAATAATTAAGTCTTCATGAGAAAACTTGAATGAAATTAGTGTCAGAGAATATTACAGCACATAAGTTTCTGACTTGCAAGTCCTGGAAATTAGGAATGAGGGGAGCTTGTAAATTTAATCATAGAATTCCTTAATTACCTTTTGACAAATAGTCTTACTTCTATTTGCAGTTTTACATCCAATATTCCTGCTTTTACTAGGTAGTATGTCTAAGTTAACAGAGTTGGCCTTTTCCCTTCTCTGTTTCTACAAGCATAGAAATGCCTTGAAA
The DNA here is from genome assembly GCA_013400415.1 of Scytalopus superciliaris. NCBI lineage: Eukaryota > Metazoa > Chordata > Aves > Passeriformes > Rhinocryptidae > Scytalopus > Scytalopus superciliaris. Next base: position 1,266,076 of record VXBX01000771.1, on the reverse strand, counting down.
ACATTTGTTGGTAGGTTGGACAATGATTCTGTAATCTGGACCTTGACTACAAGAGCTTGTTAAAGTGTCAGAAGCAAGCCTTGCATTTAAGGGTTGCATTTTCTGTTGCAGAACTGTTATAGATAGAAAATTGAGAACAGAAGTTGCTTTTATGTGTGTAGGTGGTAAATTGTGAGCCAAGGGTATAATTAACTTCCAGGTACCTTTTTAAAGGAACAATCAAATCAGAAGATATGTTTGGATTGTTCAAAATAAACAGGGAATTAGTCGGTGTTTGCCTAATAAAAAAATTTCTTCAGTTAAATGAAAATCACACCCTCGGTGTATTTTCCCTTCTTACAAGAGACAGTAAGAAAGAAAATTTTAACTTCTATGGGAACTGTTTCTTGAAGACTTACTCTAATTGACTTCTTTCCTTTCCTTCTGTAGTTTTAGAAAGCTGGCTTGATTTCACTGGAGAACTGGAACCACCAGATCCTCTGGCAAGATTGCCTCAGCTCAAGCGGCGTATCAAACAGCTCTTAATTGACATGGGAAAAGTACAGCAAATAGCAACACTTTGCTCTGTATGACAAAAGGAAGAATAAAGAAATAAAAATAGGTTCTTTACAGTGAATTTTCTTACTAGCCACAAGACTGACAGGAAGACAGCAAAAAGCTGAGCATTTATCTGGTTCTTTGCCGATCACCTTAATAGCCTGAAGCTTTAGAAAGAGGATAGGAAGTTTAGAGTCAGAAATCTGTTACATTGAAAGTATCAGTATTCAATGTCCAGGCTTCAAAATTATGTATGATATACTGAGAAATGCTAATGTCTCAGGATTTCAACATGTTAAACAAGTAAATCTCCATGTACAAGAAAGCTGAACAAAGAAAAACTCAGCAAAGAGCACTGCTACTATTTTTAAACCTTTAGCAAACCTTTCCAAATTAGCAGAATTCAGCTGACTAAAAATTCAATCCTCTTATCTTGCCTAGTGAATGGTAGACACAGAGAGATCTGTATTCTCTCTGCAAGGAAAGTTTCTAGATTGTTTCCTTCTCTCATGAGGTTCAGGAAAATAAACATACTAGCTTTGATTTTTAAAAGAAATTACTTATCATGGTCTCCTTTTTAAAGTATTTTTTTACATAGAAATCCCTAGAACAGCACCCCTAGGCTCCTTTAAAACCTAAGTGGCAAATAGTGGTCAGATGTGCCAAATAATATGAAAATCACTGGGATGAGAGTTTGATTATTACTTACGTGAAGGTTTTTTCCAAAGTCCTACTCGGTGCCAGCAATCCATCCAAAATTGTATCTAGTTTATATTTTTTTATGTTCTACTGCAGTATTCAGGATTCAAGGTACAGTTTTTGTCCTGGGTAGCTCTATTCTGGTGTTGGCCCTCTGACAACCCTACCATCCTCAGCGGGGATGAGGAATGACGAGAGCAGAAGAACTGTCTGTGGCTGTGAAAATTCTAAACCACTAGAGAAAATATCACAAGATACCTTACCCAAGATGTTTTTATAAAACCTTTCAGCTTCAGTGAACGGAACGTCATGAAACCAAAGGCAACCTACTTGCTCTGTTAGCTCTTGCTGGATTTTGAGCCCAGGGCTTTTCCTGGGGTTATAAGTTGCCGCTGTACCCAGTGCTACTTCCATGTCTGTTTGTGTATGTATGTGTGTACAGATACACGTGTACATATATACATACTGTATACATTTCTATCTATACATGTCTAGTTTTATTACAATAGACTCTAAGAACTGGTGGTTCATGTTACCTTTTAACAAGCAGTTTCTAAAATTGAAAATAATGTATGTACAGGTTTTGAAATTTGTAAAATATGACTGTTAAAAGGAGGCTATTTAACTGAGGACATTAAGATACTTGAACATTTTATGCCTCACATCTGTTTATCAGTTCTAGTTATCTGTATAAATGCATTTTAGAACCGATAGACAGTAAACTTGAATTTACCTTTTGATAAGAGTACAAGCCACTGTACATTCAAAAATTATTTAAATTTGCAAACACACTGTTCTATATGTAAGGTACTGTATGTAAAACTGTTTATTAAAACTATTCTGCATACTCTACATTTTTCACTTTTCTTCCTGATCTACATACAAATGTAAGAAGTGATTGTTATTATGTACAGACCATCAAAAAATCTTGGAATGCCTTTTAAGGATACATAAAATCGAAAAATGTGCCAAAGATGGATTACCTGGGAAAGACTTTGCAACCAGTGCGTTGAACTTTCATGATAAAACCATTATTGAGAAAGAAAGCAGCATGGCTGGTTCATTGCTAAAATAAACCTACCCTGACTTTTCCCGTTTGTCTGTCATATCTGAAGTGAGTTATCACTCCTGATGGCCAAAGCAAAATGTAAATCCCTGTTACAGAATGGTTGCTATTTAAAGTCTTCCCACATCGAGCTTGTAGGAGACATCACAGGGCTGCATGGTAACATGGTATTATGAAATGGTTGGCAACTCCATAAGGCAAGAGGAACATAAGAGCTGAGGAGCTGTTGATGTTTCATAGCAACTGTTAATAAATAAAATACTCTGTGTTATATAGTTGATGCTTAAATAACTGCTTCAAACAATATGAATAGTTGAGTGACCTACTTGCTTTTGGATATGTGAGACTTTTTATATACTATTCACTTGCTGCATATCCTTGAATGTGGATGAGTTACTTTGAAACAAAGTGGAGTGCATTTACAGAATTTATACAGCATACACTGTAGCAATATTATGCAATGTGTGTGCATGCATGTGATGTAATATAATTGTAAATGTTACTGAAGGTGCAGGTGGACTTGGAGCTTTCAGTGGGGAGGTTGGAGGTTTTATTCTTAGTGCAGAGGTGGAGGAATGGTATCCTGAAAAGGAAATACTAAGGTCAAAGTTGAAGTTGCCCTTGCAGCTTTAATGTGTCTTCTCTTTGTATGTGTAATAGCCTCTTAATTTACATGAATATGTAATTTTATCCCTCAAGATCCTGCCTTGTTCAGGATGGACTGTGCTTACAAAAACAATCTGTTCAGTATTTTTTTTATTGTGTAGTCATGTATTGTAAAATTTTCTACAAGCATTCATACCTTCTAAGAAATACAATCTCCATGTCCATGTGGACCGTACTATGATATATCGTGTACTGCTCAAATGCTTCACAACCTTGTCTGATTTTGCTTTCTCAAATTGTGCTGGTCTGTAATGTGAACTTTAGTTTTTGGCCCCTGTTTCTCAAGTGTTCAAAGGTTTGGGATGCTTTTCAGGTTTTTTCTTTTAAACACTTAAAAGTCAAGTGCCATAAAAATGCTAAGTGTTTTGCACAGGATGGTTGCTACAGTTGATTGCTTTGCTTGAGTCCCAGTCAACCCTGACGTGATCTGGCTCTTACCAGTATTTCTTCCTAGTTGGCCTTATCAAGAGAATGTTTTTCCTGTGGGCATCATATTCCATCTGTCTTCCTGCCTCCTCTCTAAATAAGCCAGGTATCTACATGCAGTCTATTTGTGCCATCATTTATCTGTGTGTGAGTTGCGATTGTGCTGTTTGATGGAGGAGGCAGACCCTCTCTGTGGAAAAAGTAGTATATGGCAATGTAAGGACTGTTTGATATATGTGCACAGAAAGGTAAAATTTAAGGTTTAAAGGGTTTATTTAAGGTTTATTAATTTAAGATTTAAAATTCAGGTTTAAATTTGCAGCCCTCTTTCACTGAGTAGAAGTTCTAAATAGTAATAGACAAAAGGGAAACACCATTGTGCAGAGGTTTCTTGTGATTTCACAGGGTTGAATGGCAAACCTGTGGAGCCTTTGAATGCCCAGCTTTTTGTCTGAGGATTGCTGGTTTGTTTGGTTTTGTTGTTTGTTTTTTTTTTTTAGTGGAGGTATCAGGGTTTCAAAGCCTGCTCCTACCTGTGACCAAACCATAGGTACTTGCATCAGGAATTGCATGTTTCGGTTGCAGTGCTGGCAGTAGGACAGCAGTATTGCAGTCATTAATAATGAAGCATGCTCTTGGGGATGTGATCTGGTACAACGTGATAGAGCTGCCATGTTCTGGCGCAAAATACAGGTCCTTTAAGTAATATGACAGGGAATGGGTTGGAAGGTGCTTCCTGCTAACCCTGGTCTTTGGTAGCTGTAGGTTCAGTAGTGCCCATATTTTGGATATTCTGGCCTTTGAGGCACAGATCTTTGTTCATCTCTGGAGTGATTTACAGCAGCAGCAGCCCATTGTCCTCTTTCAAATAGACAAAGAAGTTGCAATTTTCTGATAGATTTCCCATATTTGCTGGGTGGCAAAGAATTGAAACTGTTCTTCCATGGGTGCAGTCTCCTCTTGTATGGTTGACATCCACCTATCGTAATTTTGTCTGAGTTTCTACATGTGCTCCTCATCTGTTCATTCTGTGGCTTGCATCTGTTCCTCCTTTCGTTCTTCAGCTTTCTGCACTCTGGCTGATTCTGTGATGCCTGCAGGGTTTCACTCCTCTGTTCTCATGCCCAGTTCTTCTGGCTGCTGTGGGAAGCAGTCACGGGGAAAGGTCTCTGCTGCTTTTCTGTCCTCAGCTTCCAGTGTGTCCTAGCACTTGTGTACAGCTGGACTCTGTGTACCATGATCAAAATCTCCAGCTGTGTTTGCTGCCTTCCTTAAGTAAGCCTCTTTTATCTTGTGCAAGTGGTGATGTCCCTCTGCTCCCATCTGGCTTCTAACTAGACTTGAATTAATATTACAGCAAAACCCCTCTGGCACTGTTGGGGTCCAGCACTCCTTACCAAACTGAGGGTTGGGATGTAAAGGAGTAGTTTGAATATTACAGTAAAATTATACAAGTATTTTAATGTTTGCAAACCACAGCATTTTTCCTTTGTATTTGAAGGGTATCTGCAACCGTTTTTCTTCACTGGAACTTTAAAAAGGCACAAAACAGATCCTGAACTGAACTGGAGCTTGATGTAACAATCAACAAGTAGAGGGTGGGAAGGACTCTGCAGGCGAGGACTTCATAGCCAGAAGAGCAGTCAGGCCATCCTGACTGTCCTGCAGTATTAGTAGCTCTGCAGAGGTGCTGATGCGTAAGGGGGTGTGTGCAATGATGCCATTCATTTGCAGACAATGGTTTAGAACACTGGAACTGTAAGTTTTCTCTCTACTGCTTTATAATGTTGCAGTATTTGCACCTTAGTGTTGGAGTGCTTATTGAAGTCAGAGGCTTCATGACTTTTGAAATGTCCATTGCTATTCTCACGTTTCCTTTGCTGACAATTTTTTTCTGTTGTACTGACTCTGTATGGCTTTTGGGGTGAGGATTTTGCAGAGGCTCTTTGAAGTGCTTCAGTAATAGTTTCTGTTACACTTTTTTTTGTCCTGGGCACTGGGTGTGTGTGTGGGTGTGTGTTTAGCAATAAATATTATACACTGTGTGTATATCTGTTTAAAACAAATACAGAGCATGTAACGATGGTGAAAATACACTGCACAGAGTGCAGACTGTGCATTTGGCAGCCTTTCTGCACCAACCTGAACAACTCATGAAAAATTGGAGACCACATAGAGAAAATGAACTAGCATGAAAAAAAAATAATTCAGGACCGAATTTCTGTACACACAGGGGCCTGTGTGTAAGCAGTAGATGGGCCAGCCTTACTCTCTGGGTTGGATAACTTAAGCTGGTTCAGTTGCTGTTTGCTTCAAACAGCAGCCTTCCTCTCCTTAAAACTGGCCAGAGCCTCCTCTGTTCAGCTGTAGCCACGTGCATCAGTGTATTGTCACTAAACACTCTGAGAGAGGCAGCACTGCACTATGATTAAATCTTCCACGAGAGAAGCAAAATACTTTCTTCTGTGATGTTTTTTATAATAGCAATAATGTTGACTGCATTCTAATACAATAAAGGTCTGTTGAGATTGTTACGTGCCTTGGCTCCCATTCCATGGACTTTTCTTTTGGTGAGCTAGTGAGTGTTTGAATAAAGTGTTTAGGAATCTTCAGTTGCATGTTTAGCCTGTAGTCCATAAATTAGGTGCAGTCATTGATACTCATTTATCTACATTGCAAAGCTTTAATTGTATTTCAGCCTGGTAGGCAAATTATACAGTCAGTAAATTATTTACAGTACTGAATTACTTGCTGTGTGGCCAAGTAATTAGAAGGTTTTTCTGTTCCTGAACTACTTTGGTGTTTTAACAGTTCCAAGGTTTGAGTTTTGCAATGCACTTGCTTCTTAAAAGGCAATGTCTTTCAACAACATGTTTACAGTGATGGCATCTCTTCTTCGTGGCAGATATCTGTCTTCTAAGGGTGTTTTGTGCCTTTGTACAACGTCATTGCAAAGTAAATTCAATTTTCTTTTTTTGTACAGTGTCATTACAAAGTAAATTAAATTTTCTTTTAGGGATTTATTTTAATATTGTCCACAAGCTGTTGTTCAGGACTCTGCTGTGGTAGAAAATAAATAAGCAAACAATGCTAAGAAAGTTGTCTTAGACATCCTGTGGACCAAGGCACAAATGATAAGCAGCAGATGAAAAACTGGACACAGTCTTTATGAGTAACTGACACAAAAATTGTTCTGTTGTTCACAGAAAAAAAAACATGACCATAAATGTAGCAAACTTCAAAATTTTAATTCTGAAACGTTTTAATTATTGGTGAAGGGAGAGTCTCAAAACAGTCTCTGAAATTTAAGGTACAAGGCCAAATTCAGATCTTGGAGCAACACACTGAAACACTTTTTTTAAAATTAGCAGACTTTCTCAAAGAAGAGGTTTCCCAAGCCAGACCAACCATCTGGCCAGCCCTGTGTCTTACGTGCAGTAGAAATAGAATGTCAGATCTGCACAAACGTACTATGGAAGATCTGTACAAATTGGCCTTTCCCTAAATGTGTCTTTCACTTCTGGTAAACTGAGGTTTCCTTTACCAAGACATACATGAAGTCCATCACTTTGATCAGTCCCTGACAACTTGTGCTCCTCAAGTTTAATCCATCTTCTTTCATTGGTGGCTTACTGAGCTCACACCTTTGTTGTGTGGCAGGAGTTGTGTTTGTCCTTGAACTTCCTTTCTGCCTCCATTGGCTCTAGGCCATTGCCTTCAGTTCAGAGAAGGTTGAGTATTGCATTATTGAAAAGACCCAAAGTAGTTTTGTCCCACCAACAGCAAGTTTGGCACCCTGTTGCTGTCCGTGTGTGAACAGTGGTCTCATTTCTCAGTGCATCAGCTTATATTAATCAATCAATTCAAGGTGCAAACCCTTCGTGTCACTGCAGGTTGCAGAGCTGGCTCCTGCTTGGGGGTTTCAAACCAATCTACAGCCCAGTTGTTGTGAAAATTAAAATGTTTTTTCTACCTTGAATCACATGGTACTAGTTGATAGAGAAAAACTGTGTTATCTTCAGTGAATAAGTAACATTTTACCTGTCCTATAAATGGCCGATTTCTCGAGGGACAAATGAAAATTCAAATGTTCTTACATGGGCTTCTTTAGGTTCTTCTGTCACCAAAGACATTTTTCCCTATGCTAAATTATAATAAAAAAAATTGACAAGTCCTGTACCCACTTTTCTGATCTAACCCAAATTTAGCATGGAAGTTATTGGAACCTTTGAATTGTTCTTTCAGTTTGAAGAATGTGTCATGTATAAAGTGACTGAAGAGTGTATTATCTGGGGCTGTCATCTTGTCATCCTTTAATTTTGCATCACATGAGGACTTAGAGATGATAGAGATAAGTGCTTCACAACATCTTGGAAATAGATGTACTGTTTGTAAACTTCAGTTCTCTATCTATATATGTAATAAATAGCATTAGTCTTGTTTTTACATAGTTTTCTTAAAGTGTGTGAGGGGACTGTCCAATATTGGTGCTTTATTTAACACAGAAAATTATTTTAAAATAAATGAACTGATTGATGTGGGCATAATTTCACAAAGTTTTCCCTTCTTAAAATTTCTGATTCCAATTTGCTGCCTCAGTCAGGAGACTCCCTCAAGCTTTCTTAAGCTAAAGTTAACTTCTCAGGCTCAAGTTTTATTTGGGTAAGAGTAACTTTTCTTTGTCCACAGATGTTTACATATTCATATGCAGGAATCATTTGTCCTTGGGCTTTCTGAGACGTAAAAAGTGCAGTTGCACAAACCATCTCTTCTGTGGAGAAAGTGTATGCAAAACTGGAACAATGAACAAATGTCTGCTTCTCCCTTGAGGTTTGTGATTTCAGTGTCTCATCTCACTGACCTTTATCTTTCCCCCAGCAGTTAGAGTTTGCAGTACAGATTAAGTAGCTTTTCCCAGCGTGTACAACAAATGAAACCCTCATTTCCAGCACTTGAGCAAAGATTTGGAAGACATGATAGTTTTAAGGCCTTAATTGACCTCAGGGAGTTTTCCCGCTTACTCCCTTTCTGCCCTTCATCAGTGAGCTAATTTAAGATATTCCTTTTTTTTTCAGGTGCTAAAAATAGAGGTCAATTCCATTGTCCCTTCACTGAAGGTCATGCAAGGCTTTTCTTAGTTTGTGTTTGACCAACCTTGGACAAGTGCCTCTTTTTCTCTGATGAATGTGAATTGCACATATTGCTCAGTAAATAACTTTTTTTCCTTTTTAATGCACGGGCTATTGCATCTCATTGAGCCTCTGTGTACCAAGATGCCCACCTTGGTTTGACGCACATCTAGAAGTGGTTTAAGTGCTGCCAATTGCCAAAATTCCTTTTCTCACTTTGTTTTTTTAAGAGACTTTTCAGGCTTGGCTGTTCTTCCTGACTTGAGTAGTTCAGGTGTTGTGTTCTGAGTGTTTCTTGGGAATCTGCACTATGCAGATACTGTGAATTTGTGCTTCTTTTTGTTAGTAATAGCCCTTTGATACCTTCCTGGCTTCCTGTTTGCCTGACTCCATTGTCAGCCCTTTATAGCAAAGAATGATGGAGGAAAGTGAGTAGCGACCTTAAGGAGCTTGCTTGTCCGTTTGCTGTGCAAGGGACCTGAATAATGCTTTTCTAATAACTTTAGAAAATTAGACACACACAACAAACTCTGGATATGTGTTCCATTGCCTTGGAGACATCGTGGTACCTGTAAGCACAGCTCCAGCTGCTCCTGGAGAGCCTGTGACACTGGGCTGGCTGTATCTTGTTTCCCTGTGTCTGCCCCACTGCACGGGGGTCAGACACAAACCTGAGGCTCTTGAAACACCCCTGAGTCAGAAATACATGTCGTGTTCAGACTTTTCTCCCTCCTGATTAGTCACCTTAGTGTTAATAATGACTAGTCAGGTTGGTTTGCTCTGCATGTATGTTTCCCTATAAATGCTGTGCTAATCCAGAAATTCAGTTTCTGCCTGTGTCTGCTTAATCAGGGCTGTTACAGGATTTTTGGTCTATATACTCTAAAGGTTGCCTCTTTTTTTGGTCTGTCATCTACACTGCACATGTTCTTCATCTTTTCCCAGCCTGATCTTTTTGGAGACTATTGACTTTCCTCTAGTCAAGAGTAGGTTGCTTGGAAGTAATTTCCAAATATAGTCCCACTCATTTTTAAAAGCCGAGTCATGGTAAAGCAATCTTGTGCTGCTGTTTGAGATCATATTTACCATGTACATCAAACACTGGCATGGCAGTGGTCTACAGCCCACACAGAAGATGCTTGGATCACTGTCAGCACAATCTTGGTCTGTGGGAGCATAACAGTAAAGTTGTTTCTAGACTCTGTAGTATCCATGAATCACAAACAAAAGTGCTGCTCTGACTTTTTCTTGAAATCAGCCAAAGTCCAGCTTCAAACATGTGATGTTGTTATTTGCCTAATTATTTTGGGATAATTTGTCCAACCACCTTTGTACAAGTTAGGGTGAATTCTCATAATTCCTGGTGGAAGTAAAGGCTGACTCATAAGAGGTAGACAATTAAGAAGTAATACTCTGGAACAAAGGAAATAATATTTCTGATAGGTTTTAGATTGAGGATCTTTCTTGTAATTAGTACCAAAAATCTTGGCTTAGCAAGCTTCATGGTCATACTGATCTTACAGCTGGAGAACAGCCCACAAAGCAAAGCTGCCTCTGTCAGATGTACTTGACTGTGTTAAAGTGCATGGTGCAAGTGGGGGTAAAAGCAAAAGATTGAATGCAAATGACTCTGAAACTCGGTTCAGTCAGTCAGTGATGCTCCATCCATCCTGTTTTTCACTTAGCAAATAACCACATTATGAATTGTATTTGCTCCTAATGCTGCACTTGGATACCTAACTCTTGCCTGCCCCTCAGCAGGCTTGGCTCCCTGGGAAAACAAAAAATGCACTTGTAATAGAGAGCACAGAGCTTGGTTGCACCCTGGTGCAGGTTCCAGCCAGAGCTGTGCCTGGGGTCATGTCAACATGCTCAGTTTTTGGGTGGTTGGAACTGAGTGCCCCCTGCCACCTGCTGTGCCTGCTGCCACTTGTTCTCCCCTCCAGTGCCTGGGCTCTGTCATGCTCCCTGGAGTGAGGATGAGAAAACTGCCTGAGGAGAACCACGAAGGCAGTTCCAGGTGAATGGGCCTCTTGCGGCTTTCTCAGAAGTGTCATGTGCGTCACTCACCCAATTCTGTGCCCAGTCCAGCAGCACATCAGTGAACCCATCCACGCCGTGGTTGCTATAAAAGGGCGGGTGGAAGCCGCACGGGGAGCACAGGCTGCCTCGCTGGCAGGAGGGCATGGAGCTCTCCCATCACAGGATGGGCTCCATCCCATTTTGCACCCTTCTTTGCTGCTTTATCATCATAGCAGCAGCCAATATATTTGGTAAGTACGCTTTTCCTCTGCCTGTGTCTGCTGGTGATTGTGCTCCTGTGTTGCTCTGTGTGTTGTTCTGTTGAAGTATGTAATGATCTTGAATCCTGCATGCTGCAAACTGAGCTAGTTACTGTGTGCTATGCAAACTGAGTCTCGGCTCCAGGTTAAATACTAAACTACAGGAATCTTTAAGTGTTCAGGCTTACCTGAGTTAGTACACCTAACTAACAGGATTTTGGGTGGAGGAAGAAGTTTTCTCAAGGAACAGACTGGGTTAGAAAAGGAGCTTTGGTAAGAAAAGGAGGTACTACAGGGATGTGAAGGTCCTAAGATTACATCTTCTACTTGTATGTGCCATCATCTTATTTAGGCTTGACCCTAAAGATTCTGGATAGTCTGAGTGCTGCCCCCAGCTCTTTGGTCTGAGTTTGATAGTCCTGCACAGCCAGCAGTTTGAATCACTGACTTGGTCGTTTAACTCTGATGTCTTGGTAGAGCCTCTCCAACACTGTGCACAGGGATCTCCACACATCCCAGAGCAGCTGGCTCAGAGTCATGTTTCAGGTGAAAATGGTGAGGTTTGCCTATGTCTAGTTGTCTGTATGTAAGATAACCTGAAATGTTACAGTCTCATGAAAATTTTCACATGGCCTTAAGGGGACACAGTAATAACTCCCAGAAACAGCTCTAATTGAGAGGTCTTAGATGCACAGGATCTAGATAGCAGATGTGGCTGCAGAAGTTCCCTGAGTTGCAAATTAAATATTTCAGGTTGAAAAACTTTCAGAATACTTACTATGTACTTGCACTATGGTGTGTGGTCACACTCAGACCAAATACTGGCTTAAGTGAACCTTTGATCTAAATCACTGTACCTATGAGTTTGTTTGCTGTATTTTTATAAACTAGTCAGTGGAATAAAGAGCATGACATTCATCAGATTTGGAGGATGAGCAAAATGTGAAATCAACCAACCTGTTATGTAAAAAAGAACTCTCTGAATTTTGTCATTCTCCTAAAAAAGCAGCAACTGCAGCTTTGACTGCATTAAAAACTGAGGAGTTTACTGTTTCTTTACTAGGTGGCTTCAGGAGTTGATCACTTACTCCAGTGAAAATTGAGAGTAATATTAATATGAATTAGTCTCATGCTGCTGCTAGACATTGATTCTTTTTAGATTGTTCATGAGATTAAGAAGAAATACCTCTCCTTTTGGTGAAATAAATTCAGGAAAAAATAATTACTCAGAAACTTTAATAGTGATATGTGTAATTATGGCAAAGGGCTCTTTTGTGGTCATAGGCACAAGTAACTGTGAGTAAGTAAAGTACCCCAGGTACCAGAAAATTATAGCCATGCCAGTAAAGAATGGAGCTGAGACTAAATAAACACAGGCCTGGGAAAGTGGTTCATGAGCATCTCCACCTTGTGCTCATCCTGCAACTGGCAGACCAGTGAGTTTGTTTGGTACCTCCTACACTGTCCCACACAGAAATGCACACCAAGAGCAATGAGAGGACCCATGAACCCTGGACTGGTACCATGCAGCACTGGCATTAACAGGGTTTTGATACGAGTTGGTTTGTCTGAAACCACTCTTAGTTGTTTATTTTCTTGCTGCTTCCAGAGTATCAGACAGATTCCCAACCATTGCGACCATGTGAACTTCAGAGGGAAAAGGCTTTTTCAGCAGGAGAAGCCTATGTTCCTCAGTGCTCAGAAGATGGCCAGTTCAGGTAATTCACCCCTGCTTTAAAATCTGCTGTTATATGTGACCTTTCATTGCTAATGGAAGTTTGACCCTGCTTTGAAGAGCCTCTGTATCAGCAGAGTGGAGGATGAGGGCTGCAGGAGACTTCAAGTGACTTCACTGAGCCATGTTGCAGATCCAGCCTCTCCTGAATGAATTTCTTGTTGTTGGAAATAATCTCTAAGAAGTAATCTCTAAGGCTGGTCTTGGCAGCATTATTTGCACGTTAAATACTTAGTGCAGGTTGCTGTGTAATGCAACTTGCTGTGTAATGCAACTTGCTGTGTAATGCAGCTTGCTGACTTCCTACATGTGCTCAAGGGAGAATGTGTGTGCCAGCTGGCACAGCTCAGCCAAGTTGACTGGGAAGTTATCCACCCTGTGGTGAGTGGCACACTTGGGTTTCCTTCTAAAGGCAGTAAAGGAACAAAAAGGCACATGGAGTGATTTAGAGATCATCATGTTGCTTGAAGGTGCAAAAATTGTTAATAAGTTAAAGCTGAGGCTGAGTACAGATTGTAATGTTCTCTACTATTATCTTGTTGCTTCTGGTGGTGACCTTGGCCATTCTAGATTTTACTTAAAAACTGTCTCAAAATATAATAGTGAATCTCAGATAATGAGACTCAGGATTCTGTCAAACCTGCTTGCTTCCTCAAGGCCTTCAAATCACATATCTGCAATTCCTGAAGAGTTCATAGCATTACTACAATTAAGAACTCGCATCAAGCAGAGCTAGAGCCACCAGAAACACAGCCCTTGCTGATTCCCTTATTTGTGATGTTAAAGTACTTGAAGTTGTTTGGCTTGCTTTGTGGTTTTGTTTATGTTTACTGACTGAGGACTCTGTCACCTACAAAATAAAAACTGTTACTTGTGGTCTCCTTCAGGACAGTCCAGTGCAGTAGGAATGGTCTCTCCTGTTGGTGTGTGGATGAGAATGGTGTTGAAGTACCTGGCAGCAAACAGAATGGATATCCCATATCTTGTAAGTCAGAAGCTTCTATATTTGTTCAGATTGGGTAAAAACCTGTTAAAATCTGCATCTGAACTGCTGAAATAAAAAGTAAGTTAGCCCCAGACTTTGATGCACTCTAGTTTGTTAAAATTTGCTGGGAATTTCTAGTGGAAATTCTGGAGTTTCTTCGGGGCTAATCATGGAATCCAGATACGCCTGGATATCTGTATTTATGAGGATCTGAGTAACGTGAATCATGAATCAAAGATTGATTTAGTATAATGGCTTTTGAGCTAGAGAGCTTCAACCTTGTCTGTGGTGGGTTTCTCTGTACCAATTTTCATAACTTCAAGTCCATCCATGGCACCTGAGTGGCAGACTCAGTACTTGTGGTTCTGAAAAAGCTCAGATATTGTCTTTATAAATGATTAAGTGCCCAACAAGAACCTTCCTCTAACTATGCCCCTCTCTGGTGCTTCAGGCTTGTCCTTTTGCCAGCTACAAAAGCAGAGGATCTTGGTGAGTCGATACATCAACAGCAGCAGCATCTCCTACATCCCTCAGTGCCTGGATTCAGGGGCTTTTGATGAGGTGCAGTGTGACATGGAGCTGGGTCAGTGCTGGTGTGTAGATCCAGAAGGAATGGAGATTTATGGCACCAGACAAAGAGGAAGGCCAGCACGGTGTAAGTAATATTTGACAAAATGGGTGGGTTTTGTAGGTTTGAAAGGTTTGGTGTGAATGAAAGGTGGGGAATCAGGAGCTTGGGCACTGCAGCCTACACTCATCCTATAGAACTACGGGTGCTTAACTGAGTCACTTAAGGCCCTGTTTCATAGAACCAAAGAATATCTCAACTTGGAAGGGACTTGTAAAATTATTGAATCCAATTCCCTGTTCTTCATAAAAACAGGATGACACACCCATGTCCATGCTCAGTGTAATGAAGGTAAACTCCTTTCCAAACAATGGGGTGGCTGGTCAGCTGTTTGTGGGATGTTAAAGCACCAGTGAACATTGCCTTTTTTCCCATCAGGTCCAGGGAACTGTGAAATCCGAGACCGTCGCATTCTGCATGGGTTTGGGGAGAAGAGCCCACCACAGTGTTCAACAGATGGAGAGTTTCTGCCTGTCCAGTGCAAGTTTGTCAACACAACAGACATGATGTTTTTTGATCTCATTCATAATTACAACAGGTAAGAGTTCAGGCTTCTGAATCAAGAAATAAATCCAGCTGGAAGGCACCGTCACTCTGATTTTTCTTGGTTGGGTTTTTCCACATGAAACCCTTCTTCTGGTACAGCACATGATGCTACTTTCTGTTAATGAATGGACCCAGTAAGGAAAACTTTTCCTTCTGAATTAAATTTGCTGATTTTTCTAAAAAAAAAATTGTATTCCATCCCTGCAGTCTAGTTTGTGTGTATTCACACAGCAGTGGATGCCTCATTGTCACAATCTGTGTTTGGAAAAGTAAACAGGGCTACTTCTCAGAGAGACAACAGCAAATGAGATAAATACAGAAGGAACAGAGGAATTCGGATGTATATGTGAGGTGGGAAAGACAATTCCATATGGGAGATGAAAACAGGTGGACAAGAGGCAGCAAACACAGATGAAGTTTTGTGTGATGCTGGGAAATTCTCATCTGTTTAGGCAATGCCAGGGTTGCTCACACAGGTGAACCAAGCAGGTGATGAATACCTGTTCTGGCATACAACTGGCTTTAGGAGGTTAGAGCCAGTTGGGAAAGGCTTCAGAATGCTGGATCAAATCCTTGTCTGTGGCAGCAAGAAGCTCTTGTCCTGTGGAGGAGCTGGGAATTAATACTGAGATGGAGCTGGGAATTATTATGGAGATGGAGAAATAAGGGCTGGGCAAGGGAAACTGAAGGGAGAGGTGTTTATTTTGGCACAGATGTTCAGAATCTTTTGGTCTCTTGTGGAGTGCCCTTGACTTGGCATCTCAGTCAGCACATTCACCTGATGGAGGCCCATGGAGTAAGTGTAATGTCTCATTCTGACTTGGCTCTGTAGCAGCAAAGACATTTTATTGTAAATGTCAATTTCACTGTTTTGAGGGTTTTCTTTCGTTAATATAAGCAAAACTGAAGGACAGGCCCAAATGCACAGTGCAAATTTGTCAGAGCTTCAGGAGAGGTTATTTTGGCAAGAGTGAAATAATCTGATTGCTTTGTTTGTTGACCTGTGGTGTGTGGAAATTCTAACAGAGCAATTACAGAGGAGGAATCAATGCTTTAATTTTTTTCCTTCCATTGGGAAATTTATCTGTGAAAACCTATGAGACTGGACTTATTTTGTGTCCATGCCATGTAATTAGTCACAGCAGGATCATTTTACTCCCAGCAGTACACCTTACTAATTATGGCATTGACTTAATCTATTACCATCCTATCTGAGTATTTCAGGTCATTAATATTTATTTTCACGCTACTCCTGCTTGAAATGTCATTATCCCTTCCCAGAAACAGGGAGTCAGAATACAGAGTTGAAGGGATGAGTTCAATAGCAAAAGGCTATAGCAGAACAGGGATTTAAACCCGTATTTTATGTTCATGTGGAACTGGTGAAGTAATTCTCTTTGGCTCCACAGAGTCATTTTTGAAATGTAGACATGTCGTACTAATTTTCTTCTGAAGTAGTTTCCCCAGGCCTTCACAATTTTTCCAGAATAAACCAGTATCTTAGAGCTTCCCACCCCCCTAAACAAACAAATGGAGAAACTCAGAAGCTCAGAGCTCAGACTTTCCCAAAAGAAGGAATTTTGAAAAGAAAGATGAGCCCAAATTTCCTGCCTCACCCTGAGGGTTTGGCTGGTGTTACTTATTTTATACCGACTGTGTCCAGGTCCTGACTGGATGGACAGCCAGATAGAAAGCCCTGTAACAGATTGATGGAAATTATCAAAAAATCAAAAGTCAAGGAAAATCTTTTTACTTTCTTGCTATGATTTTAACCAGACTGAAGATCTTGTGTCAGTGTCTTCATCCTGGCTCACTGGAGCTTCTGCCCTCCTATATATTATTTTGCTGGCAGTGTTAGAACACATGGTTTGGTTTTCTCTCTCTGTTCCTGAATAGTTAATGAGAAAGGCAGCTGCACCTTGAGCTGCACATAGGCAGCATCAAAGGGGTTTTGCTTTTGAAAATCAGTAATGAGTTGTCTTTGCTAGAAGCCAAGAGTAGAGACTCAAAGTTCAAAGAAAAGGTCAACAATCTCACATTTATTTACTTTCCTGTATTTTTTAGTGCAAACTTTCTTGTTAAAACACATGGATACACTACAAATTTATCCATCATTTAAATGAAGCCATCTTTGCTTTAGCCATTGTGTTGGACTGGCTCTGATAGATGAGGAACTCTTTGTTATTGCTACTCATCTTAAGAGCTGTGGTGTTAAAGAGCCTGAGAAAAGAAAAAATGTGGTAGGAAGTGAGTTTTCCATGTAAGGTGAGGAAAGTTCCAACCTATTGTTTGTGTGGGTCTAACTTATATCTGTTTGTGCTTTATTTACGTGTACTCTCAATTTGGAACAAAAATAGCCAGAATGACAGGATATGACTACACAGCTGCCCCATATAAAAGTAACGTAATTGTGCTTGTGACTTCTTAACTTTGAGAACTAAAGAAAGCACCACACAGAGTTTTTTTCATAGAATCCTGTTTTGCTCAGCTAGAGGTTGATATGCTGAGGTGATGAGCTCCAAAGACATAAGTGGTGCAGAGAAAAAGATCACATTCCCAATTGGGCAGTGGCCAGTGCATGATAATCCAGGGGAGCTGAACAGCCTTGAAATACCCAAAGCCTGTTTATGTTATGCGTGTATATTAAAGACCACAAAAATATGGTATTTAAGTGTTTATACCTTAAATTACATTGTTTTAATGTTGACAGAAGTCCCTCTGTTCCCTGAAGTATGAAATTTTGATTGCTTTTAGCATGCCAGTGTCAGCAGCGGAGCAGGATTTGATGATCCAAAGTGGAGGGAGTCAGAAAGTTTTAATTTGAAGTCATGGAAGGATGTCAGAACAAAACAGCACTACACAGGGATGTGCAAATTCTGAGATGGGAGCACTGCTGGATAACACTGGGGCAACCCTGATGTTACCAGTCTCTTCCTCTGACAGAGGTTGCTGTTGCTTTGTGCATTTCCAAGCTTTGATGTCCTGAGGAAGCATTAACATCTTCAGCTGTCCTGACAGAAGGTGGCAGAGCTGTCAAGAATCCTCTCCCCTATAAAGGCAGACTGAGAGAGTTGGGGCTGTTAACCCTGGGGAAGAGAAAACTCCAGGAAGACCTTATAGCACCTTCCAGTACCTAAAGTGATCTATAAGAGAGGTGGAAAGGGACTTCTAACAAATGCATGTAGTGATGGGACAAGGGGGAATGGCTTTGAACTGCAAGAGGCTAGGCTTAGGTTTAGTTTTAGATCTTAGGAAGAAATTCTTCCCTGTGAGTGGGGCACTGAAACAGGTTGTTCATAGATGTGGATGCCCTGTCCCAGGGAGTGTTCAAGGCAAGGCTGGATGGGACCCTGAGCAGCTTGGTGTAGTAGAAGGTGNCCAGGAAGACCTTATAGCACCTTCCAGTACCTAAAGTGATCTATAAGAGAGGTGGAAAGGGACTTCTAACAAATGCATGTAGTGATGGGACAAGGGGGAATGGCTTTGAACTGCAAGAGGCTAGGCTTAGGTTTAGTTTTAGATCTTAGGAAGAAATTCTTCCCTGTGAGTGGGGCACTGAAACAGGTTGTTCATAGATGTGGATGCCCTGTCCCAGGGAGTGTTCAAGGCAAGGCTGGATGGGACCCTGAGCAGCTTGGTGTAGTGGAAGGTGCTCCTGCCCATGGGAGACGGGTTGGAACTAGATTATATTTAAGGTTCCTTTCAACCCAAACCATTCTATGATTCAGGCAGAGTCCTGGAGGTGGCAGAAGCCCCTTGCTCTGCTCTGCTCTCTTGACCAGCAGCTTTGGGCCAGACAAGCATTTCATTACTGCTCTCAGGCTACACCTGCTGGAGCATCCCTGAGGCTGCTGGAGTGTTACACTGGAAGTGAGCCTAGTCACAGTCCCAGTTTCACAGGGTGTCTATAAAATGCTTTTCCCCTGTTACTCAGGGCCCAATCCAACAATATTTTTATTGCTGAGTGTCCCTCCTTGGTAAAAACATAGTTTGTGTAATACTCTGAATGTCTTGAGCAGAGAATTTCAGTTCCCTGTTGCTGGGTTTTCCCAAATAAACCCTCTGCAGCTGGGACACTAGACCTTTTAGGGTAAAGGGATGTGTCTGTAAAATATGATTATTTTGGAACTTTTCACTTTGAAGCAAGAAGAACTTATCTTTTACTTGAAGAAACCCTAGGATGTCTGTCAGCTAAGATCAGATTTATTATGTTTTTTTCCAACTCTGACCCTATTAAGTTTCTTTCTTAAATTGTTGCTTTGCTGGAATCTGGCTGTTGTCAATCCTGGAATATTACAGTGGAAACTAGTATCAATTAGATCTCCAGGATTAAAAATTTGTCTTACTTGTAGCATATTAAAAACCCTTTCTCCTTCTCCTTAATCTGTTGAGTTGTGCCCTGAAAGTGAAAGATATCAGTGAGGTTTCTATCAGTTTTTGTACTTGATACACTGCAGAAAGCATATGTATGAGGTAGGGAAGGGGAAGCAACCTCTTTGTTTCAGCCCTCTGCCATCCTGTGCAGATTTGTGGAAGGAGCCAATGAATGGGTGCTGTAATAACATTAAGCCAACACCCATCTATTTTACACTCTTTGATAGGCTTTCAGACATGGGAATAGAATTGAGAATGAGTATTAGATGCTGGGTGCCTGCTTCGGGAGGGTCAGAAATCTGTCTGAAGGGAGATTGTACCACATTTGTTTAAAAAAATGACATTTGGGAGACTTGTTATCCTGCTGAAACACTGATCTGGAGCGTGTTGGAGCCTGGTTGCCAAAAGGAGACCAAAGGATTTTGTGCTGGCCTTGTGCTCTACAGACAGCCCTGTCTACAGAGTCAGGAAGGGAACAGATGATGCTTTGTTGTTGTAGAGGATCTTCCCTGGGCTCTTCACACCAGGCTATTTTTCTTTCCAGGCTCCCAAGGGCTTTCCAAGCATTCAGCTCCTTGAGGGAGAAGTTCCCGGAGATCTCTGGGTACTGTCACTGTGTGGACAGCCTGGGGAGGGAGCTGGCAGACACTGGTAAGTGTCCTCTGGCATCTAATCCTTTAATTTGGGTGGTGTTCAATTCCCAAGGGAAAGGACAAATAACAAGTATCAGTCTTCATATTAATTTGGAACTTCAGTTTCATGCTTATCAGGGCTAAGACCACTGTGACCAGTGTGGTGCCCATGGGAAAGGCTGGAGCTCACTAATGAAATCCTACCCTTTGGAGCAGCACTTCAGTCAGTAACAAGCGGAGTGGCTGCCTGTCCTTTTTGGGATGGTGTAATAGTATTTCTGAATGACCAACCTCTGCCCAACTAGAAAGCTGTGCCATATTCAGTATGTCCAATTAGCAAATACAGGGGAATATAAAGGCCCTGGAGAATGAACTCTTTGGTCTTGCTCAGGCAAAGTCATGGAATGGTTGGGTTGGACGAAACCTTTAAAGAACATCTAGTCCAATCCCCTTACCATGGACAGGGACATGAAGTGGTTCTTCCTCTTCTCTCATAGCCTCAGGATACCTTTTAGACATCTTAACAGTTGATAGGACACTTCAGAAGAAAGAATGTTTTTTTCTTTCAACGAGGAATGAGAACCTTTAGAACTTCCAGAACTTCCTTAGCTACTGTGGTTTTAATTTCTTTTATTTTAAACGTGGAAAATTGCAAAGCACAATAGCCTAATATCTAGATGATAGACTAGAACCTCAATATTTAATTCCCAGAAGGGAGAGAAGTTCTCAAAATATTTGTGCACTCAGGAGAACTAGTGAACATCTTGGTTTTTAGTATGCAACCAAAATGACTGGGAATTGATTTCGGTAGCATTAGTTCCCAAAATTCCATCAATTTCTTTACCACAGACTGAGCCTAGCAAAGCCACAGCATACAGCCAGTTACAGGATGTTTCCCCTGCTTGTTTAGGTGGATGTGAAGACATAAAGGTGGTGCCTGGGCACACACCACTGGGTGCATAGTGTGGTGCATTAGGGTTATACAGTATGTGAAGCTTCACATTTGGCCTGTTTAGAACACTGGTTTTCTTTCTCTTGATAGTCTCCCAGTTCTGCTACTCTGGTATAAACTTGCCAGAGGTATAAACTCTGGTATAAACGTTTGTCTTAAAACCAGTCTCTGTGCTAAAAGTCTGTCTTTCCCAGGCTTGGAACTGCTGCTTGACGAAGTTTACGACACAGTTTTCTCCGTGGCAGAGCCCGCCCGCTCGTTCTCGATGACCAGCGTCTATCGGATCCTGCAGAGGCGCTTCTTGGGGGTCCAGCTGGCCACCTCTGGCAGGTTCAGGTGTAAGTAGCACCCAGGTGATGCCCTGTAATAAAGGTGACAGATTTGGAGCATAGTGTGACAGCTGCTGGTGGGGAGAATTATTCTAGGAGTTTCTTGCTCTGAAAGTATATAATATCACAGTTTCAGTGCAAGAATCAAGGTCCCTGAATTGCAGCTGGCTTTTGTCCTCTGCACTGTGCATTCTTACCAGCAGATTGTACCTGTCGTCTCATGAGTGCTTTCCCGTGCACTTGAAGTTCACCTTAGTTGAAATCCCATGAACTCTCCATATCTCTTGCCCTGAGACTATGGAGTCTGATAATCTGATAATTTATTAAATTAAAAACCTGAGAAAATGCTCCCTAATTTATGTTGGTACACTCGGAAACGAGAAGGATCTTACACTGACCCCAACACACTCCATTCCCAGGAGGCTGCACAAGAGTTCACAGTGCCTTAGCCAGCAAGGCTGAACTTTTGCATCTGCCCTTGGGCCCATTCCTTCCCTGATCAGAGCAGGCACATGAGGAGAGAGTTTCTCTGCCTGCAGACAGTGAACTCTGTGGGACAGGAGGTCAGGTACCTCCTCTCTCCTACACCAGAGCCCAAGAAAACTGCCTTGGCTGCGAGAGTTTGAAACCCCTTGCTGGTACTTAATCCTCTCACCAAAACTCCTCTGACATTCTGTCTGACCCTTGCATCACCAGAAATATTAAGCAGACACGGATGGCAGTCTTCTGGCCATGCAGTAAGACAGTTTTTCTGGTTTTGGGATAAGCTAATCTTTCTGGGGAGTCTGGAAAGCATCTTGTTCCTCCCACTGTGCAGTGATTTTGGCTTAGCTCTGACTGTAGCTGGGGCTGCAGTGGCTGTCAGCACCGATGAAGCTGTAACAGCCACAAGATGGAGATGTGACCCTGTTCATCAGCCACCGAGGGGGTGCTCTGGTGACTTAGCCAGCCCTCGCACCACCACCTGAGGCCCCTCGCATTAGCAAAGCTGTCAGACTCCCTTGACAAGCAGGTTGCTCTGATATGATGCTCTCACTGCCTCAGACTGGTAGCTGGGTGTATCTGGAAAGCTCTTGAAAGTGAGAAAAGTTTAGGCTGTAGAATTTCAGTTTTATATAAACAAGCAAAATTTCTGTGAAAGATGAAAGTCCTGTATTGCAGACATCATAATCCATAAAATTTACTTTATGAATTTTTGGTGTCTCTGCCATTAAGGCCAGTTTGACAGCAATAGGCTCTTCATATCCCTGCAGAGGGAAATAAAGAAATGGGGTGGTCCCAGCCCAAATCTCCAGGCAGGTACAGATCTGTTTGCAGGAGCAATGTCTCATTCTTCCCAGAAACATTGATGTTTGCCTTCAAATCAGTCACCCAAGCTGCACATCTGTCTTTGTTGACCAACTTTGTTTTTGCATTAAGGGCCAGAGCTGCCCCAGCCTCCAGCACAGCTCCCTGGGAAAAATGCTGCTGCTCTGCCTACCTGCAACTAAGGCTGAAAAATGTGCTGAGGTTCTGTCTTCTGTTTAGTTTTCAGAAATGAATACCTGCAGTAGAAAACCCTGGGGCAAATTATCCAGGGGCAAAAGAGGGTGGAGAAGTTGCATTTCGAGCTGGTATTTGAAATATCACTGAAAACAATCAGGAAATTAAACTTTGTGCGTTTATTTATTTTTTTTCCTCCTGAATAGGCAAACAATGGAATCAACACAGAAATGGCTCTGAAAGTTTAAGCTTTCCCTCTTTAATGCTCCCTGGTTTCCTTGCAGGCCCCTCAAAGTGTGAGGCTGAGCGTTTCACAGCCCTGCGCTACCAGCACCCCTACGTGCCATCCTGCGCTGCCGACGGGGGCTACGAACCACTGCAGTGCCAGCAGGGTGGGCAGTGCTGGTGTGTGGACACCAAGGGCCAGGAGGTCTCAGGCACAAAGAGACGAGGACAACCCCCAGCCTGTGGTAGGTATGAGGTTTGGAAAAGGAAAAATGAGCCCATGTCTTGGTGTCCTTGGAAAGAAACCCAAAGGACCAGCTCCTTTCTCAGCTCTGACAGATTCTGATGTTCAAAAACTGGGATCCTGAAACCTCCTTGGGGTTAAGAGTCACATTCTAATAAACTATTAAACATCATATTCCTTTTATTTTCCTTTCTTTAGCCTTTTAGTTTTGCATATATATCAAGGATTTTCTTTGCAGCCCTGATATCTGTCTCTTGGCTCCAGGAGCTGGGCCCTAAGTCAGAATATCTGGGATAATATAAGGAAGCCAGTGATGATGGTTTTAGGTTTTACCTCTTTTCCTGGTGAAATGTTACGGAATTTCTAAGTCACCTCCTACCCTGAACATTTTTTCCCATCTGTCACTGCATATTTTGCCATGAAAGTTGCCGAATCCAGTAAAAAAAACACCCAACAAATGATTCAGAAAAGGTGTATGGTTTGGGCTTTGAGAGATTCCACTGTCAAATCAGTGCCCCAAATGGAAATGACAGCAAAAATGTCCAAGGGCCGGAGGGAAGGAGGAGAGTAAAAAACCTTCACTCTGAAGTGCACTACCTAAATATTCAGGATTGCACTGGAGGGCTGGGGCACAGGGTCTTAATGCAGGGGCTGCCTTTGGGGAAGGTAAATTGCTCTGTCTGTGAGACACAGCCTTACCATGCAGCTAGAGAAGGAGGAATCTGCCCTGGGTGTCACGGCTCCAAGTGCTCAGAGCGCTCTGGGCAAAGACAGGCTTACTGTGAAATGAAAACGTTAGCGTGCCTCCGAGGCTGATCACCAAGGATATTGCGAGGGAACCTCTGAGAGGCCTCGCCATATGTTGGGACTGGTTGTTTTCTCTTTGAATGTGCTTTGCTGTGAGCCCTCCTGATGATTTTCTTGTGAGGGGAGAGGGAGGGACAATGACTTGAGGCTGTTTGCAGCTTTTTTTGGCAGACTCAGGAAATTTCAGCAGGGAAAAATGTCTGCAGAGGTTTCACAGATTAACTCCTGAGAAGGTATTTCATGAGGATATAGCTGCAGTCTATTTCAGACATCTACATGCCATGTGTGTGTGTCTCCAGTTCTACTCTGATTTATTTCATGTTCAAAAAACATGTACATGTGGTACTTAGGTTTAGTTATGGACCTGGCAGTTCTGGGTTAGTGGCTGGACTCAATAATCTTACAGGTCTTTTCCAACCTTAGTGATTCTCTGATTCTTTAATGTCTTTGACTCTCAGAGTGAGCACCGTGAACCCTGGAGGAGCCAGAGCTGCAGGTGTGGGCAGCATGTGGGGTACTCACATCGCTTGGGGCACGAGGCAGCCGTGCTGAGGGACATGCTGCTTTTTAGACCTTTTACAGTACATTCACCCCAGCAGTGCTTTTGTGTTTATTCTTTCTCCCTCTGCTTTGATTTGATTCAGCAGTGGGTAGGAGGAGAGAGTGTTTATGATCCATGATCCTACATTTGTTTCATATTACTGTTCTTGTGGAATTGTGGCTTACACTAACTTACTGGTCCTTGGAGGAATGTTCTTCATCCCTCTAACCACGAGCCAGCATTGAAAGCAGGAGGGGCCCATCCTACAGAAAGTGCATTTACAACAGAACTGCTGGGAGGGACCCTGAGCCCCTCTCAGGAACTGTGGTGCAGGACACGGGTGCGAAAGGAGGAGTGAGAAAGATGTCAATCACAAAACTTCAGATTTCTTGCTTATCTATTTTAGCAGCTTTTTACATTTCCAGCTTTTATCCTTACTGTTAACGGGACTTATGACTGCTTTTCATATTGCCTGGTCCTGGAATAAATGGAGATGGAGTGGAGAGCACAAGGGAGGATGTGCTGGAGCTGTCTTGTCCCCTACAGGGACAGCAGTGGTGCTTAGGGAGAAAGTGTGAGAAACATGGAAAATACACATAACTTCCATATATCCTTCTGCAGGCAGGAAGGGCCCCAAGCTGGAGGCTGAGCCCACATCATTGTGTTCAGCCCTCCCATATGGAGTTATCTTCCAGGGATTTGCCTAATTAATTGCCTTTTATCCTTCCTAGCACTCTCTGGCAATAAATTTCATGATCATAATTATGTGCTCTACTTCTGAACTTCTCTGTATTGTGAGAAATACTGAGCAGTAACTCTACTGTGAATGATGTAGAGAACCCTGTTTTTAAAAAACCTTTATCACAGTGGGTTTTTGTCCAAGCTGAATGGTCTCTCCTATTGGAAAAGGTATTCTGTCTTCAAAATACTTTTGCCTCTGTTCTCTGTAGTTCTGCTAGTTTTGCATCCCTTCTCCATAATTCTGCTACTTTTCAAGAAAAGATAACTGTGGCACATGAGTCAAGCTGCTGCATGGGCTCCAGACATCCAGTCAGTGCCATAACCGTCCTGTCTGTCTGATTCTCAGTGTCTTTATATTTACCAGGTCTTTCCTTTTTTGATATATTTTGAGGCTTAAGCTTAGTTCTCCTTCAGTGATGTGTTTCATCCTAACTTTGAGCTACTGCTGCCTGTGTATGAATCTACAGATGGGGCTGGATGCAGCTACACCTGTGACAGAGCTTAGCCCAGGATATGGGTATCCAGGGCCACTGTTGGTACCCTCAATACCCTGACATTTGACTATTTTTGTTGAAATCTTGCATTTTTTCCCTTAGAGCCCATCTGTGAATGCCATGGTCCTTTTAACAGTCAATTACTGTTTATTTTAGCAGTTTGTTTTCACATGTCTTGTAATGAAACTTCACTATGAAACTGAAGATCTAGTTAAGAAACCTTCATAAATTCCTCATTAGTGGGCACTGGTCAAAAAATCTTGGTTCTTCTACAGTTCATTTCTCATTCTTAGATTTCCATGTTGCACTTGGATCATCAGAGGTTTTCATTAGCAGCAGGTATCCTACCAGAGAATTGAAGTATTTGGAAAAGGCTTTGTTCTTTCAGCCACAGAAATGGGAATGAGAATTTTTTTACATCGGGAAGGAATAGAACCTGCAGAGCAGAGAACTTGGGTGTGGGGAAGGAATGTTTCCTTTCATTTTTTGTCTTGCCTAGAGAATTTTATTTACATACCACATGCAATAACAGTTCAAATTTCCTTATCAATGTGCATGATGTATAGTTGAGAAGCAGGTTAATCTACGCTTTTGGGTTGTTTCTGCCCTGGCTGCTTGAAAGAGAGCAATAGAGTTGCAAGTCTGGGANTTTTTTTTTTTTTTAACTCTTTCTCTAGGTGAAGAACAAGGGTGCATCTCTGAGAGGAGACGGGCCCTGACGAGGCTCTTTTATGGCCCTGCTGGGTACTTCAGTCAGTCTAATTTGTTTTCCACACCGGATAAGCAATCAGAAAAAATAGATGGCTTTTCAAGACCCTGCCCTCCCTCCTTTAAGGAGCTGTTTCTGGACTCTGGACTGTCAGCCCCAGTTGCACAAAGCCCGTTTGTCAGCCAGCCTCCTGGGCTGGAAAGTACCCTTAGTGAAGCCATCACGGGGATGTTCTCATCAAGGGAGCTGGCTCAAGTGGCACTGCAATTTACTGCCAATCCAAGGCGTTTCCAAGAAAACCTCTTTGGAGGAAGGTTCTTGAAGAATTTGATCCAGTTTAACTTCACAGGGGCACTTGGCACTAGTGGGAAGTACAGCATTGGCCAGTTTTTCCTACAGGAGAATGTGTCAGAGAGAGATAATGTCCAAAGCCCTCTGGAATCAACTGAGGCATTTTCATTGGAGGTATCAAAGGGGAGCTCCATTTTGACTAAACCTCTTCTAGGCAGTTTTGGCCGCACAGTAACTCTACAGGACAATCAGAATAAGATGAAATTCCTTTCTTCTGTTCTGGAACTACCAGAATTCTTTACTTTTCTTCAACAAGTGATTTCTGTCCCCAAAAACGTTGCTGAAGATTTAGGTGAAGTGGTGAAACTAGCACTGGGATCTAAAGACTGTGGTGAGGAGCCAAAGGACCTGTTTGTTCCAACATGCACCAAGGAGGGGAGGTATGAAGAAGTTCAGTGCTATGCAGGAGAGTGCTGGTGCTTAGACTCTTCAGGTAAGGAAGTTCCAGGCTCAAGACTTCAAGGCAAACAGCCAAGGTGTCCCACTGATTGTGAGAAGCAAAGGAGAAAGCTGCAAAACCTGAAGCAAAGTCTGCCTGCGGGATCAGATCTTTTTATTCCCTCTTGTACTGCGGATGGAGACTTTCTGCCACTCCAGTGTTATGGGACAAATTGCTTCTGTGTTGATTTGAATGGCAAGACTATTCCAGGAATAAGGGGAAAAGCTGGAAAGCCAATGCAATGTAAGTCTTAGGGACTGCAAATTTAAAGATGCTTTCTTTTGTGTTGGAATTTCATGATTCTTTATTCATATGTGATTATATCTGACAATATATGGTTGAGGTATACAAATGATATTGTCTTCTAACAGGAAAACAAGTCAGCTTTGCAGTGGCAGAAGAACAGTGGGAAATACAGTGTGTATTGATATGCTGTCTTAAAGATGGTCAGTGTGGAGGAAAGGCACGTGCAAACCAGAGGAGTCTGAGGTCTTGCCTCCTTAATGAGCATGTCATTGGCCTGTGGCTCTGCCTAAGTGTGTAGCTGGTGTGTGTGACATACATGGTGCCCATGAGACACAAAGCATCTGTGTAATCAAATGTGACCCCTGCCGAGTGAAGAATGTCTTTTACTTCCAGGACCAAGTCACCTGTCACTGGCTTGTCTTTATCTGAGAACTAAAGAGATTCAGTGACTTAAATCATGAACCTGATTCAGTCTTTTAGCTGAAGAATATATCCTCAGTTTGGTAGGATGTCACAGGAGTCCCACAGGAGAGGGATTCAGTGGCTGATATGTTTCTCTTAAGAGTCATGCAGTCAGGCCAGAAAAGTGAGTTGCAAGTGATTTCTCAGACATCAATTTGCCAACTTGCTTATAGACTATGAATTGCCTCTTCTTACCCTTCTATTAATGGAATGTAAAGGAAGAAGCAAGCCCATGGGCTGGGGGTACTTGTTTTTCAAGTTTCTGTGAACTGAAAATGGCACATCAAGAGGTATAACAGACCAAGAGAAGAGCCTGCTTCCCATTTGGGGAGGAATAGCAGAGTATCCAGGGAGTGGTATGTAGTGAGGGAGCTCCTTTGAATAAGCAGTTTTCAAAAGTAGGAAGGAGTTTATTGCAAAGATCTGAACTAAGACAGGATTTATATCTAGCAACCCATCTGTGCAATCAAAAATAAATGGGTTCAGAATTCTCTGGTGCTCAAAAGAAGAGGAGCTTCTATGGTGTGCTGGGTTTGTAGAGCTGCTTAGTGGCACAGTGGAATTTGGCTCTGGAGATGGCAGAAAAGGCTTCCAAAACAAACTCACTCCAGTATTTTGAGGGATGGTATTTTTACATTCAGCAGCATATTCAGTAGAGAATAGAGAGGACACACAACCTTAAAATTCTGGTTAGGTCCAAGGGGAAATGAAATCAGTATTACCCTGCTATTCAGATGGCTGGTTTTGCAGGGATTGTCTGAATAAGAAGTAACTTCTAGATTGCCAAGTGTGTCTGAACATACCTGGTTGGTGTAAACAGATTCAGGAAGGCATTTAGTGGCCTCAAGCATCTATCCTCTCAGTAAGAACTACAGGCACCTAATGTACTCACATATGTTTAAAAATCATTTCTATATGCATCCTTCAGGGCTCTCATCCCATTGAAAGTCTTACCCTGGTTCACTGTGGGACTTTAATATCATTAAGCCCTCTCAGTAACAGGCCATGAATGTTGTTGTTAGTGCTGAGATGAGTTACCAAGTTTTAGTGGAGGTGTTTCTTGTACTAGAGGGGAAGGGGTATTGTGTATCTTCAGTACATTCGTAAGATGTGCTGTTCATGTTTTTTTCTTTTCCCTAGGCCCAAGTGCTTGCCAGGTAACAGCTGGTCAGGAGTTTCTAAAGGCTGTGAAGCTCCTGTTGTCAGATCCAAATGCTGTGGCCCAGGTCTCCAGCATTCACCTCCCACAGTGTGATGGGGAAGGTGCCTGGAGGCAGGTGCAGTGCAGTGGCCCTCCCGAGCAAGCCTTCGACTGGTATGAAAGGTGGATTGCAGAGAACAACGAAGGCAAACCCCTGCACATTGCTGATCTATTGAGCACCATAGCTGGATATAAAGAGGCATCCTCTAAAGGCTTTTCAGCTTTTGTTAAAGCTTTGTATGAGGCTGGGCACCAGAATGTCTTTCCCACATTCGCCAAGTATTCCACCTTCGTGGATCTCCCCTCTGAAGTGCTGGAGGGAAACCTGACCAATGGATCTCAGAACACTTTACTGGATCCATATATATTCTGGCAGCTTCTGAATGAGCAGCTGACCTATTACCCAGGACCCTATACTGATTTCAGTGCTCCATTAGGCCACTTAGAACTTCGTGATTGCTGGTGTGTGGATAGCAAAGGACAAGAGCTGCAAGGAACAAAGGCAGGAGTGAACCAGGTTCCTGCATGTAAGTACCAATTTTTGACATGTAAGTAGTACTGTTTCTGGTCTTTTCTTTTGTGCCACAAGCAAGGGAAGTAGCAGACAATAACTTGTCAGATAGATCATCAGTACTGACATTATCACTGGACATCAGAGGTGGGGTAACTCATTTCTGGTAAATAAGTGGTGTCTCAGCTTTGGGAATAAGGAGGAATAAAGTTTCATATAAAGTTTGTGTGGCTTTTATAATTTGGAGTTTGGACATATAATACTTTTGCAGAAGATACTAAGCCAGATGGCAAAGGACTCTTTGAAGTCAGAAAGTCTGAAGAGTTGTATGGAAAATTCAGGATTACACTGTGTTGTAAATGGATTTCAAGAATGCGCTAAAATGAAGCAAAAGGGATTTTCTTTATGGATTCCTACTAGCTGTCAAGACTAACAGATATCCCCTACAAGTCGCTAGGAGAAGAGTGAGGCCAGCACTGAAGTTTGGTGATCCCTTTGTCTAGACACCTCCACTGAAGCTGCTGGGTCCTCTTTGAGGTTACTTAAGCAGAGGACCTATATTTTAAATGTCATCACTGAAATCATTCTCATTACACAGTGTTTTCCAGCTGTGAGGAAGAGACAGGATGATGAACAACAAACTGCCAAAAATTCCAGTTCTGTGGGCAAGGGGGCAATAAAGGTGACAAAGTGGATTAGCAGACTTATTTTGGAAGAACAACTTTCACAGAGCTGGCTTGGTGTGTTGAAATACCCTG
The DNA here is from genome assembly GCA_013400415.1 of Scytalopus superciliaris. Lineage (NCBI taxonomy): Eukaryota > Metazoa > Chordata > Aves > Passeriformes > Rhinocryptidae > Scytalopus > Scytalopus superciliaris. The sequence goes on along the minus strand of VXBX01000771.1, from coordinate 1,235,879 downwards.
AGTCAATGGATGTATGGAGAGGGCAGGCTAAGTGTCATCTGCCGCTCTGGACCTCAGGGATATATCTTCATTTTCCTTTCTGACTTTCACTTCTGATTATCCACATTTTTTATGGCAGCAACTGAGGGAACATTTTGTAGAGACATTTTAGGTCTCTTCATAACCAATGAGGACTTAACTTAAAATCATGAGGCCTTTGGTCCAGGACTTGGAGAGTGTTTGGGCAGTTCCTGGTACTCTGAGAGCCTTGCTGTTAAATAGCTAAGCACTGAAAAGTCTCCTTCGCTTGATTCATTATGCAACTCAAAACTGAGCGAGTGCAGAAGGAAGCAGACAATGCTAATTAAAAGAGCAGCTAGTTTTCACATAAAAAATCTTTACTGGATTTAGATGAGAGTTGTTAATATACCTTTGCTTCTATAGGTCCTGGTACGTGTGAAGGTGTTAAGCAGAAAGCCGTGAGATTTATGGAGGAGGCAGAGCAGCTCATCTTAGCCTCAAATAGTTCCCACTTTGCTTTTGGAGAGAGCTTCCTGCTGGGGAAGGGGGTGCAGCTCACCGACAGGGACCTCCTGCGCTCTGCTCCCCCCTCCGAGGCACAGGTGCTGGTCTCCGAAAAGCTGCGCTCGGGCAGTGACTCTGCTCTCCAGCTGGCTGCGTGGTCAGGTAGGTGAAAGGGAGGTGAGAGCTTACTTAAACTGAGTCCATTCCCAGCATCTGAGCAGGAGTACTTGATATCAAATGCAACTTTGCTGAAAAACATATGCAACTCAGCAGGTTTAATTAATCACTCTCATTAACCTGCCAACTCAAGAGCTGATTTCAGTTGTGTCATATATATGACACAATGCGAATATAAAAACTGGGCACTTACCAGCCATTATGTAATTGCAAAATTATTAATTTGCCTTCTGAAATACAGGGGGCGTTCAGTTTTGCAAACACGTGCATTTAAAATATCCTGTATTGNGCAGGTGAGAAGGTGCACTGGAAGCCGCAGTCCCAGCCCTGCATGCAGGCGGTTCAGGACATTGGTCGCTCGAGATTGACTTGGAGATGACAGTCTCGTTTGGCAGCGTCCTGAATGACCAAGCAGTCTTTTTCAAGGAGAGCACTGCTTGCTCCACTTGGAGAGGGGCCTAGAAAAGGTGGCCTAACCAAAGCTCATCTCCACCCCTCACCCGGTTGGCTAACCGCGGCCAACGGGCATCTTCCAACTGTGCCTCGCCAATACAGCCTGTGGAGACTTTCCACTGTGCCTTCTGTGACCGGACTTGCCTATCGCGCATTGGCCTTTTTAGCCACCAGCGCGCTTGTAGCAAGCGTGGGTAGAGCCCTTCTCAAATCTTCATTCGCGAAGTCTAGCCATGATTGGCCACTAACAGCTTTCTTTTACTTCCCTTTTATAGTACTGCACTTCTATTGGCAAACTCACTTTACTTCAAAACGTTCTGCTGGGGAAGCAGCACAGCTGGGATTTCTGCCTTACATCCCACAGTGTGATGGCCTGGGAAACTGGGAGCCAACTCAGTGCTATGAGAGCACAGGTGAGCAATTCCTAGCAAGATACTCTGTACTATCTGAACAAACCAAAACTAAGAATTCTAATAAAAAGATAGGAAACCAGGATTGTTGTAGACAAACTGGAAAGAGGTGAAGTGGTCTACAAGATGCGTGGAAAATTGACTGGAGTGAGGGACTCAAGTGGCAGCTCATTTGCCCCCAAAAATTAGTAGATAGTCAGTTGCTAGTTGTGTTCCTTGTGGGTTGTTCCAGGGGCTGGTATTGCTTAATGTTTTCATTCATGACCAGGCTGATGAGATGGCATGCACCCTCAGCAAGTCTGTGGATAATGCCAAATTTCTGGGAGTAGATGATATGCTGCAGGTTAGGGCTGCAACGGGGGAGTCTCACCAGAGCTGCTACATTTGCATTCTCACCACTGCTCTCTGGTGTGGTCTACTTATCTCTGGCTGGCAGAGTTAACTGTGACTTAGATTTTCTGGCCCCTTTCTATAGTACTGCTGAGATTGAAAATCTTCCCAGTATGCAACAAAGCACACTGCAATACATCATCTAAAATAAAGCTGCTTTTCTTCCCTGGCCAGGTCATTGCTGGTGTGTGGATGAGAGAGGACGTTATATCATGGATTCCTTGGTCTCACGCTCAGCAGAACTTCCCAAATGTCAGTTGGTTTGTCTTCCTAAATATTTGTCTTCACTTGTTCTTACAAGTTTTAGTGTTTATTGAAAATTCTAGTATGATATGCATGAAATTAGGCCTGCTTCTAACCACTGCAAGAAAGGAAAAAGTAATTTTATGCTTAAATTGTTAATTCATTTAACTTCATTGTGCATGATTTTGGCTTGCATGATTTGAGAGTGGACCCTCTACTGTTGGTGGCCCTGCCTGAGCAGGGGGATTAGACCAGTTGTCCAGCCAGATGTCTCCAGATGTCCCTTCCAACCTCAACCATTCTGTAGTTATCTAACACAGACCAGGAATTCCCTGCCTGAGACTATAGCAGAGCCTATTGCAGATGTGTTAAGGATATTATGATGTATCCATTTCTCTTGCTTAGGTCTCAGAACATGATTTTATTTTAATAGAAATGTATGTTTTCCCTCTCACAGGCCAGACTTCATGTCAGCGATCTCGAAGCAATGCCTTGATTTCCAGCTGGAGACAGAGCAGCTCAAAGCTGGATGCCTCTGCAGCTGATCTCTTCATCCCCAACTGCCTTGAGGTGATTTAACATGACTGAGGGAGGCAGCAGTTTTGCTTGCACCATGCCAAAGTCACATACGCTTTCAGTCCATGCTCCTTAAGCAACCTTTGTGCATTTCTATTGACCTGAAAGAAAAGGGTAAGACAAAACTAGCAGCAGGCATTGCCCTGCAGAAGGCAGAACTTAAATAGGTTTGAGATGAAGAGTGGGAATAGGAAGCTCTGCCCCTGCCCACGATTCCCTCCCTCAGGTTGTCTCTGCCTTGTGCTTTTGCAGAGCTGTGCTTGAGAGGCTCACCTTAATGGACTGATATTTAGGGGCTCTTTCTTCCTGAGGTGCGAGAGAACGACAGAGTGAGAGGGAGCTGGATGCAGATATCCCAAAACAGGTTCCAGGATGCTCTCAAACTGTGGCAGTGAGTAGGACAGAGATGGGCAAGGAACAGACATTTCATGTAATAAAGTCATTATCATATAGAATCATTTTGGTTGGAAAAGATCGCAAAGATCAAGCATTGCTGAGTCTACCACTAAACCATATCTGTAAGCACCACATCTAGAAGTTTTTTGAACACATTTCAGTCCAGGATTTTACCAGAACTTTATGGGCTTTTAATCTGCATCATGCTGAATGGTTGTACTCAAGGATTTTAGAGGTCTTTTCCCACCTAAATAGTTCTTGATAATCTGAGGCTGGCCTGCATATTAAATAAGGTAGATTGTATATTGTGTTTCTTTTCAACAGCTTGTGTTAATGGACAAATATGAATGAATACAATCAAACATTTTAACTGACATTTGGGGTGTGGACTGTGGNCTCTGGCATATTTTTGGAATCCCTGATGGCCCATTAGCAGACATGACCCCTCAGGCTGGGTGTGGAGGTGCTGATGGCTCTCCAGAGGGGCGTTATCACACTGAGTCACTGATGTGAAGACAGGAAACCTTTCTTATCTTACAGGAGTTCCCAAACACCCAGCTTGTAGCCTGAGGAGTCGGGTGTGCCTCAGGTAGCTACTGCAAATGATCCATTGTTAGCAGTTCATGAGGGGACCAGGTGGAACTCTTTTTCCCATGGAACAGGCAGTCTCTTTCCTGGTTCCATGGTTGAAAAAAAAGAGAGAGGAGGTGATCCCTCTGAGGCACAGGGTTGGTAGATGAAAGAAAAATTCCAAGATTTTAAATCCATAACAGCATGTCTGTACTAAAATGCATTGCTCTGCAATGACATGTCCTCGATTCTTTGTAGACAGGAGAATACACTGTGCTACAGGAATCCGACACAGATATTTGGTGTGTGGATCCTGCATCAGGAGAAATACTTCAGCGTGGCAGCAAAGCCTTGGATGGCAATCCTGAGTGTGAGTAATGCTTTGCCCGCCACCTGTGGTGCTTGTGGAGATGCCTCATGCTTTTCACCATATGTGCTTTCCTTTTCAGAATGCTGCCTGTGAAACATGGGAGGCTTGTAGTTTAATTCCTCAGTGATACAGCACATACAAATGCATCAGCATTGAAAGGGTATCAAAATAATTAGCCCTTCCTTTCCTAACAGCAGAAATAAACCAGTCTAGACAAACTGATGGACAGGCTTCTATGCGTTTTTTGCCTTCCATTTCTTACCACCACAGAAAATTCTTTGGGCTTGTGGATGAGTGTTCTAAGGTGGTGAATCCTGAACTGTGGGAATTGGGCAATCTGCAGATGCTGAGTCCCTTTGGCATGGTCCACAACCACTTTATGGAATGCAATTAGACCTTTAGTACCTTTTCATTGTCTTCAAATAAAGATAGAGAACTGTTGAAGTGTCATAGGAGACAGCTGATTCAAAAAGTTGAAGAATTGCAGTGTGTATGAGTTGAGATGCTCTACTGGAGCCTGTGCCCTGGCTCTGCTCTTCTGCACAGCCCAAGAGCCTACGGTTCTGCTGTTCTTGTTCTGCAGTTCTTTAGCTAGTGGTTTTCTGCAAACAAAATTAGTAAAAACAACATTGTCTTGAGTTCAAATTGACCTTTTTGGATCATCTTGTCAGGGGGTTGTTCTGCTTGCTCACGTCCCTGTTTTCTGTATTTGTGGAAGACCATAAATACTGCTGTTTCATGGCTGTTTTTCTTTTCTTTGCAGTTTTGTCGGTATGAAACTGGAACATATTAACTACTTTAAAATGTAAATTATGATATTATTACATTTAAGATTACCTTGATCAAAATTTTTTGCTAAAAAGATTGATTTAGGGTTTTTTTACCTTTTAAATATCAGCATATAAATGATACACCATCAAATTTATGGCAAAAAACCAACAGCAACTTATTTTCAACTACTTTGTTTATGTAAACCCGTATAACTTGGATTTTATTCTTTAGGAAGAAAAATGTGGGTTTTTTCCTAGTGGAAGTAAAATTTCCCATTTCTGTAATCATTCAAATTATTTATGGTTTCATGATCACTCATCTTTCTTTCTTCTAACAAAACAGTCTGACTGCACTGCTGTTAAAATCTTTAGGACGATTTGTTGTCTTCTATTCTGTATCTTGCAATGATTTTCTCTCTTTAAAGGCCCCAGTTCCTGTAATATGCTGAAGTCTAAGACTGTCTCACGAGCAGCTGCCAAAGGCTACATCCCCCAGTGTGAAGGGGAGGGCGGGAGTTTCTCACCCGTGCAGTGCAGCGGGGATCGGGAGAGCTGCTGGTGTGTCTTTGGCAATGGAGAAGAGGCGCCAGGGACACGAGTAAGCGGAGGAAGACCGGCATGTGCAAGTGAGTTGCTGCTTGAGGCACGGTACTTCTCAGCAAATCGGCCTGGAACTTAACCCAGATCCTAAATTTTTCCACTCTTTAGTTGTATTTAATCCTATTTCTTCAGACCTTTGGAGACTTTTGGTCTAGCAACATGCTTATCTTTGCCCAGACCTGCCCCAGGCGCATTGTCCAGTTTTCTTCAAGTGCTTTGTCAGGGAAAAAGGAGATGGGAATGGGTCTTTGTCTTTTACTTATTCATAAAATTGGTTGAATCAAACCAGTTGAGCTATAAAACCCAGCAAAAGTCAATCTGAACAGCTTGCTGCAAACTTGAACCTGTGCCAGTCTGAGCTGGCTCAGGGATTAAAAACCATTCAGCTGACTAAAATAAAATTTGAAAAATGTATGCTTCTGCCATTCCAACTCTTGGCTTGTGACCAGAATTGTGAAATGGATGTGCCAAAACACTACATATTCACAGAGTATTTCCTGCATGACCAGAGCTGTGAAGCACTGGAATTCACTCATGATTTCCAGTGAGATGTCCAAATGGGATGCATTTGGATAAATTTAATTTGCAATGGCCTTTATACATCTTCCCATCAGTGAACTGAAGCAAAATTAATTAAAATTTCCACAAGGCTATGCTCTAAATTGTAATGATTAGTGGAAACCAGAGATGGAAAAAGAAAACCTTCAACTGTGTCTGCAGGACACTGTTTCCCATAGTTCTTTTGTTGGTGGTGTTTCTTTTTTTTATTTTGTTTGTTTGTTTTGTTTTGCTGTGGGTTTTCTTTGACAAAAATTTAGGTAAATGAGACCACATGATAAGAAATTACTTCAGTTTACTTTTGTGATTCTGTAATATAAAGAACAGCACATCCTCATGCTCACCAACCAAACTGTACATGTGGCACTTGGGGATATGGTTCAGTGGTGGGCCTGGCAGTGCTGGGTTAATAGCTGGACTCAACGATCTTACAGGCCTTTTCCAACCTTAATGATTCTACAGGTCTATGATACAAATGCCTGATTGTGCCCACCCACACCTGTAAGGTGTTTTGATCAACTAGGCAGCTGCTCAAACAACTTGGAAACCACCACCAACATAGTTGTCTTTGAACTCTGTTACATCAGTAGAGAGTTAAGGGTATGGGATTTTTTTGAGATGCCAGAAGGAAATCCCATGGTTGTACCTGTCGCATGCTTGTGGTGTTGTGTGGAAATGCCCAGCTGAGCTCTGAGGAGTTGAGCTCCAGAGAAAACTCAGAATTAGTTGTAAATGTTAACTGCTTGAAACCTCCTTCTCTCAGGAAAGGTAATTTTCTAGATTTCCCCCTAAATTCCAACAGAATTTATGGAATATGTTCCAAGGAGTATGTAGGTGTACCCCAAGATATGCCTTTAAGATGATTTTAGATTTTGGGTGCTTATCTCTTGTTTTTGGGGATCCTGAAATGCTGTACTTTTCCTAGAGGAAAGTATGATTAGAGGACTGAATGATTAATGAACTTTCTTTTTCAAAAGACTGAACTGAGAGGTAGAACTGCTTTGAAAATATAGAGGAAATGTGGCTTTACTGAAAGCTATTTGTTATTTTCTGCATAAAGACTGAAATAGTCTTTAATGATTTTCCTGACCTTTGAAATAGCAATGGAACTTTTCATGATAAACAACTTAGTTAATGTGGAGAAATAAAGAAGCAAAAGTTACTTTTCTCCTCTGTCTATCCAGCCTTATACATCTAGTCTTGTGAACTACTAATAATCATTCAGGCAAAAGAGTACTATCTCACTATCTTGGATATCTTGTCTATCAGCGAAAGAAACTGCTGTAGTGGGAAAATATGATAAAGTTCTCCTTCAGCATCAGATCAGACAGCTGTAAACAGAAAGTAATAATTCACAGTGCCCAATGCATGCAAGGAGTTTTTCATTAGTTTAATCATTTCCACCAGAGATAGAATCCAACTTCTTCTAGTTGACATGCACTGAAGCGAGGATGCCAAGTATCCTGACAGTCCTCACATGCATCTCCTATCCTCATGCCCACTTCCCACTACTCTGAGTAGAGACAGAGGAGGGAAAGGTTTCTAGAGAAGGTCCTGCAGATGTTAATTTCCTTGTGGAAATTTTTGGAAACACCTATGAAAGAAGTGTCAGTACTCAACTGGATTCTGATTCACTCCTGTGGGACCAAAAAACAGAAGAATAACAAGATGGTATGGGTTTGATAACAATAATAAGTGAAGTGACATCTGTAGAAGGGTAGATTAGTAAAATATTGATAGTGTAATTCAAAAACCTCTGCATGCACCAGGAAACCACCGACCTCTGGTGTTTTGAGGACTGTTGTTTTCCTGGTTCATACAGTAAATCTAACTGGAATAGGCAATAAAAGACTGTGGCAGCATAAAACCAAGACTGAATATGACTTGCTGGATATAGAAATGTGTTAGAGCAATTAAGAAACCACAGACTGATTTTTACATATTTTGTATAAAGCGATATTAATGTAATTAGCACATAACTGTGGATGTAGTTTAAACAGGATAAGTGTTGCTATCTCTTTTACAGTGATATCTTTTTGGATCTAAAACTCTGGAGATTTAGTAGAAGTTTGTTAAGCAAGAATGCCAGGGTTCCACCTTTACTGAGAAGAGTCTGGCTACAGAGTCCATGAGTGAAGAGAAGGAATGTAGTGGCCCCATTAACAGAGTTGTTCAGAAAAGATGCTGTAAGGGAGTCTTGGAAAAAAATATGCGTTTGATAATTCAGTGAGACAGCTATGAAAGCCTTTTATTTTGACATTGAAATATTCAGGGTTGGAAAACTAAGATATACTGCACACAGTGGATCCCAGATTCATCCTGCAATGATTTAAGCTTTAACTGACGTGGCTGCTAAGTTATGGAATTTATCCTCATATCTCCATCAGAAGGGGAGAGGGAGGCCCAGACCTGAACCATCATCAGTGTTTGCCTCCCTCCAGTGACTAGGAAGATCCGAGCATTGCAATTTGGAAAAGGGAAATTGTATGATATGATAACATCTATTTATTTATATTTAAGTGAGGAATTTGTTTCTTCTTCCTATGTTTTGTAGCTCTAGAACTCCTAAGTGTTTGATTATTACTGGATATATTAGGTAGTTAGGTTGGGATTTGGCTAATACTGAGTGAAGCAGTTGGTTTGTACCAATTAGTAAAAATTAATTATCATTGTAGCTAACCTGCTAAAATGGTTTGTTACAGTGGGCTGGCAGGGTTGGGATGTCTGTACTGATGCAGAGTGAGTTGATAGGGAAAACTGTGCTCCAAATCCAAAGCTGTGTACTATTATTTCTACATATACACTGTATATACTGACCTGCTGGGCCACTAGAAACTTCCTGATGCTGTTGAAGACACCACAGTCATGAGCTCCTGGTCTTGGAGTTTTCAGACTTCAGTCTAAAGGGAATTGAGATGAGGCTTTTTTGACCCTGCCTGTTTCCACTAGATATCTTTTGCAAAGGTTTATTCTGCCAATGGTTAGAAAACTCAGTCTCATTTCCTGCTGAAATTTATTCCTGTTTAAAATGTATCTGTTCTTAGAAACCATACACATACCTTTCCTGACCCAATGCATTACCCATCAAAGTCAATATGTGTATTTTCCTCAGCTTCAGTAAATTGAACTCTACTGACATCAAACCTGATCCAAGCTGATGAGTGGGAAATGCACAGGGCGCTGTCTTGGTTTTCCCTGTTAACATGAAGGTTTTGTGGACTTTTTCCCACAAGTCATCACAGAATGCCACTAATACATCTCCCCTTTCTCACGTAAAGGTCCTCAGTGTGCTCTGCCGTTCGGTGCCTCCTCTGTTCCCAACGGAGCTGTGTTTTGTGAAAACGTTTCTGGACAAGCTCCGGGTGTCCAGCAGTGCCGGCTGGTGTGTCGCCAGGGCTTCCACAGTGCCTCTTCCAGCACCTCCTTCCAGTGTGACATGCAGCAGCGGCGGTGGGTCCCGGCTGCCCCGCTCCAGCAGGCCTGCCAGAGTATGTCTGAGCCCCTGGGGGTTGGGAAGGGCTCGGAGCAGTGTAAGCAGATGTGCAGAAGTCAGCTCTCATCACAAAGCTGCTGTGTGAATGACAGTAATAGGGCATAACAGTTGCAAGGGAGTTGCTAAATTGAGGTGCAGTAGATAAGTCCTGTCTTCTGCCATCCTCTGGCTCTTGGCTGGCCCCTATGCCAGAAACAGCCCTTCTTGCCTGTAATAATATAGCTATAAATAGCTATTCAATCTATTGGCAGATTTTGTTTGTTAGTTAAAAGGTGATTTTGATGGAACTACTTAGTCCTAGAGGAACAGATGAACGCCAGATGTTTGAATTTGGCAGAACTTGAATGTTTATTTGCACAATCAAGTCACTGTTACTTCTGCATCTTTTTGCAGCAGTCTGTTCTTCAGGATTATCGTTGTCTTTGTTGGCTGACTTCTGGTATTTTTCAAACCATTTTGCTTTCAAGAAAAAAATGGCACTTTAATTCTTGGAAGACTTGTTTGTCTACTCAGAGCTCACGTAATTGGATATTAATGTTGGCCTTTTCAATTATTTCAAATAGATATATGTTCTGATCAAAATGACAATTTATAGCACTGCTGGACTTGGAGAATTGCAGGTTTTGCTGCCCAGTTTGCAGCTACTTTTCATTTCCAGAATAGGTTAAACCCATTAATCTTCAGAATGGATTAAACTAATTCTGGAACTCTTATCACATTTCCAATTATACCCAGGTATTCTCTTCCAAATGCAAATGTTTTTAAACTTTAAGTTTCAGACTGGGACTTTTGTCTGTCTGTGATTGTGTTTGCTAGGTTTTTGTAGCATGTTATGAAATAACTTCTGTGTTTGCTGATAGCAGTTGACTAACTATGTAAGGATGGAGGGGTGTGTGTGACAATTCACTACAAAGTTTAATGTAAGCCAAGGACTTCCCCCAGTAATTTGTGTTTCAAATAGAGTTAGGTTTTAAGGAGAGAGAAAAAATTCCCAACACATCAGTAGGTGAATGAATTAACTTCACAATAATGAAGAATTCACCAAAATGCTTAGTAATTTGTTCCAATGGATAATTACCCATGTTCTCAAAAATCTTATTTCCTGTTCTTTATGTGTACACCTAGAGACTGAGGTTAAATCAGCTCTTAAATACTCTAAAAAAGTAGACAGAGAGACGGCTTTGTCCCTTGCAGGGAGAAGCAGGGTTTTTTGTCCTCTGGTCCCTTCCACCATTCTCTCTGGAAGCTCTTCAGGCTTTCCCATGCTCATTTCTGGGGCGAGGGATTGGCAATTGTGCTCCAACAGTGACACTTGTATGTGCTGCAGTGACTGTCTGTGGAGGAGGTGAATGAGGGGAGCTCTGTCACTGCTCCAGGCTGGTGGGATAAGAGCCAGCTCCATTTGGAGGTGACAGAACAGCATGGCCGTTGTGCTGAATCTGAGATAACAAACCCTCCATGCAGCCTGGGATCAGTGTTACTCCAGGGGAGACAGGAAATGTGCATATTTTTTTAATCTTGCTAAAAACTGACAAAATAGGTTTTATCTTTGTGACTTCGTTTCATTTTGTGACAGATTTCTCATCAAGTTGTGTGATCTGCAGCACTTTGTTTTGCTATCAAAAATTCAGAAGGCTCTTAGACATCCATGTCAACACCATTATTATACAATTAAATTTATTCTCTCCTAAAACGTATTCCCAGTTAGTTTGACAAACTGGGTTTCCAAGAACCCGTCTCAATTAGTATTAATTACTTTCATCATTTAATTTAAGTGAAAGTCAACAGGCCAATAATTCTTGTCTTCCAGTTTCCTTTCTAAGTATTGGAACAATGTCATGTAGTTCTCTGGAAATTCTTATCTGCTAAGGCTTATGAAAAATCATAATTAGAGAACCAGATTGTTCCTTATCCTTCTGTGAGTTAGTGTAAAACATATCTTCATTATTTTTAACTGTATCACCTGGCTTTTTCCCTAATGCAGAACATTTGTATTTGTCAAGCTTGTCTCCTGATGCTTATTATTTAGTACTGACAGCTCCATTGTTTTGACCTAAAAGTGGGGAAATGTTATTGATGCAACATGAGAATGTCAAATCAATATTGTCTTTTCTCAAAACAATGCTGAAAGTAAATTTCTTCATTAGTAAGGTTACTAAATGCCCTTTCTACTTCATTTTTAGAGCTCCAGTTATTTCAGACAGTCCAAGCTCAAGCACATTTTCAACTACTCCTGCCTCCTGAGAAGACATGTAGTGCTGACTACTCTGGATTACTTCAGGCATTCCAGATATTTATTTTAGATGAGTTGAAGGCTCGTGGTTTATGTCACCTCCAGGTAATTTGAATTCCTTATTCTTTGTTGGTGTTAGGGTCTTTTTGTTTTGTTTTGTTGTGTTTCCTTTCATTTTTTTTGGTTGGGGTTTTTATATTAAAAAAGAAAAAAAAAAAAAGAAGAAACACAACATAGACCTTTGCCTGCTCGAGAGAGGTGGAAGAATAGACTATGCCATGAAATCTGTCAGGATTGGCAGCACTCTCATATGGATGAGTGGGAAAATAGGAGGTTTAGTCTCACTGACACCACATCAGCAGATCAGCTTAGTTCTAGCCCTAGAAGTCATATCACATCAATCCAGTATTTATTAAAAATTTATTTCAATGGAAGAGAGTATTTTGACTATTCTTACAGTGAGTAAATGACTTGCTAAAATTGTATTTTCTTACTTCTGTTTTTACAGGCCCTTTTGAAAATGTTACTGTTGAGCATAGTACAGTGAAAATGAACAGGGCAGGGGAAGAATCAGAAAGTTCCCAGATTGACTAACTGTGGTTTCATTTGATTCTGAATTCGAGGTAAACACATTTGGAAATACCGGCTCAGTTTCTGTCTGTGATGATTCCACTGTCTCTGTTGAATGCCTGAGCGTGGACCGCCTGGGAGTGAACGTCACATGGAGGACTCAGCTGGAAAACATCCCAACAGCTTCTCTTCCTGACTTGCATGATATTGGTAAGCTTTTCTTCCTCTGATATTTCTGTGGATTAAACCTGATTGGCTTTTAATTGTTTTGCTTCCTCGCGTCTGCTCTTAGGAGGCACTGACAAGGAATTATAAATACTCACTGAAATAGTCTGCCTTTGTAACACTGGTGTGTTTTTGAGCTTTTGCTGTTGATATATTTCCCCTTTCAGGCTGTGATCACACAGTAGAACGGAGCCATAATTGAGTCTTTCTTTTAGATAGAACTGCCTCTCCCAGCTGCTTTAACCAGGACTGAAAATCACTTTATTGAGCATGAGCTGAACTGTCCCAGATGTTAATTTCCATTGGGCAAGTCCTCAGTGGTGGAAAAGATTGTGTTTTTTATTCATTATACTCAGAGAAACAAAATTTATACATTGTCAAAAATTTAACTAATTTCTTCCAAGTTGATTTCTCTATTTTTTCCCTTTTGCCCCTTTTTGTATTAATTGCATTGCCTTTGACACTAAAGAATGATCCTTACCTCAGACATCCTAGAGCAACTCTGCACTAACTGGCAAATCTTTGCTGTGGTTTCCAAGCAAATTAGGGATGGTGTAAGGAAATTCTTTCAAAGCAGTCAGTATTTTCCTTTAAAATAAAATACATAAAAAACATATCAAGAATAGTACCCTGTATGAGCAATTGTGTGACCAGCAGGACCAGGGCAGTGATTGTCCCTCTGTGAGGCCACACCTTGAAACATGTGTCCAGTTTTGGGTCCCTCACTTCAAAAAGGACATTGAGGTGCTGGAACGTGTCCAGAGGAGGACAACAAAGCTGTGAAGGGTCTGGAGCACAAGTCTGACGAGAAGTGGCTGAGGGAGCTGGGAGTGTTTAACCTGAAGAAAAGGAGGCTCAGGGTGGCCTTCATTGCTCTCTCCAACTGTCTGAAAGGAGGCTATAGCCAGCTGGGGGTCAGTCTCTTCTCCCAGGTCTCAAGTGATAGGAAAAGAGGAAATGGGCTCAAGTTGTGCCATGAGAGGTTCAGATTAGATACTCGAAAATTTTTTTCACTGAAGGGTGATTAGTCATTGAAATAAGTTGCCCAGGGAAGCGGTGCAGTCACCGTCTATGGAAGTGTTCAAGACTAGATGATCTCGAAGGTCTCTTCCAAACTTGATGATTCTGAGTCACCTTTTCTCCAGATTTACTGCTTTGCAATGGTGTTCCCAGAACTAAACAGAACTATGTCTACCTGCACATGTCCTTTCCTCTAGCCTTGGAGCTTGGAGCTGTGTGTCCTACAGCAGTTTTTGCCTGATCAGAACCAAATTCAAAATCCTTCAGGATGCAGATGGCAGCTGCAGTGGTCCTGTAGTTCCTGGCCTTACAGTCTGTTTATGTTAACATCCATTTAGTTGTTCCATATTATAAGGGAAACATAAAACATGGCTTGGGTTGGAAGGGACCTTTAAAGGTCATCTAGTCCAACACCCCTGCCCCATGCAGGGATGCCTTCAACTTGATCTATTTTCTCAGAGCCCCTTCCAGTTTGGCCTCAAACATTTCTAGGAATGGGGCATCTTCTGTCTCTCTGAGTGACTTGGCCCAGTGTTTCACTATCCTCACTGTAAGAAACCTTTTTCCTAATATCTAACCTAAATCGTATCTCATCTAATATTCCATTGCCCCGTGAATATTAGAACAGTTTGACTGTATGATTTCAGAAGAGCCAAAGCAGAACATGCTCTCGGCACACTCACGGCACCATCAACTTTGATTGTGTTCCAACTTCCATTACCTTCCAAGGCAGCTTTGAGTCTTCATGTTTGAGATGCTTTCTGGTGTATTTAAACAGAGTGAGCAAATTAAGGCTTTAATTTCATAAACAGTATACAGATTCGTTATGGCTTGCTGTATGTTAATATGCTTGTATTCTGTGTCTGCCTGTGTGTTTAACTTTTAGTTCATCAGTTTCTGTGTGGCTGTCCATTCCTATGTTGAAAGTGTTGTTCATGTTATTTTGTTCTGTTTTCCTCCTCTTTAGAAAATGCTATTGTTGGGGAAAATCTCATTGAAGCATTTGTAAAAGAGATTAAAGATGGTGATTTTCTGCTGCATTTGGACTCCAAGCAGTTCCCAGCAGATTCTTTCATTGATTTTCCCCGGGATGAAGAGTTTGATCTGTCTCCACGTGTGCAGCTAGGATGTAGAAGTGGGTATCGAAGAATTTCTTCTCCTGGGAAAACAGCCCCAAATTCACAAGGATGTGGTATGTCTAAGTTTAGCTCTCCTTTCATGGATGTTGTCAGGAATCAGTATAAAGCTATAAAGTTACAAATCATCACTGAACTTGTGTTCATGGTCCATATGTGAAAGGTGTGAGGCACCAGCATGAATGATAAATGTGGGGAGAGATGGGAATTAGTGCTTTGCTTGCTTCAGTCCTTGTGTTGAACCAGTGATTTTGAAATAGGCATGATGGCACTGACACTGTATAGAAGGTTTAGCAGACATTTTTGGGGAGTATTTTGGATATGTCTGGTAATAGGTCATTCTGTAATGTATATGATCCTTAATAAGAGGATTTCACAAAGATAATGTAGCCAGTGCTTCAGATGATGATACATTACCCAGAATAGAAACCTAGATGCAGAAATGGCAAAAGTCCCGAGATTGTGAGTTTTTGGGCCAAGTCCAGCCCACTCAGATGGAAGCTTTTTTAGTGTTGGCCAACACCCAGATTTGACTGCACTCCTTCCCTCTTCTCTTTTCCTTTTGTTTAGTCTGCTTCCAGGGAACAGGCTGCCTCTCTGTCAACATCCTGCTTAGGCTGCCAAACCTACCTTTTCCATGGTTCCCTGTGGCTGTGCCTAGCTGTCCTGGGTACCAGCTCATGCTGAAAAAGTGCCTTTGCCTTAACAGCTCTACTGATGTTTCTATCAACATCAACTCTCCTACAGTGCAACCCTGATTGTTCTCATTGGCCCAGTTGTCCTCAACGAGTGTGTGTCTTTCTTACACCAATTTAATTTATATTCATTGTGTCTACCTTTTTTTTTTTTTTGGTAGGGGAAACAGAGCAGAGATGTACCACTTGTATGTGTAAGGTCACAGTAGCAGGTATTGGATAAGTTTTCCAATGTGGGAAATATTTTCAGATGGGAATACTTCAACACTATGAAGCTTAAGTTAGAGACCCTAAGAGTAAATCAGAATTCATGAGAACAGCTTAGGTCCCTGCTTGGTGTGGTGTTTCTCTGTAAGTTCAGAGAGTTTCCTGGTGCCTGGACAAGGTAATCAAGTGATGAATCAGTTCTGAACTGCTGCAGTTTCCAGCTTGGATCTTTAAGGGTAAATTGACTTCAGGTTCACACAGAAAAAATATTAATTCCTACTGAGAATCCAGAGTCTGTAACAACTTGCAGCTGCTTAACAAGATGCAGTGTTGTACTGATTGGAGGTATCGTTATTTTTTAAGAAGAATCCATCACTTAGAGCAGAACTTACAAAGAATTGGATGTTACTGCCAAATATTTCCTGCCAGGGATAAAGACCTATGAGAAGCAATGAATTAACTCACCTTGTGAGTTAATTCATACACATGAGAACAAGCTAGCTGTGGAAAAAGTCACTCAATAAAACAGACATCAGAGAGATGTGGAAAGGAGGCAGTTTGTGCTCCAGCATTTGGCAGAGATTTCATACTCTAAGCTGTCATGGTGTACCTGCTGCTGGACAAGGGTTTGTGTATCAGGACCAGACATTTTATTCTGAACAGGGAATTAAGGAATTCGGGTTCTGGGTTCTCTAATATTTATATATACACACATATACACACAAACACATATATATATATACATACACACACACATATATGGATATATCCTGATCATTCATCCTGTCTGGGTCTGTATCTTTACTAATAACAGGAACTATATGAATATGAAGTTTCACCTGTGACTAGTTGTGTGAGGGTGACAAAGATTCTTTATTCACTTCCCTTTCCTGTTCCAACTTGTTGAAATACAGATTGGGTTTTCAGATCCTGATTTTTTTCATTTGTTTGGTTTTATTTCACTGTCAA
>VXBX01000771.1:1152632-1219272 GCA_013400415.1 Scytalopus superciliaris | reverse complement strand
ATTTAATTTATTTTTCTTTTTTTTTTTTTTTTTTTTTTTTGAGGAAGCATGGTCAGCGCTTAGCAGCAACAGGTTTCTGGTGTTCTTAATAAGCTTAATATTTTCATCTAGGAACATGCAGCGTGCATGAATCTGCCTCTTCAACTCATGTATTTCCCTTACAGTCATCTCCTTATTTAGATTTGCATTTATTGTAGTTTGGTTTCATGTTTTCCTGCCTGTGAAATAGGTAACATTTCTCATGTGCTAGTTTTTCTTATCTGACATTTTTTCTTAGTCTCCATCTTATACTGAGTTACATTGTGCCATAAGTATTCGAGTATGATTCCTTAAGAGTTGGAGGTAACACCTCTATTTTAGCTAAATTTTAATGAGACAAAAGATACTTTCTTTGCTAAAGTATGAGTAAAAAAGAAGGGTTGGAAACTGTCCAGGAGGACTTTAGGAACATAACCCTTCTCCCCCTATTTATTTCAGGAGAAAGCCTGAAATCTGTTTGCAAATTAGCTTTATTATACACTTTTATGCTGGTTCCTTTTATTGTTTAAAATGTTTGGCAATTCAGTCAGAGTTGCTTTGAGCAGAACATAACCAAAAAGAAAGAAAGTACTAGATCCATGGCTAAGCTAGCCACTCAAGACTTCATTTCTAATAATCTAGATCAGGAATCTGATATCCCAAAATTTTCCAGTATCCCTGGAGGGAGGAAAGAGCAGTGCAAGAATTGGGCAGTGATCAGCTGTGACGGTTTTTGAGCTTTCTTAGTGTAGTGAGAGCTTTAAAAAGAGGCTCCTGTGAAGTGAGGTACCCCTGGGCAGTTGCTCAAATGAGTTGCTCGTAGCCTGGATTTTGCTACTCAACAAGTTGTTCCCCTGTTACTCAGAAGCATGAGTCTAGTTAGAAGTTTGAGACCAGGCTCCAAATTTCATATGCAGGGGCAAGGGATTAAATTTGGGGTTTATTTTTATATTTGATTTTTTCCCCCACTATTTGAGGGATACAAAGCTTGGGCCCAGTGCTAACAACCAACTCTGAGATTTTGGCTCAAAGCTGTTCTCTAGTTTCTTATACTGTTAAAATGTATGAATGTTAAAGCTTGAAAGAAGTACAATATGGTGGTTTGTCTGACTTCCAGGATCGAGCTGAACCCCTCTGATTGTCTCAAATATGACCTGTGGCAGAAATGATAGGTTCCTCCAAGAGTTACAGTCTAAAAATCATGTGTCTCTGCACCAACATTTTTTACTGTTCTTTGGCTCCTTTTTCAGTTTAATGTGTGAGACAAAAGAGAATTTTGCTTGCTTAAATATGACAGGAGACACAGATGTTTCTTTCACATTGTGACTAAAACTACAAAAACAGGAGAATGCTTTGAAAGGCTTAATTCATTCCTTTTTAAACTATAATTGTTTAATGAGTCTCCCTCATTCTTTGCTTTTTGTCTTCAATTTAGGCATGGATTGCTCATTTCATTTTAATTTCTGTTTTTCATTTACAATGAGCATGATCCTTTTTGCATGTGTTGGGAACTAAAATATATCAGACACTCTTGTGTATTAAATAATATGCTTTTGAAAGGAGAATTCTGTATAATCCAGGATTTTTTACATTGTGTCAGTGATTTCAGATATGTGTTTTACCTAGAGTAATTGCCTTGATACATATTTGGAAGGAAAATATCTCTCTCACAGTTGTATCATTGTAGACTTTCCCATTGGACCATTTACAGCAGATGAAGGAAGATACGATAGTTTTTCTACTGGCTGTCTTTTTCTTTTATTATAATTTAGGTGTTCCTGTAAGTTAAATTAATTTACATTCTGGTGTGTTGGCCAGAACAGCAATTCATCATATGGGTTGTAGTGAGGATAGCCAGTTTTCCATTACTGTTTCTATCTCATGCAAGCTTTAACTGTTGTCAAGATGCAGGGCAGGAACAGAAATGAGATTTTGCACCTTGTCCAAATCCCAAAATATACATTTGATAGTGATTTGAAGGAAATCTACATCTGGAAAGCAGCTGTGAAATAACAAATAGAGGTATTGTCCTGTAAATGTGTCTGTGACTCCTCTGCTTTAATGTTCATTTGAATGCTCTGGAAGGAAAGACAGTATTCTATTCCATGACATACCAGAAGACAGTTTTCTTCATACTGTGCAACAGGTCAGCTCCTGATTGTTTTGAAAATTATATATAGAGAGAGTAAGAACATCTTTTTGTTTTGTGTTTGGGTTGTCATGTGCACAAACTGGTGATTCTAATCCAGCCCTTACTGTTTAGTTTGGAAGTACTTAACAAAAATTCATTACCAGGAATTCTGAATGAAAGTGTTACCATGTGGTGGGTTTCTGTATGATGAAGTTTCTACTCCTAGGAGCCTTCCTGTTTCTGTCTGTAGTGCTGGAAGTTACTCTGTTTGTAGCTTGTGTTCCTTTGTTTTTCCTTCACAACTTACCCACAAAGTGCATTATCTTATTACAAATGGATTTGACAAATGGAAATCAGGCCTGGACTTGGCATTTCCAAACAGCTTCATGTGCACTAATTCAAGAACAGGTTTAGGGTGACCTGAGAAAACATACCACAGCCTATATTCCTGCCATTGATGAGTTTAATGATCATTTAAGGAGTGTTTACCCTTGTTATACTGCTTAGAAATACATATATTAAGAGCTCGGTGCCTATGACAATTAAGAGCTTGATGCCTATGACAAGTCTACCAGCATAAGAAATATTCATATATACAAATACACACCCACATATGTGTGCAAATGCCCCACATGATTGTATTCCAAAGGAGTAATAAGGTGATTGTTCTCTTTGCAGTTGTTTGTCCTCCAGGCAGTCATTTCCAGGACAATGAATGCATTCCCTGCCCTCTTGGCTACTATCAGGATCAGACAGGACATTCCTCCTGTATCAAGTGTCCTGTGGGTAAAACTACCAACTCCTATGGGGCAATCAGTGCTGATCACTGTAAGTTGAACACATTTTTTTCCATATCCTTTATATTCTGGCTTGAAATAACTAATGATTTTTTTTTTTTTTAGTTCATCTGTAAGTTTTAAAAAATAATAAAATCCTCCCTCTGGGGTTTTTTGGACGCATATGATCCCTTCTGCATACATTCAAAGGCATTTTGCAAAGTACAAACTGTCTGGTGTTTTGACCAAAAATGCATGAGAAACAAGTGGTCAGTCTCATCCAGGATGTTGTGGTTCCTTTAGACATGTTTATTGTCCTCAGGAATGGTATCTGGGTGTTCAGTATCAGTGAGAAACATCTTATGCAGTTGATTTATTGCCACGTTCATGAACACTGAAGTAGTCTGGTTTTGTGCAGCTCTTTCCCTTGCAAATACAAACATTTCTCACAAAGCAACTATTTAAATATTCACTAAGGTTGGTGAATTCAGC
The DNA here is from genome assembly GCA_013400415.1 of Scytalopus superciliaris. NCBI lineage: Eukaryota > Metazoa > Chordata > Aves > Passeriformes > Rhinocryptidae > Scytalopus > Scytalopus superciliaris. The sequence goes on along the minus strand of VXBX01000771.1, from coordinate 1,215,855 downwards.
TTAAATGACTTTTTTTTTTTCATGTAGTTCCATGCAGAAAATCAGTTAGTATGTCCAAATTAACTTTTGTCTGCAGAATTAGCCTGTGGATAAAAATAAAAGTATCAAGAATGGATTTCCTGGGAATGTCATTGAGCGTATAGTCTACTTTGTTCTCTTTCAATGTTTTTGTTCTCTTAGGTAGGGTAAAAAAATCCACTTTTATTATAATGCATTCTAACATCAATAAGTTGTTGCCTAAAGTTGTCCTTCTTCATTTCCATATGTATTCCCTGTGTAGGTATTGGACTCGTGTCCTTAAAAATTTCTCTTTAGGGTTTTTTAACTGCCCTTGCAATTTTCTTTTCTAAATATGGTCCCTAATTTTCTTTTCTAAATATGGTAAAGTGTATGGTCACTTTACCTGTGTGCTGTGTCTCGGTGCCAACACCCTCCAAAATGTCAGGTTATACACATCAGCTTTCTGCTTCCTTTCTTTGCCTGCTGTCTCCTTACACAGTCTGAAGAGTTTTTCTGAATTAATTGCTGTGATGGCTCTTGTGCTGTTGTTCAGAACATTCAAAAAATCCACTGCAACAGGCACTGAACAAACCTGTATGAAAATACAATTCCTTCTCTGTATCCCTTTGCTTTAGGGTACTGGAGATATACCAAGATTTGATCCATGACAGAATCTGAAAAATGAGAGGTGAATTGAAGTAACACCAAAGCAGTGAGACCACCACGTTTCAGAGCTTAAACACCATGCAAACCATACCTTAATTATCAGTGAAGTCTCTGCTGTACTAAAGGGACTTTTGTCCTACACCACTGAAACACTGTCCTACTGCACTGACAGGACCAGAGTAAATGGGCACAACTGAAGCACTGGAAGTTTGCCCTAAACATCAGCAAACTTATTTTTACTGTGAGGATGACTGAACACTGGTTCAGGTTGCCCAGGGAGGTTGTGGAGTCTCTAACCTTGGAGATTGCAAAAGCCATCTGGACATGGTCCTGGGCAATCAACTCTAGGTGGCCGTGCCTAAGCAGGGGGGCTGGACTGTGTGACATCCAGGGGTCCAATCCAACCTCTGCCATTCCATGAAACCCAATGACAGCACTATCAAAGTACCCTTTTTCTTTTCTTTTTCACTTGTAACAGGTATCACATACTGTCAGAGCAATGAGCAGGGTCTGCAGTGTGATGAAGATGGGCAGTACAGACCTTCCCAGAAAGACCCTGACACTAAGAAATACTTCTGTGTCAATAACTTTGGGGCAGCACTGGATTGGACTGAAACAGAGGATGTCCTTACAGGTGACCAGTGCCTGGGTAAGTGCCAGAAGAATATTTTGGATATGTTTTGACCTCACATAAGTTTAAACCTTCTTATGAAGAGACTATTCACAGCTTATGGGGATGCACTTTCCCATAGTTGTGGCCTCTGCCTTAAGCCACATTCCACCTCAGTTTTGCATTTCTTGACTACATTAAGGAAGTTATTTCTGGTAAGGGAAGAGAGAGAAGCAGGTTTCCTGCACTCTCAGATGGCTGGCAGCTTTTGATGTGTGCTGACCTCCTGCTCTCTGCTTGGAAACCCTGAAGAATAATGAGAGGGCTAATGGGAAAGAAGCAGAATTATTAATGTCCTTTTAAAATTATCCCTCATCAGTGTGTTCATGGGAAATAGGCTATTTTCAGCAGTGACCTCACACCCATGACATAACATCACTCTCTGGGCTCCTGCTGTAAGGTATCTGACTTGGTGAACTTATCTTTGCAAGCTGGGAGAAGTTCTGCTTGAACACAGCTGTGAAATGCTGGTTCTCAAGGATGAAAAATATGAAAAAACAAAGTCATCCATCAAACAGTCCCCAAGACTGCCTGCAGGAAGGTCTGATTACGCCTCTCAACCTCAAAGCTTTTGCTTTTTCCCCACAGTTTTTACATACTCGTCATATGATTGAATTTAATGGAATATTCAGTTTAGAGATTGACATCATGGCATGCTTTGAATTAGACAATGTCTTATGACAAGTGGGATCTGTGGCAGGAGTGTGGAATGAAAGCCATCAGTTGTGAAGAGGTTGCAAACACCTCTTCAGTTAAAATAGCTTTTTTTTCCTCTGAGCATACAGAGAATGATCATAGTTATGAACACGAGGTGTGAGCCTCTGTTGCTCTTGATCACAGGAGAGTTGGGGTGTTCCTCTGGGCAGAGGTCTCAGGAGCTCAGTTCTCCTGTTACTGACCTTGAGTGTTCCTGCATGGGCATTTCTGACTCTGTGCAGGATGGAGCAGTTGTAGATAATACCTGTGCTTGTTTTTGTGGATCATGGTAGAAGATATCACTACAACTATTTATGACTGTTAAAAATTTGGGGGTTAGAAAACCAGCAGCAATGTATGATAGAAGGGTTTGGGTTCAAAGGGACCTGAGAGATCATCTGCTTCCAACCCCCTGCCATGGGCAGGGGTGCCGCCTAATAGATCAGGTTGCTCATGATGAACACCCAAAAAGTCTGGTTGGTTGCTGGTTTTTGGTTCATTTTGTGGTGTTGGTGGGTTTTTTTGGTGTGTTGTTTTTTTGGTTGTTTTTTTTTTTGTTTTTTTGTTTTTTTTTTTTTGTTTTTTTGTTTGGTTTTTTTTTTTTTTGTTTTTTTTTTTTTTTTTTTTTTTTTTTTTTTTTTTTTTTTTTTTTGTTTGTTTAATTTAATTTAATATTTTACAGGCTAATTTAATTTCTTCTTCTTTTTTTTTTTTTTCTTTTAAAGATCATGCTGCATTTCCAGGAAGTATTGTATGAAGTGAATGTTTATCTCTAATTTTACTTTTCCCTTGCCCCTACTATTTCCCTTAACTAAATTCTGCACACAGCAAGACAGCAGGGGCTGAAGGCTGATCTTGCTTTGACAGGAGGTTGGTGGTTGGGCAGGGTCAAGAAAACCCAGCTGGTCTTTGGCTTTTCAGTCTTCAGACAGAAGAAGGATTACCTTCTATGAATGCACAGTAATAAGCTGTAACAACCATTGCTCATTCTTATTTTCTCTCTATTATTATATTTTAGGCCACTTAACATTTATTACTTAAAATTTATTATATGGAGGTTGAGCATGAGAGGTCTTTAAGGTCCCTTCCAACTGAACTACTCTGTGTAGCCTGCCAGAGTTCAAGAAGCATTTGGACAAGGCTCTCAGGCACATGGTGTGATTCCTGGGGGCATCCTGTGCAGGGCCAGGAGTTGGACTTAATGATCTTCCTGAGTCCCCTCCAACTCAGAATATTCTATGATTCTAGGAATACAGCAACAGGAGTAGGACCTAAAGCTTTAGTAATATGTGAGATACAGAATTTCTGCTCTGCACTAAACCTGTGAAATGACTTTATGAATGCAATTTTTTTACATTTCTTCTTATTAAAGAAAGAAATCGAGAATTCTTTTCGCAGTGTTTTCAGTTTAATGTTTCATTATATTTTCTGTATTTTCTCTACTTTTCTCCCATAATATTGTATTGAATACATACTGTATTCAATAATATGAGAGAAAAGTAGACAAAATATTTTATAGAAGAAAAGACAAGAAAAAAGATTTCTCTTGAAAATGAAAGGGTGGGATGAAGTCAGAATTAAGGGGACAAAAACAGAAGAGAAACATTTGGAAGTGTAATTTTTTAATTTGAATTTTACAATAGAAGTGGGAGTATCTGCAGATGCAGAAGGAATTCAGTTTAGTGCAGAAGTTAGCTAATTCTTACATTTTGGTGACCTGTATTTCTAGGAAGGAAAAAACTTCCACCTCTGTTTGTGCCGTCATTCTTCCCTGTCCCTGTGTGAGTTGGAGTGAAAGAATTTTCTTGTGTTTGACAAACCCTCTTGGTTTTTGGTTTCTGGTTGTTTTTTTTTTTTTTCTGGGCAGAAATGATGGTTTTATCAAAAGCACCTGCTGACTCAGCCCTTACAGCAGTGGACATTTGCTTCTGATTTAGGCCTGACTGTTTTGCTGTAAGAGTACAAGTGATTGTTTTAAGAACTTATCCCTGACTTTTATTTTGTGGTTTATGCAGACATTTCAGGGACAGAGGCCTGTGATCCTCCAGCTGAACCTCTGTGCCCATGAGCACAGCTGGAAGAAGGGCTTTTCCAGCTCTTCATGTGCAGACATCTCCCACAGGCTGGGATCAGACCAGGACTCCTGCATCTTACCTCTTTTAGGCCCAGCCCAGGTGCTGGATGCAATGAGCCAGAGGTTTGCCTTCATTTGGGGCATTTAGAGAAGTTTGGTCACCACAGGGATGATGCTGTGTCACCATGTTCTTCCTTTAATCACAGAATGGTTTGGATTGGAAGGGACCTTAAGGATCATCTAGTTCCAACCTCCCTGCCATGGGGCAGGGATAATGTGCAGTGCTCACTGAAATACACCGATATACCAACATGTGGACACAGTGTACACAACCCCTTGGTAATACAGGTAGTAGCTCCCTGAGCAGGGTGGAGGAGCACTGTGTGTCCCTTCACCAGGCTATAACCTTCTTCAGGGCACAGCCAGGGCTGAACCTTCTGGAGCTTAAATGGATTCCTTGCCCCATTTAACAACCTTTGGGGTTTGAGTCTCTAGACCCCGTGAGCTTTTCCCAGTTTGCCGAAGTGCTCCTTGTCAGACATCCTTACACACGGTGCAGTGGGTCCAATGCACAGGGGCAAGATAGAAGTGTTTGGTCAGCCAAGTGGCAGTCAGGTTTTAAAAGCTGAATGAAGGAGTAATAAAGCAACATGTAGAACACAGTGCTGTGGCTATACCCCTGATTCTGAAGTCAGTGGAGATCAGGCTATTTTGCTCCTGGAAACAAGTGATAAGGCTTCTAGATTTCCTTGGTTTCCTTTCTAATCAAGTGCTGTTGGAGCTGTGTCTTGTTTCAGTGGATGTTTTGCATAAAGTTGGTTCTCCACTAGACTCAGTAGCTGGTTCAGTGCCTTGAACAAGTAATGAGAAATGGCAGGTGTGCTGCTGGAAGGGAAACTTCACTTGAATGTGAATTCCCAGCCCACTCCTGGCTAAATGTTTTTCAGAAGATCTTGTGATGCTGGTTTGTTGTGTTTTTTTTTCAAAGCAGAAATTCTATCCTCACTCCAGCTGTCTCCTGCGTTAGCTGTGGGTTATGGTACATCATTTAATGAGCAGACCTCTTTCCCTACAGAATTCCTCAAGTTTTATTTCTATGTAAAGTCTTTATCTGTTTGGAGCATGGGAACTGATTATAGTACTTGGTTGGGTTTTGTTTGTTTTTTTAGTGCTCAGAAAATATGAGAGAGTTCCTGCTTCCCGCCTGATTTATGGATCAGAAGAAGCTCAAATTCTTCAGTCTCAGTCATTTGGGGAAGATGTGCAAAGTACATATTTTCAGTGCATTTCAGGTGAGAAAACACTGAGAAAATCTGTGGAGACAACACTAACCATGGAAAATAATCTTTTTATATGATGACCTTACAGTTAAGTTTCTAGATGAACTATATATTCTGCAAGATGTTTACAACTTTTGGTGACCTTGATTCAGGGAAGAGATTGGTGTTTCCTTCAGAAAGAAGTCATTTGACTTTACACACCACTTCAGACAAGACATCTGACTTTAAATCCAGCTGGTGTAGTTTGCAATACGGATGAGAGCTGAGATTTAAACCAGAAACATTCATCAGACTCTGCAGATGTGCAGATAAAAGAAGGATTAGGTGTTCAGGACATATGAAAACTGAGCTTTTACCTCTTCACAAATTATCTGATTGGCACAAAAAAGAGTAATAATCATCCTTGCTTACGTCAGAAGGGTATTACAAGGCATGCAGAGATATTCCTCTGCCAGGTCTTGCAGTCTGTGTACTTCATTGCAACTGGATACATCATATTTGCTGGTTTAAGTTGGTTCAAAATCCTCTAAAACCAAGGGAAATCACTGCACAGCTTTCAAGGCTCTTTGAGTCAGGCTCACCTTGTGTCTCCTAATGCTCAGACTGAGAAGGGAGGCAGAGGGGGTATGTCCAAATAAAAAAAACCCTGGCAGCAATAACACAGGTGGTCTGCTTGTAGGGCAGATATCACAGAAATCTGACAAATCACTGACTTTATGTCACATACTGTGGTCTATCTGGAGCAGACACCTCTCATGCTGAGGACAGAATATGTGAAGCATCATACATGTTACTAGAATTATTTTCCTGTACCAGCTCATCCCCTAGCTGTGACTGTAAAATTTCTTGCACCTTCCTCTGAAAATGGAGACTTCAAAAGCAAGAAACTGAGCTGAGAGAACCTGAGAATGAACAGGGAGGAAATGATGCCTCTTTGACAAACAATCTGATTCAGTGCCCATAGCCTTATTTTGTTTATAAGTTACATCCAATGTAAATGGCAGCACTACTACCAAATACTACTGCCAGAGTGCTCATTTGAGGGGTGAGGCTTAATCTTTCCCCTCTCTGAGTCCCTATAAGGTCAGATGGCTCAACTTACATTTCTTATGATGGTTTGATCTAAGTTGGTTGATTTTATACTAAAGACATTTGGAAAGAATTTCACCTGTGCTAAGAGCAAAGCTGTAGGAGCAAGTAAAGAGTGATGGGCAGAAGGATCTTCTGCCGCTCATAAATCTGGGGAGGGATGGCTGTTGCTCCCTCACACTGCCCAGGAGACTGATGCACAGGCAACCAGTGTGATTGAAGAATTTGATATTTCCTTTCTTCCTACCACCCTGATATTTGTCACAACCTCTTTGCCATGGGGTTGCTGTATCAGCCAGATGGGACATGCTGGCAAAGTGGTTCATGAGCATCCTGCCTCAAAAAAAAATTATGCAGCAAACATTAAGTATTTGTGTGGGTGGTCAGACCTGTCTCAGTTGTTTATATTACCAGGTAATGAATAATTTTTTGCATGGATTTAAGTTAATTTAAAATCCCTAACCCTCTACTAAAATAATTGAATACTAAAATTCATCTGGATAATGAAATTCATGTGCTTGCAGTCTGATAGAAATAGGAAAAATTAGGTAAGTGTCAGTACACAGTGGAATTTGTAGCAAAAATTTTGCATGTGAAACACTGGGAAACTGAAGGCTTCCTTCCTGTTTTTCAGGCTGTGAGAAGGCAGATGCTTGTGGCTTTGCAGCTGTAACTCTGGCTGGTGCTGAAGTTCTCTGTGAACTATACAGTGCTGCTGAAACCAACTTCAACTGCACCACCTCTGGACTGGTAAGAATGATCATATCTAATGTTTATCATAGTGCTGTATGTTCAATATTTGTAGACAAGATCACAGAAGAAAGGCAGTCTGTTGTCTGACCCCTTGGACACTGCTCTTCCCTATGGCAGTAATAAAGAAGCTACACCCAGATGTTTCCAAAGGTGACATCTGAATGCGTCAGTGTTTGGTTGAAACATCACATAGCACTGTTGTTCCTAAAACATGCTGAGCCCCTGCAGTTGGGAAGTCAGGTTGATTTAAAAAGAGGGTTAATCTGGATAGTTCAAACTAGAAGTACCCAGGTTCGTAATCAGGTCACCTGAAACAGTCATAATTTCTCAGTTCCTTCCTCTAGCCCAGGGTTTGAACTTTGTGCTCTTTATCACTGTAATATTTTCCTATTCACTACTTTTGAACACAACAACGTGGCTTTGAAGAGTCAAGATCTCAGTTTGATAGAGTAAAAAATTGTCTCTATTAGGTAGAATAAAAAATGTCCATGTGGAGCTGTGGTGGTTATAACCCCTGTGTGTGTTAGTTCCTCCCCCTGAGTTTCTGAATGAAGAAAATGTATTTTAGGGAAAGCAATCATTTAGGTTGTATTTATTGTACATGCTTGTTTTCAGGTGCAAGGTGTTCTGGGAAACCCTTCTGCCACTGGCATCGGTGCCCTCAGCTGTCTCCTTCGTGTCAGGAATCCAGAGGGAGATGCACTGATGGTCTATTTGAAGAGAGGTACCAGATGAGAATCACTCACCTAATATTAGACTCTGTGCCCAAGATGGTAGTTGCTATTGTATAGGATTGTGACTAAATGTGGGGAGCATCTTTGTTTAAGAAGGCACAATACTTTTGAAAGCTCAACATTTAGTGATAGCCCAGAAACCTCAGCAAATCATGTCTTGTTCCCTAGAAATTAGGAATACAGCTTTTGTAAGCCATTTTGACAGCTTTTGCCAGCAAGCAGTCCCATAAAAACTCAAATTCTATACAATGTATTATCATATTCTAGTATGCTCTGTTGTGTTATGACTTATCTTTATTAAGCAGTTTGTAATTTGAATATATAAGGCATTATTAATGACTAGCTTGTACATAATTTAACACTTCACATTATTTTTGATTGTGAATTGTTCTATGAACATACAAGCCCAGAAATAATATTTTGCTCTTCAGCAAATCCCAAAGTGATTTAGCTGAACTAGTGAATGCATGAGATATCTATCTATCTGTGTGTGGCCTGGGTGTCATTGGTAGCACTGCATGTCCCATCCAGTGTGTCCAGCATTAGGTCTCATGCCAAATTTGAAACAAGACAACCAAACACATAATACTGCAGGGTTTGGGTCAAAACTCTGCTGTCACTGTGTTCTTTGTGCTTCTATCCAAACATGTGTATCAGTATTTATTAATAATAACAAAAATAAAGACTAAAGTCTCACCTGAAAAAAGGCAAGTCCCCATAGCCTTTTGATTAGCCTTGTGATTACCAGATCTACTCTAGTTTTCTAGATCCAAGATTCTGTGAATCATGCCCTCTTACTTGGCAGAAACCTTAATTGCAATGCAGTTGTGCTCGCCAAATTACACATTTTACTTTGTCAGTGAGATAAGTTTGTTTCATTTGTACCTGGGAGTTACTAATGTAGTCCCTGAAAGTGGAATATTACCAACCTTACTGCATACATCAGTTTAGGAGCCCTTTGCTGGCAGTACACTCTGACCAGCTACCCAGGTACAGAGGCACTAAACCATTTGATGACCTTATCTTGCACCTGAAACTCAAAGTCCAGAAAAGGACTTTTAAAACAGAGTTTTTATCATAAAACCTTCAACCAGCTCCAGTCTGCAGGCAATCCAAAAGCATCCCTTGAGCTCTTCTTGAACATTTCTTTCCCCTTCTGTCTACCCAGGACAGGAATTTAACTCATCTGGACTCAAGGCCTTTGAGAGGACCGGCTTCCAGAACGTGCTGTCTGGTGTGTATCACACCCTGGTGCTCTCGGCAGCCGGTGCATCGTTGACAGACGCTCAGCTGCTGTGCCGGCAGCTCTGCAGCCGCGACTCCTGCTGCGACGGCTTCGTCCTGGCCCAGAGCGTGCTGGGCGGAGGTACTGCCCCCCCTGCCCCCCAAACCTTCGGAGCGCGGAACCAGCGCTGAGCAGAACTCAGTTTTGTACACAGTGCACCTACCTCCGTGTCACACCACTGTCAGCAGCCTGTCTCTGCATCGCTGGTGCTTTCTTGGGGTTGTCAGGATTTGAGTAATGCCCAAGAGTTGGTCTGGAGCAGCAGAGATAAAGACCTGAGGCAGCAACCTGCTCTTGGAGCGAAATGGACATTTTGAAAGGATAATTCTTTTGATCTGCTTTAGACATCTGGGTCTGGATGAGATAATCATTCTGAAAACACCTCTCTCCTTAAGTAGCACAGTTGGTTGCCAGAAACTGGTGCCTTTCAGTTGATGCGGGAACTTAGAAGGTGCTTCCAGGCAGAGTTCTTGTCTGGAACTCTGAGTGTAAATTAAAATCAACTCCCTTTTAAGAACAGGAAAACAGGATGCTAAATGGAATTATGTTGCTATTGCATGCAGGAATGCTATAGTTTCCCAAGATTGGGTGTCTAGGTAGGAGAGCAAGTGGGAGTGGGATGGATGGAGTCTGGCAGAGGTGGGACTTAGGCAGAACCCAGATTTCTGCCAGCAAGTTTAAGCGCTTTATGTCAATGCCTGCTTTTTGTAGTTTAGTTTCAAGCTCACATGGATCTCCTTTCACACTGGAGATGCATTTCCTGTAGAGAATGTGAAGTTCTAATTGGCATACCTGAAGGATTTAAAGAGGCGCTCTGTCCACAGTGAGGAGTTGCACTTGATGATCCTTATGGGTCCCTTCCAACTCAGAATATTCTATGATTCTATGAAATTCAGGCATGTGCTAGCGACTGCTGCATGACAAGCACTTCTCCAGTTTGGAGTGAAAACTGACCCTAGATTTGAGAAAAATTTGTCTGTGGAAGTTGTCAAGAAAATAGTTCTAGAAAATTGTTCTCTGTTTTGGCATCTTATATTTTTTTCATCAAAATATTCTTGATAATCTGGTAAAGTCCACTTCTCTATACATTTAACATCAAACTCTTGGGTTCTCTGTACTTGTGAGTGTAGAAGGGGATGTGGAGAAGATGAATGCTGCAGAGCTCTCTGTTTAGTTGGGGTGACCTATTTGGATCAATACTACAGGTAACGGCATTACTTGGACTAATATTTTGGTTGAAAAAAAAAAAATAGAAGGAAAAAGTAGCATATTCAATATCTTGTGTACCCAGTCCATAAACACAAACCAGAGAGGTAAAACCTTAGAAATGCCTGAGTTGTGACAGCAAGTGCAAAGGAAGAGCTGAGTATGGTCTAGAAGTTATGGTAACAGACTGATGCCAGAACACCTGACCTTGAGCATGCTGGTCCCCCAACTCCCATCACAGTCCTGGGGAAGACTCTGGTCTGGGCTCACTGAAATCAGGCACCAGTCCAGTAAAAATATAAATGCTATTTTTGGTTCACAGAACCTGAGACTGTAAGACCATCAAAAGATTGAATGTGTCTCTGTGGTGCCATAAAATGCTGAGAACATAATGGGGTATTATCAGATAATGGAAATATTTTATTAGGTGATAATAGTCTGTGCTTGAAATGTGTGAGAAACAGGCCACAAATGTTTAGTTGGGTCTGAGTAGCTAATCTTAGTATTCCAGTTAGAATATATGGCTCTGATTTTCTTCTTTTTTTTATTTTTTTTTTATTTTTAAATTTGGTAGCAATACTAAACAGTATCTAACTCAGTGGCACGCTCAGCTGGCATTTAGAGAAAGTATTGGGGTGCTTGGGTGAAACGCTATGTAGGTGCAAAGCATTACAGGAGTGCTGCAGCTCTCTCTTTGCCTCACCCTAGGTACCATTCTGTGTAGTTTGCTGAGCTCCCCAGATGTGCTGATCTGTGATGGAAATGTCTGGAGTCCAACCCCAACCTCTGTCACAGGGGGGATATGTAATGGTGTGAGCTATGATGAAAAAGAGAAGACATTTTCCTTCATCCTGGGAGGACAAGTATTCAGTGGAAGTATGTCAATGAATTATCTCAATTTGCATTAGTTTTATTTAACTGTTGTATAGACTCTGCCTTTTTCACCAGCCTGCTCTTGTACTTCAGTGCTTTTTCTTCAAGTCCATATCATACAATCACAAGAGAATAAGAATTTTCTAACTGGATGCATTGTTTGATAGATGGATCTCTCATGTCTTACTGTGTGTATATTAATGAAAGTCAAGAATGTGTTTAGTATGTCAACCTGTAATACTTCCAGCATTTAATTCAGACAGATTCAAGCCAATAATCTGAAAGAAAGGTAAAGTCTGGAGCAGAGATAAAAAGGGACGTGCTCAGAGCTGCACAGTAAAAGCATGGAAAACTGAGTAAAGCCTTGGCACCCTAATCCCAGACTAGCCCCATGACACTTGGAGTCTTCTTCCTTAGGACTTTTTATTGCAAATAAGATGATGCATGATGTAGTGATGTGTTTTCTATGCAATTTCTGAGCATTTTAATATATCTGTTTAATTTTAAAAGTTATTAATTTTTTTTTTACTTTATTAGCTTCAAAGTTGGTGGAAGAGGCAGAAGGAAATTTTACTACCATTCAGCAAGTTTACCTGTGGAGAGGTGAGTTGCCTCACAGAAGTTGCTATAAACACTTAAGATGAACTGTTGGCAGTGGTAGATGTGTGTTCTATAATGGAAGTGTCATTGTCACTTCATTTTATGCTGTCCAAATTGAGACACTACTCTGAAGTCTTTTCTGGCAGGGATGAGTAAACTGGAGTAATTCTGCTACCATCGGTTTCATGAAATTTGGGTAAATTCTTGTGTCTGAGAACATAATTTATAACTTTTAATACCTGTGAAAATCATATCATGAAGACACTTGCTTTTGTCCCATCAGTGTCCAGGTGCCATAATAAGTTGATACTTTATGCATGGCTGCACAAGTTATGTTTTTTAGCATGATAACCCTGTATGTGTTATTTTTGCAAGTTTACTTTCTGAATGTCACCATGTACATAATGGGACCTGCACAAATTAGTTGTGGTACTGCTTTATAAATACACACAGCCTCCAGAGCAGTGATGCTGAATGCACAGGGTATGGCATTTGCTTTTGTCATCCAAGCAGTGCATTTTGGCTTAGGTTTTCTCCAGAGTTATACAGAGATGGTTGTACTCATTTTTGATTCAACAGTTGGTGGAACTACCTAAGGAGTTTTTCTAAATAGTACACTTTAAAATATTCATTAAATTTTGGAAACGAAGGGTTACTTTGTTTTGTAAAAGAAAGATAAAGGGAATTACTATGCTCTTTAATTCCTTTTTCATTCCAGACTCTGATATGGTCACCCGGACTACAACCCCTGCATGTGATGCTGCTGCTCCTGCTTTGAAGACAGAGAATGATTTATCGTTATCAGGTATTGTATCAAGGGTGGACAGAGAAGGCAGCGGAAGATAGTAAAGGGGGTTCATAATTTTGTAGGTATTGTGAAGTCCAGAGGATTCCTCTTAGGTAAAAAGTCCAGTGCAGGTTTTGAGAAAGATGTTCAAAATGTAAACCTCCTGGCTTTATGGTTTTTACCTTAGCCTGGAAATGAAAGTGTTAAAATGTTCTGTGAAAGCTTGTTCTTTCATACTTACTTGAATTGAAGAGACTCAGGAAATATTATTTGGCTGAGAAAAAATGTCACATTTAATGTCACACAGAAATTAAATCCTTAGCTTGGGTACCTGGGCATCTTTACTGCTAGTGACAGTATGAGTAATGCTTAGAGAAAATCAGGATGAAACTGTAATCACTAGTGTTTCTTCCATGCATGGTGACAGTGAAGGACTTGTGAATTTCTCTTAGCTCCTTTGTTATTCCAAAGTTTGCTCTTGGTTATACTAAGTCACGTATAGGTCCAAAAGTATTTGTAGTAAGTTGCTAGAATTCATTTGGGCCTTCAGCACCATAATCCTAAGAGAAAGTGAGCAGTGGAACCTGTTGAGAGCACATTGGTTCATCTTTAATGAATTGTGATCTTTGCTGAGGAGTCTTGATGAATGTCTGAGCACATGATTTAATACATGCAAAATCCTAAAAGAAAGTGAATTGCTGACTTTGCTTTTGGAATTTGAAAGGAAGTAAACTAAATATGCCCATTTCCCTAGTGGAGCTCCTATACAATTAGGGCTATTTTAAAGACTAGACTCAAAAATGGGAGAAAAAAAATGCATGTAATACAATGGGTGAAATTCTCTTACATTTACTTGCCAAGGCATGAGTGCAGCCCTCAGGGTTCTCCATTTACCTTGCTGAGGCTGATGATATATTTAAAAACCTGAAGTTATGCAAGGAATGCAGTTTCTACCTCCATCCCTAACTCTTAGTTGTGACACCAGCTGTTTTCAGAGAAACTGCAGGTTGAAGTTAAGACTTGAGAGGTAACAGGAACTATAAGTCACCCTTTTTAAGAAGTCATTGATACGTCTGGGAAAATATCTACAGAGCTTGTATTACTTGATGATAGTTTATAAAACACAGGGTAACATATCTTTTCTAGTTTCTGATAGAAAACTCAAAGCTATAATGCACTCTCAGCATGTCAGTAGGTGCTTTAGCACTTCAGCAGTGATCCTTGTTTTCATTATTGTCTGGCTGTTTCACTGCATGTAAGATTAAACAACAGAATGTCTCACAGTGTTGGACCTGTTGATGGCATTTGATAATATGAAGAAATTTGTAAGAGATCAGCATAGTGTCCATTTCTTTCAATATTGGAACCTTATTTAAAGGGATATATTTGGAAACAGCCTGACAGACCTGTGATTGATTGTTTCAGAGGGAGCTCTGCATTGCATACATGTCTAAAGGTCACAGGCAGGTGACAGAAAGGAGTTATTTAATGTGGTCTGTGTGGGAGCATAAACTAGGAGAAATGAGGTTAAATGACAGAAACAGGTATTAAACTTGTCAAGAAAATGTTTAACATAGAGAGGAGAGGTGTAAAAGCCTCTCAAGGGAAAATAAGGAAACTGCTGTACTTTGGATTAATAAAATTAGATCAAGTAAGGAATTGCAGACATCCTCTGGGACATCATACTTTCCTGTTAAGATACTGTCTTGCATGAGAGAGTAGAGAGAAGCCTCTAATTTCTAGAAGCTGGGATTTTCATCTAGTTTTTGGGTGGTGGAAATAGTCTGACAAATCTGTGTTGTGCAGTGCAGCTCAGAGGAGGAGACACTGCCTACAGGAGTGCCTTTAACTGTGGATGGGCAGCTCTTTATGAAAAGCAGCCTTTGGTGTATACTAGCTCTGCAAAATGGTTGCAGCTGTTTTACTGTGAAATGCAGATTTTTGTACATAAATAAATTTAATTGATTTTGGATCATAGTCAATATTTTTGTGGGATTGGTTTTTTTTTTTGTTTGTATCTCAGATTCCACAAAGGATCTTTTCTACTTGATGGACAACAGCCAGATACAAAGTGACCAGAACTACTTTCTCCCTCACCAACAGTATTGGATCTTCAGGCAGAAATACTCAGCTGAGGAAGCTGTGCTTTGGTGTCTCACACGTAAGACATCTTGGAGACTGTTATTCTGTAGGGAATAATTAACTAAAATCTCTTAATAGGTATTTTAATAATGATGAGTAGAAACTTTGGACTTCAGTGTGTTTTGTAAAAAACTCCCAAAATTTTTATGGAAATTGCTAATGGGGCACCTATTTCTTCCTTGTAGTCTTTGTCTGCCATGGCAGAAAGAGTACCTGCCATTCATTATCAGGGTACCCCTGTTATGGGCAAGGGAAGTAAAAAATGCAGCTGAGGCAATGCTCTGGTGTTCTTGAAATGTACCAATCTAAATAGATAATATATTGGTAAAAGAAAAAGGTAAAATACAGACATTTGGGTTTAATGATAAAGTATATTTTGATGCAATAAATGGAGAAGAGTTTCTAGCTCTACCAGGTAGTCAGAACTAAGAGTACTAAACAGTGCACAAACATCACTGTAAGAGGTCAGTAGACCTATTGAAATTATGCATTGACATATATGTTTACAGGAGCCATTGCCATGGTAATTAAGAAACAGGTTTAACAGCTTTGGTTCTTTTCTGAAGGTGCATTATCTTGTCTGTGTAACTCTTGCTGACTTTTCTTCCTAGGCTGTGCCCAAGAAGATGAGTTTTGTCGAATGGCAGATCTTCAAAACACCACAGACCTATACTTTGTGTGCACCCTCTATCCAGAGGCACAGATTTGTGACAGCAGCATGGATCAAGTACCAGGAGACTGTCCCACTGTGCTACCTCAGCAGCCACAGACACTGTATCGTAAAATAGGCAAGTTTCAATATTCGGATTTAGAATGTCTGCTCCAACCCTGGCAATGCAAGGTGGTGTTTTGGCTCTTGAGTCTGAGAAAGAAAGTCTGAATATAGGAACGAGTCCTGAGATGTGATGGTGCAAGGGCAGGTCAGACTGTTCTGGGAATGGTTATTCATTTTCTGTTCAGAATTACCCATGAATTTCACTCTCCACCTTAGCCATTCCCAATTCAGAGAGACCAAGGGTAGCTCAAATAATTTGGATACTAGCTCTTAGATCCTGTTATAATGAGCAAAATGGGAATGTCATTGGAATGTCACTAATCCCATTTTCTACAATTAAAATTGCCGTGGTAGTTAAGTAATGCAAAAATTGAAAGAGCTGAGTATGATTTCTTTTTTTGTTTGTTTGTTTTAGCAAATGCAAAGCTACAGACATGTGGATTTTAACCTTTGCTCTGTGAATACTTGGGAGGTTCAGTGTTTTTTCTCATAGGGCCCATGTAAGGAAGTTGGGCAAACAAGCCTTTTATCACTGTACAGGAACCTGTAATTTTGCTGTGAAAAATGTAAAGGTCCACTGAGCTAAGCTATTCAATCCTGTCTTTTTGGGGAACCCAGAGGGCAGCATGGGTTGAATAATGAATGAGCACACTGGAGTCTTCCAATCTGGTGCTGTAGCCCAGTTTTTGACCTTGTGAAAGGAGTAGCATCAATACAGGTCTCAGAAATAAAACTCCTGGGCTGGAAGTCTTTCCTTGGTGATATACTTTGCTCAGCTTTTAGAGCCTTTGCTTGTGTTTTTGTTCATCTTCAGGTTTAACCATCAAAATTTGTCTGTGATAATATCAAATTGTCTTTTAATTGACCAGGACCCAGCATAGAAACATAAACTTGACCCTTGCCATGTGATCACTTGACCAGTATATGTATATGACAAAGTTAAACTGGTTTTTCCAATTTGGTTTTTCTTTTTCCTTCCAGTCACTCTTAAAAGTTCTGTGAAGAGCTTCTACACACGTGTACCATTCCAGAAAATAACAGGAATCTCAGTGAGGAATAAGACCGATATGAGCAAAAAAGCTGTTTCGGATGGGTAGGACATGAATTTTCCTTTGTTTTTTCTGGAAATTTAACCATGTCTGGGGTCCCAAGACCCCATTATACAGATGAGGGGGGTTAGACATGTTTATCTAAAACCAACACTTGAGAGTATTTAATGAAGAAAAAATAACACACGATTTAAAGGAAATTTATAATTGAGTTATAAATAATAATGTATAGAGTGAATAATTATAAATAAATATCAATATTTAAGTATATATATAAACATATTATTTATATTTCTGTTCCATTGCTGGTTAGCCAGTTAAGTATCTTATCAATAAGACACCAAATTAATTTAGGATGATATTTTTAGGGCAGATATCAAAATAATAATCTAAATTTTTAGATGTAGTCTGATAGATGTGTAATGACCAAACAAAATTTCACCTACATATGGAAAATACATGGAAGTGTGAATGAAGTATAAAGAACCATACTGGCTCTTCAGCCTTTTTGTGAAAGGTGTCTCTACAGGTTCTTGGTGTCTCTTCCCTGTGCAATATTCTCTACTCTATTCTCCATCACAGAGACAGATTATTAATGATACTGAGGGTACCGTTCTTTCTTTCCCAGGTTTTTTGAGTGTGAGCGTTGGTGTGATGCTGACCCCTGTTGCACAGGATTTGGCTTTTTTAATGACTCCCAGACATCAGGTATTTTTCCTCTGGTTTTATTTTTAAAATAACTTCAGTCTTCTTCATTATCCAAATTTTACCATTCTTTTGCTCTGAAGAGCACTTTAAAAGTCCTTTCAGGTCTCATGCATCTCTCTTTAGCACGTTTTTGAGTAACCATAACCATTTCAAAGAGTTCAGCCCAATGACACACTCCACATCTCAGAAATTATTAAGAACAATTCATGAGAATGAGTCCTTAAGAGGCTGCAGTTCCAACAGCATAAAAATCCAAACTGATAAAACTCCAGTTACTTCTCATTTATCAGCCTCTTCCAAAACATTGCTTGACCTAATTTTGTGATTTTCCCACCCCCTTTTATGTTTTATGTTCATTTTCTAAAGTCTAAAGGACTCAGAAACCTAAATATTAATGAAATGAAGTGCATGTAAGCACATAATGTCTGTGGATACTTTGGGACAGCTTAGCCTTTTGGCTTTCTTAGATGTCTGAACTTCTTTGCTCCCGAATTTTAGTCTTCTGCCTTAGGAAGATTGGTTGTGGATAGAGCTGCCTCTCTGCTCCTCCTTAGTATTTTAGCTACTTGAGATGTCTCAAGTAGGATTCCTGTTGGTCTGCAGAAAACAAAACTTTCGAAGTTAAGTATGACTTGAAAGCCATTAGCAAGTCAAACAAAGATATCTTATTCCCCTGGAATGGTTGAGGGATGTTGTCACCCTGTGCTCTCTCTCTAGTCAGCAGAGAGATGTATAGACACAACTGTGGGGTCATTAAAAGCTTTAGGTGACTGAATCCTGTTCTGGATTTATTTTTCTTTCCACTGGCTGTAAAGGAAGTGCTCTTTTTAAAAGAAAGTCTTTAGCTGATGTTTAAAATTGGATGCCACCCAGGTCAAAGAAAATGACATAGATTTTAGTATTTTATTCCAAATTCAGATTAAGGCCACTAAAATGTCTAACTTTATTTTTAGAAGAGTCATGTGTGAGTCAATTCTCCCTGAGGTCATTAGGACGTGCTGGTTTTACAATTCATTTGGGAACTTGAAACACTTCAGAAATACATATTTTTAATTCCTATTTTTGTTGAATGCACAAAATTTTCAGTTGGTCAAAAAATTAGTAGCTTGCAAAATTAATCCAATGTAGTTTAGATTAGAATTAATGTGTAAATAAAAAATAGTTGACAGTTCTCATACCTCCCTATGACTATATGAAATTTGAAGTCTTAGCTTAATATGGCATTAAGTTTCCTAATATAGTTCTAAAATAAATAAAGACTTTTAAAGCACCAAACATGCAAATCTCACACCTCTTTAGTTTATCTGATTAATATTTACTATCTGTGACATTTCAGACATCCAGTCCTGGCACTTATATAGTCAAGAGAACTTTCTGTAGTGATTTTTACATGAGGTAAAATCTTCAGTGAAAATGCCTACTGTGTTCCAAGCCCTTCTTTTTTTTTTCAGGAGCAAAAATATTTACACTGTATCTTTGAAAGACAGAATTTTTATCTTGATGTAAGTAGTGGCCATGTTTCAACATACATGCAGATTTTTAATTTCAAGGATTGCATTAACCAGAAAGGGCTGCTTGCTCGAAGAGTCCTCAGTGGAAATGCTCTGTGGCCTTGGATTATAATGATTAATAATATTGGTACCCACCTTCCTTCGCACTGAATTCACTGGGATTTTTCAATGCTACTTTCAACAGCTTGGCCCATTTTAGGTATTTCCTGCCTTTGATTTCTAAGTCAGTTGAATTTCATTTAATACTCAGTGGAACCATGCTGTGTTCTCTTTCCTCACAGCTATCTAGAAAAGGAAAATTTCTCTCATCATTTCTGTAACCATTTATTTCCTTGGCAGGTGGAAAAATCATGTGCGTGACTTTGAACAGCCTTGGAATCCAGACGTGTGCTGAGGAAACAAGAAGTACTTGGCATGTTTCAGATTGTAATTCACCAGATGCTGAAGTCAGAATACACCCATTTGGCTGGTATCAGAAGCCTGGTAAGTGATGCAGGACACATGACCTTCTAATTTGTTTCTGCACATTGGAATTTATTATTTAACTTCAATATACAGAAATACCAGCTTCCAGCTTTAGGACCCATTTGCAAGGCTCACAAATAGACAAGGCATAGAAGCATGTAGAAGGGAAAGAAAGGTGCAATTTAACCTTCATTTTAATAGGGAAGGGATATATTACCTCAAAGAGATATAATTTAATTTCTTAGATTCTATGGAAGACTTGTGGCCAGTGTCAGAATTCAAACATATTTTGCCCCACTGTACAGTCCTGCTCAGGAAGTCATTCTTTGTTTCTCACTGCTGGGCTTATAATTTTACCATCTGTGTGGATGCATAACTTCAAAAGATTTGGTTTTGCTACAGAATTTAAAATTCACTTTTGGTAAAGAAAAGGCCAAGACCAAATTCCGAGGTAGCACTGTATTTTTCAAGCAATAAGAAACTCTGTGTTTAAACAGAAGAGCATTATGAGATGTTGAGTTATTTCCTCAGGATGAATCAAAACCACTCTTAGTCAAGGTGGATTTTATTTTCCATAGCAAAACAAAAGCTCCATTACTTCACTGAAAACTTTGAATGGGTTTCTCATTTGTCACACTTCTTTTGGGCAGATCTAGTTCTACTTCATTAAGCTTTGATTTCACATGACTGAAACAATAAGGAAAACAATTGCCCACCTGACTGTGACCCCCTTTATGGGAGGACAGCCTGTTACTTAGTCACATATTCACAGCCTTGTTGAACCTCAGAGCAGAGAAGCCCCAGGGGGGCAGGTATGGTGATGTTGACAGAATCAGGGGAATAAATTGAATCAGGAGTACTTTTTCCTGTTTTTACACTCCCTTAGTTCTTGTAGAGCAGAGAAGAGCTGATAGCTGAGAGGAGAGGACAGGCACAAAGTGTGGATATATGCTGTCCAGGGCATGCAATAGAAAGATAATCCAGTCAAAGCTGTAGTAGAGACAGGTCATATAGTGTGGCAATATGCTGCATTTTACAGTGTTGATAAAGAAAACCTTCTTTTACACTCTTAAGTGTTTGAAATATGAACTCAGTCTTGAGCTTTTCAAGCCCTGTGCCCACTGGACCGTCCACGTCCTCCCTTGTTAAAGGATAGAGACAGCACAGAGTTGGGAAACACTGGGAGCTTATAGAGAGGGATGGGCTGAGGGTCTAGCACTGAGAGAAGGGGAACAGCAGCCCTGATAAAGCAGATAATGGCAGGAAACTGATGGCAGGGGGAGTTGAGAGGCAACCAGTGGTAAGAGTGAAGAATGGTAGAAAGGTGGAGTGAAGAGGAGACAGCAGAGAGGTAGATACACTTCCATTTCTTGCAATTGTTTTTCCTCTTGTTGGCAAAGAACCAACTAAAAGTAAAGGACGTTTCTCACTTGACAGACAGAGGGATGATGAAGTGGAGCCTGGGGTGTATGCAAAGTGGGGAGTGTTAGGAGGGACAGTGGCACTTCCTTATGCAGTGAGGGAGCTTCAGATGTGTTTCCACCATAACACACAGCAAGGCACAGATGTTTATGCAAATGGAGATATTTAGAGACAAAAATTTGTACCAGTTGTGCTGGTGTTTTGAAGGTCTGGGAACCAGGAAAAGGAACAAAAAGGCTCTGAGACTAAAAAGGAAAAATGAGTGAAATCTGAAGGAGTGATTTACTGTAGGCAGTGGGATGTTAACACGAAACAGGATCTTTTGCTTTAGTCCACGGTTGTGTTCCAGGAAGGTACTTGTGTCTCCATATTACGTGCTGCAGCTCAGTCAACAAGGAACATAGAGTAGCATTTTAAAGAGTTATGGATAACACCAGTTCTTCACTGCTGTGAATTGAAAAACCTCTGAGGTTTTAGAAATAAGGAAAATCTGACCTGTCTTCAGCTTCTGTAGGGATGATCATTTATTGTGCCTCAAGAGAATTTAGAATTGTTTTGATTCGCCCAACTGTTTTACAAAATATGAATGCACAGGGGAAATTTCTTGTTTGTTTTTTTGTGATTGCAAATTATTTATGGTAAATATTAGCAAATAAGAAATTTTGTGTATGGCAATGATGAATTGTTTGTTGTTGTTGTGCTAGAAACTGCCTTGCTTCTAATTCTTATTTTGAGAAATTCCAGTTTGCTAGAACTGAGTTGTTCATAACTGTGTCTCAAGAAGTGTTTGGAGGAATGTTTATAGATATAAAATTTAGGGAAGTCTGGTTTCATGTATGAGCTCAAAAGGCTTTAGATGGTAAAGCAGCCTCACATCCTTACTCTTGGTGTTTGTGGTGAGAAGATGCAACATCCAGATGCCAGAACTAATTCTGGAAATATTGAGGTATTGATTCCATTTTAAACCTTCAAGTATAATTGTTTTCAAATGTATTATTTTTTTCTGCTTTTAGCTGAGTTGAAGAGCACCATGCCTAACCTGTGTCCGCCTGTTAGTTTATCTCTCAGACCAGAGAGTGGTAAGTGCATTAATGTGTTAAGGAAAAAAAAAAAAAGGAAACATCCCCAATTTTGTATGCATTACTAAAAGTTCACACTATAATGGAATGGTTGTATTCCCCATGAGATTATTCATTTTGGTGATTACTCATTTTTATTAATTGTGTATCATTTAAAGGGAAGAATTGTCATATCAACAATGCTGACCTAAAATCTCACACTCACTGCCACATGAGGTCACTGAGGCAAAATATTTGGCAAGATTGATGAAGACATTTATTTATAAGTGTGGATGTCACATCACTTTCAACAGATATAATGAATCTTATGGTACTTGCATGTATTATTTTTAAAGTGGGCAAATCCTCTTAAAAAATGAAATTTAACTGGTGTCTTTTGGGGCTTTGTGTCTATTGACCCCTAAGAATATATGCAAATTGTCAACAGCTACAGGCTGCCCTGGTGTGTCCTTTCCAGAAATACACAGCATAGCTGCTAAATGCTGTGTGCAACGGAAAAAGTCTTGTCCATCTCTGCCCTTGATTTTCTGTTTGAGCTGAACAAATATTTACTCTCTTTGTATCTGTCTTTCCTTAAACCATATGCAAATGTGCTTGCAGGAGGTGGTTGATATTTGCAAACAATTTTCAATATTGAATTCAGAATTTATTATCGTCTGTTTTACCATCGTATCCATGACCACCAGTCATGATCAAGTTCAGACTCTTTGTATTTATTTAGTAGAATTTTAATGTAGTGGAGGGAAAACTTCTACCTTCATAAGTAAGCAGAAGTAATTTTTGTGTGAAATGCTTTGAAGAGCTGGTGGGGTAATGTGTATGTTGGGCAAGTCAACTGCTTTGCAAACTGTTTTTCCCATGGGATGTGGAAAACCATGCCACTAAAGCTTTCTTTCTCCCAGAGTGAAGCTTAGTCATAATTTTGTCATGTTCGTTTTATGGTTTTGCTTGCTTAAGTCTAGGAAAACAGTGACCTAAGCAGCACTTAAGGAAGTTAGGCCTTTCTGTCCTTTGCTTTCTCCTCTAAAGGCTGCCCAGAACTTAGCCCCATCAAGTGAGGTGCTCATCTTACCCTTAGGACTAACCTTGATCTATCACACCCACTTCCAGGTCATCTTTCTAAATGCACAGCAGCTAGGGATGTCTGGTTTGCAAAGGTCTGGTTAAGCAACCCAAGCAGGCAGAGCCTCCCACAAGGATGCAGGATTCTGGATTAGAGCTGTGGTCGTGGGAACTGACAGCAGTCAGGGCAAGTAACTGGATTACAAAGACCACAGCTAGCCTGGAAGTCAAATTAGCACCAGTATCCTGTAGACTTTGGGTCTGACACCAGTGGGTGAAGCAATTCAAAATGCAACTGGGCACCATCTGTCCTTCTTTTGTTCTGCCTCATTTCGATAGTAAAAGTACCAGCCTGGTTATTTAGGTCAGATTATTTTCTGTGCCATGTTGTCAGAGGTTCTGGAAACTTTTTAAAAACATTGCTTCCAAACTCTTTATGATTATATACCTGTATTAGTACATGCTAGAGTAGTCGAATTGTTTTAGAGTTGGGCATCACAAAAAAAGTGAATGAATTTTGTACATTGTGGTAATGCATATATATGGGAAAAAAAAATAAAATTACTGTGACTCCTCTGTGGTAACCAGATGGTGAGTGTGAGAAAATGTCACTATTTAAAGGGCACAGCTGTGTATATATATATCTGTGTGCATGTAAGCACATACATACATATAAAAATATAATCTTTACCATAAAAAGATCAGAAATATACTTAAATTGGCATACCTTACCATAAGGCTCTGTGGAATAGTGAAGTTAATTTTATGTCCAATCTACAGTCTGAGTTAACTGGAGCACCATCAAGGCCTACGTTTCACTGGACAGTTAATGCACTTGGCTGCCTCATCTCCTAGTTAGCCAGTGTTCAATGCTCAGGACACTGCCCAGCATTTTGATTCCTCCCATTTGTAGTCAGGATGCTGCTCCATTCAAAATCTGTGCTGTTTGCAGCCACAGCATGTTGTGAAGAAACTCAGATGAGTAGATTTATTTTCAGTCTGGTGGGAAGTAGATGCTTTGCCTGTTTTACTCATTGTTCTTCTCAATAGACAGGGTAGAGGAGTTGTAGGACCATAAACTAACAGAAATAGTCTCAACAAAAAGGCTGTCTACAAGTACATGGGTTGCAAAAGGAGGAGCAGGAAAAATATGGTTCTGTTGCTGAATGGGGCAGGAGACCTGATGACAAAGAATATGGAAAGTACAAGGTCCGTTCTTCACCTCAGTCTTTCCTGGCAAGTCCAGCCTTCAGGCCCTTCAGACTGTGGCAGTGGAAACTGCAGCAAGGAAGATCTATCCTCAGTGGAGGAGGATCAGGTTAGGGAACAAGCTGCATGTACCAACCCATGAGTGCAGAGGGAGATGGTTAATGTCATTCTGAGGCCTTTGAAAGGCTCTAGTGATGGGGAAGGTATTTGTTTTCCTTCTGTTCCCCAATCTGGGATTTTGAAGAAGTTTGTCTGCAATAAACATCATAAAATCTCTGGATCTTTGAATCTGCAATGACATGTAATTTTCAAGAGCAAGTTCGTTTTGTGCCCTGTCATAGAGCAGCCTGCAGCCACCAGAGAGATGCAAAAAAAGTCCCTTCCCTGTATGAGGTTATAACATGAGGAGAGACCCAGCAAGAGGGGAGACTTGAGGTTCTTCCTGCTTTTTGCCTTGTACCAGATTGTTCATCCAGCAGCCCATTTGTATTTATTGATTCTTCTCAAAAGCCTGAGGCTCCAGTGGGCTTTTCCCAAGTTACTCCCCTGACAAGCATCAGTGCTGTGTGTTTCTAACACTCATACCCCACTAGTCTGTGAAAAACAGGAGTTAAGGGCTCTGTAGTGCCTGCAGGTCACTACTCTCTAGCAGGAGGCAGGTGAATTGCACTGTCTTTTACCTGAATTCTTGATTTGTTGTTTAAGTTTTGCCTATTTGTATTCTCGCAAAAGCCTTTCTGCTACAAGGTTAAACTCTCCAAGTCATCTTCATCACTGGTCTGTAGGGTGTTTAACTGAATGTGTGGTTTTCATCTTTAACTGAATGAATGCATTCATTTACATCCATAAATCTATTGCATGGAGCAGAACATACTCCTGGTGGTCTCTTGTGATTTCCGTGTCATTTCTGTGATCCAAGTAATGATGAAAAATCATTAACCTGGACAGACTAAGGAAGTCCAACTTTGTTATATTTGGAGAATTTTTTCCCCTGAAGAAAATCTGCTGTAATGACACTGAGTATGAAACCATCTGTGGCAAGTTTCAGGTATGATCTGTGAGCTTTAATGATGGGAGGACAGCTGTTATATTAAGCTGCTCATGCTGCAGATGCTCACATGTCATCCTGCAATCTTGGTTTACTTATTATTTAAATAACAACTCCACTGAGTTGTGTGAACATGGAGGAATGTTATGTAAAAGAGAAGACAGCCAGGTCTCATATTAAGGTTTGAGATGGAACTTTTTGCAGCCAACTGTAAACTAGGGGAGGTAAGAAAAGTGTTTGGGTTTTGTTTTTTAAAAAAATTATATATTATGTGTTGTTATTGTCCAAATATGTAATGTTGTTATACAAACAGTTTATGCACAAGGGTTTGAACTATGCAAGTTCTTATGTTTTTACAATTAAGTCTGAAAGAAGCAATACAATCTATAAAACACGTTACCTGTTTTTAGAAGGAATGCTAGGAGATGTCTATCTGTCTTAGATTTGTCCACTGCTAGAAGACAGTGGCCCTTAAATGGTGGTCTCTGCATGGGACTATGGATTGTATACAGATGATATAGGTTCCGTTCCCATTCCATGCAAATCAAGTAATTAATTAAGAAACCACTGAGGCATATGGATATAATGATCTGTTAGGCCCTTCCTGTCTCTGCTTCCTGTGATCCCCTAATGATTTATAGTCATTCCCTTGAGGCAGAACTGAGCAGTGGCTATGGGATATTCCAACATGAGAATAAATTTCCCATTGGGCTATATCAGCACATGGAGCGTTTCCATTCTCAATAGAGATGATGATAGTACAAGTGCTGATATAGCTGACTTTGGTGATTAATAGTATCATTTGTCTTCCTGGTTTCCCACAATGCTGAGTATTTTTCAGACAGATCTTTGCTGTGAAACAAAGACATCCTTTCTTTTATCCATCTCTGGGAACAGATCTACCATGCTCCCACACAGAAAATTGGACCTCTGGTGTGGAATTACTCTATCTTTGGTCTTAACTTTGATTTTTATTCTGTTTGTAAATATGAAGATTTTAGCCTTTTGAAAACAGCTTACTTTAAACCTGTATAAATATCTGGTACATTTTTAATATCCCGTTACTCTGTCACTTACTATAACTGGCACCCCTAAAGGAGGCAGAAAGCTTCATTCAACAGGAATATAGCAAGATTACTCACCTCTAAAGGCCATAAGTAGCACAGTTTTTAGTTTTGGGACTTGTTTGTCTGAGATGTGATGACAGTTATTATGCAGCAGTTTAAAGAAAAGTACTCATTTTGAATTATACAAATCTGAATACATGGACAAAAATGGGAAGCAGTTATATTTTAGGAAGAGTATATTTTCTGCAGGTCCACTCTGAAGTGATGATTTGCTGGTTTTGGAGATTGGTATACAGACAGGTTAGCAGTCTTTTCTGGAAAAATACTCTGAACACTGGGAATATAAAGGACTGAGTTCAGCCTGTAAGCATGCTTTGGGCTCGAGTGGGGGCTATTGAATATGGCTCGCTAATCTCAAAACTAAGATCAGAATTTGTCTTTCAAACATAAATCAGGCATACTGGACTCAGAGGTCTGGTTTATGTACCTTCTTAACCTTATATTAACCTACTCAACTTCGTGAGTTTTCTTAAATTTAGCTTGTTTTTTTCACTATACTTCTCTGTCTGTTTCCCTATATAAAATGTTACATTTTCCAGCAAACTCAGAACTGATGCTGCTTTTCTTCCACTGAAGTCAGGGACGAAACTTTTGTTGACTTTAGGACAAGGGTTTTGTAATCTCATTGCCTGTGAAAGTGGAAGGCTGAACTCTGTGTCCCCAGGAAATCTATTCCAGTCTTCTGATCTTATGACTGGAGTGGGAACAGAGTAAGGCCAGCATGAGTCCTTTTGCAAATCCAGTCTTAAACCTTGCCTACCCAAACAAGAACATCTGGAAGAGAGAAGCTCTCTGTATGGGACATCTATAATTTTGCAATAAAATTTACAGTGCTGGCTGGATTCAGAGGGCTGTAATTATCCAATCAAAGCGTTTGCCAAAATGTGGTTTGGAAGGTCAGAGCTTAACCTATATATAAAGCAGAAATGTCTTCCAGCCCATCAGGTGCACAGTGCATTTCCAGTAGCACAGTGCCAGGCTGTAGCTGTGTGCCTCATGAGAGCAGTTTCTAGATGAGGCAGGTTGAGATCAGCCATGGAAAGCGGGGGTGTGTGGCTGTGGGCATTGCTGGATCCACTGCCAGGAGAAAGGAAGAAGGCAACAACTGTTAGCCAAAATCTCTGTAGCAGCTCACTGCTGGCTGGCAGTGTGCACAGCGGTGCCGTGCATGGCTCTGCGTTAAAGTTTTGCTCTGTTGTTAAAATAAGCATTAGTGTTTTTGTGTCTCTCTGTGCCTGGGGTCAGCTGGGCAGAAGAAGGGAACAGAATAACACTGGAAGTCTCAGCACATAAATCTGATCTGAGGTTATTAGTGCTTCATCCAGGACTGAGAATGAAAAAAACGCACTCCAAACTTCCAACCCAAAGAACAACCCCATGTGGGATTTTTCAGGGGTCACCCCCTGTGAGATTTGAGGCAATGAATAAGCAGTTCAGGTATGAGTGTATGATCTGTGGATGTTTGTATCATGAGTGGTCACTCTTCTGTGCCTAACATGGGCTGCAAAATGCCCATTGTGTCTCATATGTATATAAAATGTAACTGACTTGACTTTCCCACATAAAGGGATAAGTGTATTTTTAAGTAGAAGTAGGAAGTTTATCTTGTGAAATAGAAATAGGAGGCCAAATTCAAGTATCAGAGGTGTAAATCCAAGAAATCTATTTTGCTTTTGTGTATTTGTTTTGGTGTGTGGGAAATGGAGATGTATGAGGGTTAGGAGACTTGCCCGAGGTCACGAAGCCAAGGGAAGAGAGTCAGTCTGGGGAAATATCTTCCAAAACCACTGATGCACCCAGAATTTTTTCCTTAGAGTGGAATCCAGACAAAGCTCTCTTTTGAAAGAACCACAGCTGGTGATTTGAAGCTTTGTGTCTGAACTTAGAGAGGTTGCTTGTTCCAGGAGTGGGATCTCAGTTACTAGTACTGTACACAGCACAGGATGCTCTTATGGGAAAACAAAATTTGAGTCATGTTGATAAAAGAAATATTTTCTTAGTCATGTTTTCAGAAAAGAAAACCCCCAAAACCTGAAAAAATAATTTGGTAAGATTTAGCCTGCTAAATAATGACCTGGGGGATCTAATAGTGCAGGCACACAATCTCTGGAAAGGAAGTTATAGTTATTTCTCCATCACTTACAGAGTTGATTTCTATTTTCACATGTCTTTCTAAATAAATGCCACAAACCAGCTGACATTTTCTGACATGGGTCACACAACTGCTCACATTGGTTGGCTTTAAAATAGAGAAACTATTGACAGTATGAAAAATAGTCATTTCCACATGACTAAAATCACTCTGTGCCTCTAAAATAATTGAATAGTCAGTGCTTAAGGGGAAGAAAAAATTCAGTGCAGTGGGTCTGTCGCACAAGTCAAGCTGTGATTGCAGGGTCATTTCTCCCTGACTGGTTCAGACTCCCTCTGAACAGAGTGCTGCTGATAACTTTTCTACTCTGTGACATTAAGTAAGCTTGTGGTTTTTACATACAACAGTGCAACATCAAATTAACCTTCATTTCTGCTTAGCTGGAGACTTTAAGCATCTCTCTCTTCTAAGAGTTGCTCCTAAGTATAACAGGAATGGAATGATTTTGAAGTTGTTGTAAAGGACCCATGGGACTCAGTCCTGCTTTCTTGCCTCTAGTTCAAAAGCCTGAACTGGGGTGGGGCTGTCTGGAAGGTTATATGAAGTACAGTAGGTCAGTTTGTCACTCCACCAGATGTTTTCTTCAGCAAGGGTGATGGCAAAGGGACAAGCACTAAGGCAACAGCCACGGCAATGGTGGTAGCACATCAGGTTTTTTCAGCTTGTTCTCTGGGAGAGAATTTGTGCTTCAGGTTTAAAATTCATAGGTAAGGATTAACCTTGCAAAAGAGGAGACTTTGACCATCAATGTAGAGCTCTGGATTGTGGCAACTTATCCTGTTGTTGTGAATTATTTGGCTTAAAATAATTGCTAATCTAATTTAGTCATTGTTATTCCCTGCCTATTTGCTTAAGGAAGGATGCAACCAGCCTAGTCTGTGGTGTGTTTTGGGTCTTAGGTTCTCAACTGGACAAGTATGTCAACACCAGGATTTCCAGTTTGATTGTATGGAGCCCAGGCCTCAGCTTCAGGTGTGATGTTGAGTGGTATGGTCAAGCTGCCTTTTGGTGAGAGGGGGAGGAAGGAAACTTTGGTCATCTTTGCCAATCACTGATTTCTCAGTAGACTAAAAGAAAGGTTTAATGGAATGAACATTCACAACTTTTGCATCTGTGTGGTCAGTGAACTCAAGCAACAGGGAAAGACCTGCTCACCAGGAATAGCAAAGGAACAGCTAACTCAGCTCTGTCCTCACCCTACAATTACACAGAGAAGGTTATGCCAACCTACTGTTTAGGACTCAGTGGCCACAGCGGGGCCTTTTGCTTTTATAACATATTGAACTGTTGAAAGGAATTAAATTAAAGGCCCATTCTTTTGCAAGCCTTCATTTTTTGTCTTCTCTGTGCAAAATTGAGAGTCTGCAGATATTTTTATCTGTTTGTGTATGAGAAAAGAATGTTTGTGGGGTTTTTTCTAAAAATATACTTTAAAAAAGAACAATTCTTGAGGAATACTAGAGTCGGTACCTATGTGTATACAGATGCTCACACATGTACATGCATGTAAAATGTATATATGTGAATATGCATGTTTGTATATATGTAATGCACATGATTATATTTATACATGCATTTGTGTATATATACATACAAAATGGAATGAAATCTTAATTATGTAGCAATTACATGGCACTGAAAAAGTTTATAGAATTTAATGTACTTCTGACCAAATCAAATTAAAATGATCAAATTAACCTCTATTTGCTTTCCAAGGAATTAGTGGCTGTACCTGCTTAGCAACTTGTGTGCAAGCATTATAACTTATGCCCTTTAATGTAATTAAGCCTGTTCAGAAACCTTATATTTAAATCAGTTGGATTTACATGCAAACCTGGATAGTGCTACTTCAAATTTATCTTTTTCTTAACTGAATACCTTTGTAAACCAAGTTGCATGTGACCTCTGAAGGTGGAACTGGATCCTCTGGTCAGTCAGACACCTTTGAATATTATATTTCATTTATTCTCAACTGATGAAGATGGAAGTCATTAATTGAGGAACTTCTCAATGCTTTTAATTCTCTATTATTTTCCCCTGAAGCTTTTTCTGATTCCTCTAGTTATATTATTTATGTATGGTTCATTTTACAGATAAATTGGATGTATGGCAACCCTTAAATGTGTCCTCTGTTCTCATGGATTCATACATCTCAAACTTCGAAGTTGTGCAAGTTAGTAGAGATATATCCAGTGACTTCTCCACTGCCAGAGATTTTTGCCTATCTGGTAAGAAATTCATAGCTTTACAGAAAATACCCAGTTGTGAGCTTCAAAACCAAGAACAGCTCCCCCACTTCTGACATAGACACACTGATTTTACTTGTTTTTAAAGACTACTCCAGTGTTTCTGAATCTGAGAGAAGAGACATGAAATAGTTTAGCTCATGAAAGATGCAACAGAAATAAAATGCAGACAGCAGAGTCCTTTAACTTCACATGACTGGGAAATCCTCAATGCTGCAGAGCAGTAGAAATCAGGAAAAGTTCCCACCTACTGCTGAAGACGGTCCATGGAATGGTCCCACCTTTTGCAGTAGGAGATCCTCACCTTGTGAGGGTGAACCGTGTAACTAACTGTTGTTTGGTTTTTTTTTTCCTTTTTCTGTAACAGAAGCATTCCTTCTAAAGGCAAAGCATACCCACCTCTGAGTACAGACTGTGAATGAAACCTTTCCCTGGGGCTCCCTGGGGACTGCTTGAACACATATGGGGTTATCATCACTTTATTAGATGATGTTTTTCTCCTTCTAAAACCATTGATAATAGTTCTCTTACTGTATTATTCCATTTTAAAGCCAATATAACCTTCTGTCCTTTGGATATTCTCAAGATTGTTCTGGGAATTTGAGGACATCTATGTCCTGTTATTCTGCTATAGAGATACTTCATATCCTTATACTTTACCTGGTGTGAAACCTTTCTTTTAAGCATTATGCAACAGTGTCATACAAAATACTGTGGGAATACACTTTTACCTGATCTTTTTCTTCATGTTTCACCTCACAGCTTGTTCAAAGAACCAATCATGTACAGTGGTTACACTGGAAATCCAGCCTTCAGCAATAAGATGTGTTTTCTACCCTGATACACAGATCTGCACACACGGCCTGCAAGGGCACAGCTGCTGGGTTTTACTCAAAGAACCTGCTACCTATATCTATAGGAGACAAGGTAAGAAGAGGTTAAGGCTGTGGAGGAAGGACCTCAACTGTGGTGGCCTGTGCACAGTTCTTGTGAATGGAGGAGAGAGGAAATCCTCACTAGACATGAAGCAATATGTATGTCTCCTAAACACTCGTCCATTGCTGTTTCAATGGAGTTACAGCCAATAGGATGGGGAAATGTCCCCAAACACTTCTTGTAAAAAGGCGTGAAGTCATAATGTTACCCTCTAGTGTTGAAGCAGGTATAAATAAAGGAAGTTTAGTTTAAGAAAGTTGCTTTTGAAAGTGCAGAATAGTAAAACCAAACAAGAACAGTCATGACAGACCAGCTCCTTCCTTTTCATCTGCAGAAGATGCTTTGATATGCCCTTCCCTTTAAACTCTGAGAATAACGTGCAGTTGAAAGCCCACTGTCAATTGAAATTATTAAAGACCATCTCTGGAGAAAATAAAAACCCAAAGAGAAACCCCTGCTCCCAAACCAGGATGAACTAATATTTTAAAGAAGTGAAAATTATTTTAGAGAGAAAAAGCAGTTGTGTAGACAGGTAAAAATTCTATTGTATGGTTAACTACTTACTTGAAACTGTAAGTTTCATTGGTTTTATTCCCCTTGGTTTTTATAGAGACTGCTTTCTTTTCGTGTAATACTGATTGTTTGATTTATTAGAAGTAATTAGAACTCAGGTAACAGTAAGGGAGAAGGGAAGAAAATTTTCCTTTTCACTGTAATTCTGTGAAGAATTGACAAGTCAATGAGAACCTTTTAGCTTCAAACTTAATGAGAGAAAAGGGGTTTATCACTGTCAAGTGAAGCAAAATCAGAGACTGAGACAAAAATGTTAGACTTGTGTATTTGTTGTTCTGTACAATTTTGGTTTTAGTTCCATGACTTACAATTTGGTTTCTGCATATCAAATACACTGTTTTAGGAGAGAAATAGCATTTGGCCCTGTTTTAATGATTTATTTTATAGTGAGATAGTAACACAAATGTATCTGTTTAATTTAAAGAAAGGGAATTGGACGCTTAACAGTTTAAAACTAAGGGAAATGGGGCTAATTTTAATTTCTAAAATGAAAATGAAAAAGCAAACCGTTTTTCCTCTATTCCCTCTATGACAGATTTATTCCTGCCCATTTCTGAGTCGGATTTAACCCCATCTGTGTATATCCCATCCCATGGAGTTGTGATGGGCAAATCCCAGGTGATCCGCATTGGCTCAGAATGGAGAAATACCAGCCAGTTCCTGGGGATCCCATATGCTGCCCCTCCCCTTGCAGGGAGGCGGTTCAGTCCTCCAGAGCCATTTGCTTGGGTGGAAACCTGGAATGCCACAGCGGCTCGGTAAGAAATGCCTGGGATCATCTGCAGGAGTGCTTGTCCATCCAGGTGTACGAAAGTAGCTGGAGTGATGACCACCACAGTCATGTCCTTTCTTGCAAAGCAACCTGGAGAGTACAGATAGATACAAGTTTGGGACTCTGATTAGCAAAAAGAACAATTTGTCCATCTGTGTGTTAAAGCATGCAAGCACCTCAAGAAAAAAGGCAAATTCCAGAATGTTGCCTTGAATCTATGCGTAACTCCCCACAACTGTCTGCTGTCAGTCCGTTTTCATTTGGAATAGTATTTACACAGGTATTTATAGTATTTATAGAAATATATTTGGCTCCCGCTGATCCATAAATTTGTAGACATTTAATCAAACATGAACACTTAAACACTGCTATAATCAAAGCTGTGGGCCTCATATAGAAACTCTCTGCCTAGTCATGTCCAGATCAGGCTGAAGGATCCAGAAAATCTTTTCTGTTCAGAAACTGTTAAAAGGCAAAAGCTTTCTAAATGGCATGAACAGAAATACAGAAGTTATAAACTTTTAGGTCATGCCTTAAGAGGTAAAGAGTGCTAGTATTATCTGTATTAGCAGATGGGCTCATGTGGTTAGTGCTGAACTACTTGAGCAAACTAACCTGACCAGGAGCTTCATGGTTAAGGAAATGAGAGACTTTGCAAAGGATCTGGGAGGATGGTGCCCTGCAGGCCTGACATGAATCAACACCTGCTTTGGTGGA
The DNA here is from genome assembly GCA_013400415.1 of Scytalopus superciliaris. Lineage (NCBI taxonomy): Eukaryota > Metazoa > Chordata > Aves > Passeriformes > Rhinocryptidae > Scytalopus > Scytalopus superciliaris. Next base: position 1,182,149 of record VXBX01000771.1, on the reverse strand, counting down.
AACACACCCAGAGGCCACAGTTTTATTGATCTATCATCTATGTGGAAGATATTTGGTCCCTCCATTACTGAGGGAATGTCTCCAGAGGGTTCTAGCAGTCTTTGATGAACTGAGTGAAAAAGAGACGTGGCATTTGTCTTCTTGGGGAGTTGAAAGAGCATCTGGTGTTTGGTGATCTCATCCTTGAGATTGCACCTGAGCTGTGGAGGTATTAACAGCATAATCACGGTAGCCACAGCCTCATGTACGTTGGAGGGATCTGGTGGGACGAGGCTTTTTGCTTCCTCAGGTTGGGTTAGCGCACACAGCACCAGCTCCTGGTGTCTGCAGCCACAGTGTGGTGTCTGTAGGGCTTTGGTAAGACCCACCTGCCTCTGTGGTCTCCCTCTGAAGACCTGGTGTTGCAATAAGCAGCCTGGCTGAGATTTTCAAAACAGTTTAGGGACCTTAGTTAATCTGTATCTATCTTTTGAATTCACAGGTCTTCCTTAGTCCAGTGAAGAATTTGGTCATTATCTTCTATTATTCATTTAAAGGTTAAAATCATAATTATTTGAGTTTTCACTGGAAAATTGGAGAGATCTCACTCTCTGTATGTATAGAAAGTGTTGATTTGTTTTTAAGGATTCTATGTTGGTGTTGCTCATTACTTGTATATAAGAAATTCACATTAGCACAGTACCATTAGTGATGGAAAAGAAATATTTATTTATCAGCCTGGACCTGATGAAAGACTTAAAAGGCTTAAGAAAACCCAACACAAACCAACCAAAATCTTCATCCAGCTATTGAAGTCTCCAGCTGCTGGGAGAGCTGTGGACTTGCCTCAGCAGGTGGCAGCCTTTCCCTGGAATCGGTCCCAGCATGAGACGCTCCTGGGAGCTGGACAAAAAATAGCAGTGATCATGGGTGATGATTCCTGCTGCCCTGTGGAAAGCTCTATGATTAATAGTGTTAGACCTGTTGTCCTGGCAGCATTCCTACCTGGGAATTTGTATCCTGTCTGCCTAAAATGGCTTTAGCAGCTTTGGTTGGAGATGATGTGCTCCACTATGTCAGTGTGAAAGCTGTTGAATGATATCACCATCCTAGGAATCTCCCTTATGGAAAAAAATTGCAGAATTCCATTAAATCCAATCCTTTTCCTTTTAGTTTTCTATTAATTTCTTCACACCTTCAGGGCAAAACTTTAGAAGGGCATTAAAAATGAAAATTTAGAAATAATTCTCTGAGATATTACTGTCTTTTCTGTAGCCTCTTTTGGCTTATTCTCTAATAAATGAGGTTTTTCCATAACTCAATATGGCTGTAAAGTAAAGGAACTGGCTTCAAAGTAGTTTGTTACTGAACTGCAAAAATCATCCACTTGATTCTTATGCTTGATATGCTTGAGCATATGAATCTCATTCAGATGATGGCAAGAGAGTGATTTTCTGTACGTGGTTGGCTCCTGAATTCCTATTGCAAGGTCACTTTTAACATTGATTGGCACTGTTAATGGTCTGCTATGATGCTTAAAGCAAAGAGGTATTAAAAATGCATTAAAATTTTAAACTTACTGTGTTTTCCCACAGACCATTAGAAGTTAAATTATACACAAATAAATGTAGCCCACAGACCATTAGAAAATAAATGAGAATATATGTAGCCCACAAGCTATTAGAAATTAAAATAAATAACTGATATTTCAGCAGAAGAGGGAATTATATAGGTGTGCAGGCAGTAGCAGAGATCTGTGCCTGAGATCCCCAGTTCTGCTCCCCTTCCAGCTGGTGCCAATTTTGTAAAGTGAGTTTTTGGAAAACATATTTTCAAGTCCTTAGCTTTTTGGAATGAGGCAGGGTTTGTGAGGAAGGACTCTACACATACAAATAGAATGCACTGCGTTTGCATATACAAACCTACATACCTGTTACTAACTCATGGGGGGGCACAGTTTTAAATATGATTGAGATCTGCAGACTAAAAGATTTTATTAACCTAATGAATTGAAATATAAGGAAATAGCAGCAGGGATAAAAAGCGTGCAAACGTTTTTACTGTCACTTTCTCCATTGGTGTCTCTAGGGCAGCGTGTTGGCAGCCAGGAGATGGAGAGGCCCCGTCGCAGTCTGTCAGTGAAGACTGCCTGTATCTGAACGTCTTTGTTCCTGCCACCTCGGTAAGCAGGAGACAGGTCAACATTTTTTTTTTATTTTTTTTTTTGGTAGCTGAGCACTGTCTCTTTTCAAAGTACATTTAACTGACATGAATGGTTGTTTATCCTGTGCTCACAAAGCCTGCAAAGTTCAATTAGGCACTCTGGTGTTTTTACTGGTGCAAGAGTATTCCCTACAGGCTTTCTGTGAGCCGTGTTGGGTAACCAGGAGGAGAGCATACTAAAAAGCTAGGAATAAGAGAGAGACAAAGAGGGAAACAAAGCACAAGAAGAAGGTGGGGGCAAAGGAGGAGAAATTAAGGACAGAAATGGCAGTGTTCCTGCAATGAGACCATCTGTCCAGGAGACAGTAATGCAATACAATACATCAACACTTGCCACCAGTTAGGGAGCTGCTGATGTTTTTTAACCCTCATCTTTACTGTTCCTCTGTTGACATCTGTGGGAGGTCTGCTGAGGAATGAGGGTGGCAAGCAATGCTGGATTTGTGGGCAGCTCACAGAGCATAAAAATAGATGTTTCAAAAATAGCTGGACCAATGGAACAATATGAGAAATCATAATTGAAAGTTCTTGATTTTCTTATTATAAACAGATATAAAAGACAGCTTCAAGTTAAAGCCAAGCTAAAATGATTGGCCAGCCCCTGGGGGCCTGGGGATAAAGATGCTGCATAACATGTGAATTCCATTGAAGAATGGGCCTAGAGACAGAAACTGTTTCTTTCCACACTATTGGAAATTTTCAGAAGGTGATGGTAGTTTATAATAGAAATTTATGAGTCTGTCATACTGCATGTGTGGAAAGAGCTGGTCTAGCTATCTGACAGCAGCACAGAAAGTCCCTTGCAGGCCCGTTTTAATCATCAGAGAGACCTGCAGTCTGTCTTCTCCCTGCAGCATCAGATTGTCATTTTGCCTTGAGTGCAGTCACCGCTTATTGAAAACATCAGGTCACTGTCCCAGGCAGTTTGCCATCTATGCTTAAGAGCTGCTTTCAAGATAGTTTATTTGAAAGCATTGTATTTTCTACCATCTGATAGACTAAATAGGCTTGTCTCTTCTCCTGGCAGTCTTGTGAACTGAATCCCTCCTGTCTTTTGTAGAGGTGTAACATAGAAGTGGGTCTGATCAGGTCAATCAGTTTCACATGCATAAGTCTACCCCAAGAGAGAACTAAAACTTCTGGTTTTGCAGAAGTAGCTGGGAACAGACGGCATTGCATTTTCCTGTCTGTTTTTGTGGTGAGCTCTATTTTTTACTTACTGAGAACTATAGTTGTGTATTTTCAGCCCATGGAAGGTTAAATTAGCTAGTAAATATGGAATATAAAATCTCCCAAAAAGCAGTGAATTCAGAGGTCATACAGGAGCATTTTGAGCCTCAACAAGAGCACAGTGCAGGGACTGCTGCCTGTCACCGAAGAACTCTCAAAGTGTCAAGCAATAAAGAAGATGAATTACATAATTTCATTTTGCTTCCATAGCTACAAATAACACAGTTAAACTGGCACTTCTGTTTTCCACCTATAATCATCACCACCTGTCACACTAGCAAAGCAAAGCTGTGCTTTGACTTCATTTAAGAAGGATTTAATTTTGAGACTTTAAAATCGCCACTAAATAGGAGTAGAAAGTGTACCCTCTCACCTCTTACCCCATCCTCTGCACGTGTTATTCCCATCCTTAGTGCTTCATCCCTGTTGCACTCAATTCTTTACAGAGCAATATTGTACAGCAGTAAAAGCACTGGAGGTTGCCTGGCTTGGTAGAGTTTAAATCTATCCCTGTCAAGTAGCTCAAGTGTTTTACAGAAGGATGAGCAGGTGGGTTGGACCAGATGATCCCACTGGTGGTCCCTTCCAACTATTCTTATGGTTCTGAGTATTATGAAGTCTTTCAGACTTCAGCTGACTTGCAGCTTCTTGGTGGCCGCTGAACTTCATTCCTCCGCTAGGGTCTGCATGTGGGACCTAAGACCCTGCAGTCATGAGACCACAATGGAGCTGCCAGGCTTCCCACTGCTTGATGCAGACTAGAAATGAGAATGCTGTATCCCTACACTTTGCACTGTGCACAGTCACAGTTCTAAATCTTCCCCTGAATTACTCCATATCTGTTGCAGCTGTTGCAAATGGCTTTGGTTTGTGATTTCAAAATTTTATCACCTGTCTTTGCATTTCTTAAGTTTTTCATCACTACAGCATTGGGTAAAGTCACTCAGAATAATGTAATGTGCAATTTAGAGGCCAGCTGGAGGTCATAGTGCTATAGAGGCTGTGGACACAAGGGAAATGCTTAGTGTAAACCTCAGGCTTAACCATGCTGAACTGAGGATATGGAGCTCCATACAGTGGTTAATACTGTTTTAGCTGACATGGCTCAGTGTGGTTGTATTTCAGAATGAACTTCCACATGAAAACAAATGATTTCATTTTTTTCTTCACCCCCCTCTCTCTCTGTGCTGCATGCAGTGCAAAAATGGGAGCCAGGGACAAGGCACTGCAAATTAGGCAATTTCAATTCAGGAGAAGTTCATGAGAAAAAAGCATGTCTCAGTACTTGCAATTTCTTGGGTTTTCTTAGTAACATTGTCCTGTTTACAAGAAGCCCCTGAAGTGATTCATCAGACAGATAAGCTAGAAGTGTGAACAATTGCTTCTCCCATACAGCCAGTCATGTTTTTGCTGGAGACATCCTTTGCCAGAACAGATGGTGCTGCTGTGTTTAGCTAAGCTCCATCCAGAAAATAACAGCACCAGGGCCCATTGCCCTCTAGCTGCAGGGAAAACCAACCCCAGATGTACTTTGATGCTGCTGCAGGGGCCACCAGCCCTTCTTCAGAAAACACCACCAGCTGCCAATGCAGAAAGTGGGACAGTGGGTCTGTGTGACCTGATACTGAGCAGAGAAGAGAGGACTGCCAAAGTGAGCAACAGGGGATGAAAGTGCTGAATGGAAAATTGAGGTTACCCTTTGAAAAAAGAACCTTTCTAACACTGGAGCAGGTTACTCTGTTTCATTCAGCAGGAAAGGAAAAAAAAAGGCAAAACCTGTAACAAAACCCCACCATATGTTTCTGCGACCGGTATTTCTTTTGAGTGTCATCTTGACAGAGCTGTAACCTGCTGATACGTGCTGAAGTCTCCTGGGGCAGGTCTGCCTTTTTGCTGCCTGTGCAGCAGCAGCCTGGCTGTAGCCCTGCTGTGTGTGCAGACATGGTCCACACCTGGTGCTGCCTTGGGAAAAAGCCTCAGTTTCTGTGCAAAATCAGGTGGCTCTGCAAGGAGTGCTAACATGGGTGCAGATCATTGTAGTGCCTTCCCATCCCAGGAGTCTTGCTGGACTCTTTTGGGGCAGAGTTACCTCTGTATTTCATGAGAGGTGAGTTTCTCTCTTGCATAGACAAAGTCTTCCTTGCAGGACCTCTCTCTGTATATCTAGTAGGGAATAACTTCCAAGGGGATTGAAGGAGCATGCAGTGTTATCAAAATCAATATCAAGTGACATTTTTGAGACTGAGAAGTGTTTAAGTGCTGAAGACTTGAGAGCAGGAGGCAGCCCTGAATAAGTGTTGAGTTAGTCTTGCCCAAGATGAAACAACCCCACAGGCTTTTTTCTTCTCCTGTTTCTCTCTTGTTTGAACTTTTCCTGCATGATTGTATAAAGCAGATGTGATATAGCAAAGACAAGCCCACCATATGCCCAGTGGCCAAGGCAGCAGGAGCTGCCTTGAGCTAACCTAGAGGAGATGGTGGCTGGTGGAACACAGTGGTGCTATTAGATCTACTTTATACTGTATCTGTATACCCTCTTTAATGGTATATAGGTCATTGTGGACAATTTTTGGACAATTGTGGATAACAACCATTAAATTTCAGAGAGATATCTAGATATCCCCTAATTATGGTCACTATTAAGAGCTATAAATGGCATAGATAGTGTTAATGGGGAAGATGCTTGTTCTCTTATCAGTGACTGACAAAAGGAGTTTGCTACAGGAATAGTAACCTGGTTGTTGTCATGGCAGGTCCAAAATATGTCAGTGTTGCTGTTCTTCCACAATGGAGGGAGTTACAATGCAGAGGAGGGAAAGACAACCCTAGATGGATCATACCTCGCTGCCATTGGTAACATCATTGTTGTGACAGCAAACTACCGGGTTGGTGTCTTTGGCTTCCTTAGCACTGGTAAGTCATGGATTTCCATAACAAATATAACTATGGGACACATTGCATTTTGTAATGCTTCTCCTTCTAGTTTTTTAGGGGTTTGTTTTTCTGCGTTTTTGGTTTTTGGGTGGGTTTTTTTTTTTTTTTTTTGAGTAATTTTTTTAACTTGAGAGACTTGTATATTTCACTGATTGGGTCTTGTTGGGTGTTTATGTGGGGGATTTTTTGTTGGTTTTTTGTTTGTTTGGTTGGTTTTGGTGGTTTTTTTTGTTTGCTTTTTGTTTTTTTGTGGGGGTGGTTGGCTTGGTTTTGTTTTGTGTGGTTTTGTTTTTTTTTTTAAATAACCAAGAAATGGTGGTGACTTGATCTGAAGAGAAAAGGGAGACACTGGAGGCAAAGGGGCAACAACAAACCAAACCCAAACATGTGTATCAAAGAACTGGCTAGACTTCTGTTTGCAAATGTGACCATGGCTATTGGGTTTTGCAGGCACACATGAAGATAGGATAGGCATAAAAATTCCTGCTAATTCCGGTGGCCTACCATTATGGGTATTGTTTTCAATGACTCCAACTTCCAACTTGTTCCATCCATGAAATTTTGCTGATGCTGTTGTGCCCATGTCAGAGTGGGGAAGAGTCAGAGAGGGATAACTGCAGATTCATGCTAAGAAAGATGTGAAAGGGTGGAAAGTGTGGCACAAAGATAGTTGGTTGGTTCGTCAGCAATTCAGCCTCTGAAGGGCTTGGAACTGGAATTTGTTAGCTCTCTATACTCTCATGGATGTGACCAAACATTTGCATGTTCTATGTTTACAACTCTTCCCCATACTCTAGTGTAAAGGACACTTTTGTCTCCTATTGACTCCTAATATCAAGTGCTGTTGAAAGTTATACAAACTCCCATTACAAAGAGGCACACGAAAATGTACATTTGACTTCCTTAAACCTTTGTGATGCCATCTTCTCTTTGTGATTGTTTTTTTTTATTTTATCTCTTTTTAAGATTAACGTGTTTAAGTAAATAGGGAACACTTTTCTTTCTACCATATTTCCCTTGTGGGGCAGGGGAAGTTAAGGCAGAGAGACATGGAGAGAAAACGCAACTGTTAGAAGTGGAGCTCTGTTTCCATCAGCCTTGTAGCAATCCTTGGTCTCCCTAGTGGGCATTTTAATACCTTTATACCCTTTAGGAGGTTATACTTGTCATGTTTGCAAACACCAAACCTACATACTTTGCCTCATGATTCTTTTAAGTGTTCACTGCTAGTGATGATGGGTGGATTTTGCCCATTTTGGGGTTGTAACTGCGGTTATTGGTTGTTGTTTCCATTCTCTGTTTACTGGTTTGGTCAAAGCTCACTCCCAGCAAAGTCTATCTGGCACCACAAGCTCCTTACTCATTTAGATAAGAAGTTGGTCATAGGTATACCTGGGGGGAAAAATCACTGTTTTCATCATGATAACCTGATGTTTATGAAAGTGATACCATAATTTCATTTTGTCTAGAGCCAAATGCAGCGTGGGTATGTAGTGTGGGAGCTTCCATTATGCAGCACTGCCCACACATTGCCCACTAACCTCTTTCAGCCCAGCGAACCTCACCTAGATTTCTTCCTAAGTGGAAACTGCTGGCTGCGCTGAATATTATATACCAGTATTTTATGTGATGGTCCATAATTTTGAGATCAGGAAAATTATTCAGTCTCTTCTTCATAGGCACCCATAGGGAACCAAAATGTCAATACAGTGGCTTGGTGTGATTGGCATTCCTGCAAACCTTCAGATAGAGGCAGCTCCTTACACATAGGGACTATTTGGGGACTTTCTCTTCCTCTCTGCTGTGTACCTGTGGCCAAGGAAAAGTACAGTCTTTGCTGGTTTCTTCCCCTTTGGGTAGTCCTTGGTGTACATTTGGGAAAATCCTAGTATTCTAGAATCAAAGAATATCCTGAGTTGGAAGGGACCCACAGGGGTCATCAAATTCCAAATCCTAGCTCTGCACAGGACTGTCCCCAAGTGTCACACCATGTGTCTGAAAGTGTTGTCCAAACATACCTTGAACTTGGACAAGCTTGGTGCTATGAACCCTTCCCTGGGGAGTCTGTTCCAGTGCCCAGCCACCCTCTCTCAAAGAACCTTCTCCTAATATCCAACCTAAACCTCTCTTGGCACAGCTTCACACCATTCCCTTGGTTCACCTATAGGTGAACTCCTGACCCCTTTGAAACCAACAGCTGAACTTCCAAAGGACTTGGATGTGACTTTCAGTAAGAATGGCAACATCCCTGAAGTGTCATTAAGGATCTGATTTGAGACAAACCCTTATATTACTTGGCCCAGCTTGATAACATACATTGAAAATCCCCAGCAGCTCCTGCTCATGGACAGGAGGATTCAGAGATGCTCCAAGAACTTGTGGGGGGAACCAAAGCTTAGATCTTGCAGAATGATCTGGTATGATTTTAGATCATACCAGAATGGGTATGACTGAAAATCCCTGCTGCCAGGGACCCTGACACTAACATCCTGATTAGCCCTCTGTGGAGTAAAGGGGACATAAGGGAGACAGCAGTGTGGTACTGAAGGAATTTTTAGGGCTTCCCATGAATTCGGTGCTTAGCTTGCTCTGATGTCTCTTGCAAGGAATTTTTCTTACTTGCTTCAGTCCCCTCTGGAGCAACATGATTTCAGGATTTCTGGAGCAACAGGATTCAGCCTAGAGAAGACTGAGGAGAGACCTCCTCAGTTTACAGTTTCCTCACAAGGGGAAGTAGAGGGGCAGGCACTGATCTCTTCTCTCTGGTGACAAGTGACAGGACATCAACAGCAGGACTGTTAGAAGGTCTTACAGTTAGAAATAAAAGTTGTGAACTTGTGAATAACATTAATTTCATTGTCCAGCTAAGCAAAGTGCCAAATCCTCATGACTTGTTGTAAATTGAAAAACTAGAAATGAAGAAATTAAATGGATATTTAAGCAACTAGAGAGTAGTGAAAACAACATATTTCCTTTTTTTTGGTTGGGGTTTTTGTTAGTTCTGCAACTGTTCTTGTCTCTCAATGGCAGGGCTTTTGCAAGAAGTAAAAGAGCTCTTTTACTTCTAACTGTAAAGGATGTTTTATTTAATTTGCTATCACCTTGCATTAATGTTGCAAAAAGAGATTAACATTCTTACTAGTGCCTTTACCTCATGCTTTGCATCCAAAAGAAAAAGAAAGAAATAAGGTGAATTGCTAGTGATACAGATGGAGAGAATATAGAGAAGAGAGTCATGTTTTCAGTTTTGATTCTTTTAAGATTCCATAGGTCCATAAGACCATAAAACAGAATGATTTTCATTCTTTAATTTAGCACCATAGTTCGTTTCCCATTTATTAATAACAGAAATGCATATGCATGTTCAAAAGGAAGGAAACAAGGACACTGGCTTCTCTTCAGTCCCCCGTGGTTCTCAGGAATGGGATCTTTTCCTACAAAAAGGCAGTGGAAAAGATTCCTGGCAGACATGTTTCTTTTGGTCTAACTCCTGTGAGTGTTCATGCATGCATCAATTCCCCAGTGTGATATACTTCATAACCCAGTTGCGGTTTTTGCCAGGGCAAAAGGAACTGGTCATATTTCCCAACTTAGTCTTTTTGCTTAATATGACAGTAGCTGATTATGTGGCTAAAACATTTACATGGACTTACATATAAAAATGTCTTCACCAAAAGGATTGTCAAGCATTGGAACAGGCTGTTCAGAGCAGTGGTGGAATCACCCTTTAAAAGACATGTAAATGTGGCAGTTGGGGACGTAGTTTAGTGACGGACTCAGCAGTGCTGAGCTAAGAGTTGGATTAGATGATTTTAGGGGTCCCTTCCAACCTAAGTAATTCTTTGATTTCTCTTCCTCTGGGGATGTCTCACAAGAGGATGCAGCAAGCCCTTAAAATGAGATTTCCTTTTTAGCAGCATAAAGAAAGTGGATTGAGAACTCTGAGAACTGGTCATGGTACTGTAGCAGAACAAACTAAAAAAAAAAAGAAAAACCTGAAAAACAAAGCAGGGAAAGTTTTTCCTCCATTGCTACATTGGTATGGCTTGGACTGTTCATCTGAAACTATGATTATAGGTGGAAGAGTGTAGTTAGGGTTTTTTTTGGCCATTTAGTTTTTGGCTGCTCTGCTGGAAGGGCACTTGTAGCAATGACTATTATGATGTGGGTATCTCTAAGCCCTGCAAGGTTATCAGTAATCTGTTCTCCTTTATATTTATTCTGATGCTTAAACTGGTATTTTTGATACCTCAGTAATTCATTACAATAGGCATGTTGATATCTACCACAGGATGTAAACTTTCAATTGCTCTTTGCCCACAAAGTCACAGCTTTTTATTCCATTCTCTGTTCATTTTGTTTCACCAGTTTCTGAACCTACCCTCACTTTAAAATTGTACTATGTGGTCCTGGCAATGGAAGAAACAAATAGTTTCAGCTGTTTTTCTATTCATGGATTTTTTTTGTCTTGCCCTGTGGGGCTTTTTCCCAAGTTTTAAATATGGAGAATTTTAAAACTTTAAAAACGAATGGCTCATTGTGGATTAAAAAGAAGTAGACTGTGAATAATCATTTTATATTCCTTTCTTACAGACTGTGGAGAAATTACTTATTTCTGCTTCTGTTGATATAAAATTAACTGTGCCTAGGGTATTGCATCATTAGATGCTTTCAGCATTAGTTTCCTATTAATCAAAGTTGGGGTTGAAAAGAAAGTGGTGATACTTAGGCATGGGAAGTACATGGTTAATTATTTGTTTTCATATTAACAAAAATATGGAAAAATCTATGTCAGATTTTTATCAATTAGGCATAGAACAATCTCAAAGGATGTATTATAACTTTTAAAATAATGTCTGGAAGGCTGTAAAGAAATGCAAGATGTTTTAATGATTGGTCAGACAGGGTAAGTGTAAAAGGGATGGAGGAAGGAAACATAAAATTAGGTGCACTCCAGGGAAACAGTCAATGATCCTTATACATCCTTCCAACTCAAGAATTTGGCAAACACACACATTTTTTGTATGCTTTTAATTAATTTCAAGATTGAGCTACTTATGTAGGAAAAGAGTCTTGTGGCTAAATTACTGGATACTTGAGCCTGGATTCAAGTCTCCTGCCATCACGTGTCTGATTGAAGATTAGAAGTTGGAGTGTTACTGTTCGGTCATCAGAACAAAGAGCCTCCTCCAGGGCTGCCTTGGTAGAGTGGTAAGAACTGAAATGGTCTCAGTCTGTTGGGAGAGACCACTTGAGAATGTTGAATTATGGCATCAGACCACTTTAGAATTTTAAATTATGGTATCAGTTTTGTCAAAGTTCAGCTGCAAGAGCTGATAAAAAAATGTGACATTTAGTCAAAATTTCAAATTACTGTAGTTTTATTTCTTTTCAGCCCTGTTTTATTTTCTACAACAGGTTCTGCTGAGGCAAGTGGAAATGCTGGCCTTTTGGATCAGTTGGCAGCTTTGAAGTGGGTGCAGCAGAACATTGCTGGCTTTGGAGGAGATCCCAGCAGGGTTTCTTTGGGAGCTGACCGTGGTGGGGCAGATGTTACCAGCGTTCACCTGCTCACAGACACAGCAGACACAGACCTTTTCAGGAGGATGTTGTTGATGGTAAGTTCCATTCCTGCTTCAACTTCAATTTCATTGTGGAAGGATGTTATTACAGAGGATGAGGATGTTGCGGCGTGTGGGTTCTAGTTTTATTTCATCCATACCTTGGCAGCACTAATCGGGCTGTTATTGCTCTAGTTATTTTTCATCTCACCTGGGACTGTTATCTCCAGGAGCCGAGTGCTTCACCGAGATGTACAAGAGATGCACTTTGGTGTTTGATTTACTCATAGTAGGAATCTAGTTTTCGTCACTGTGGTTTTTTGTGCATTATATAAATAGCCTTGTTTCATAACTTACAGGTACAACAGCGTAGTTTCCATTCCATAAATACAGTTATTGGTCAGCAGTTTTTAGATGCTAAAACTGATGAACCAAATTTCTGCATGTGAAAGTATCCAGTCTTTTTATCTGATCTTATGGGAGATTTCATTTAGAAGAAAAAGCAAATTTCAGAGAGTAAAAATGGGTTTACTGATGGGCTTGTTTGCTGGACCATTTTCTCAGTCAGTCCAAGTGATCCATATTTTCATAGCCTTTCCCATGTTGAATCTCAGGACTCTGAGATCAGTTTTGTCAGCATCAATACTGATATTTATCTTTACAGAGCAAGATAAGAGTAGTGTGCACTGAAATAAGATTTAATCATCAGAGGAGGTTTAGATATCCAGCAGAAATGGTACTTGGAGAAAATGATCTCTCTGCTAACAGTGCTGACCTGGAACAGTGAGAAGTCAGATAGAATTCTTAGTCTAGGAAACGCAGGGCTCAATTAAATAAAATCTTGTCTTGAAAGTAATGACACCTTTATTCAATACTTGATTTTTCTTCAGTGTTCTCTTGCTTCAGGAAACATAACTTGCCTTTTGCACCCCATGGCTCAATAAGTTTATTTTAATTGCATCACTCTAGTGGGGAAGGCAAGGGAAGTTGTTGAAAATTGCTGCTCAGTAGTTGAGGCTTTTTGTCATTCTCAGATTATTCTTCATAGTTTTTTACTCTGCCCTTGGCATAGCAGTTAATTTGCATGAAGACCCAGAGTCTTTTTCTCTCAATTTCATCCTACTTCTACTCCAAAGTCGCAAACCCTTTACTGACATGGCTGAGAATGCGGCCCTGTGAAAGCTGTGGCAGGATGCAGTGCAGTTTACCAGTTGAGCAACTTGTGATAGTGAAATGCAAGAACCTCTTTGCTCATCGTTACTTTTGAAGTGTATTTTCACATTACATTTTTTTTTAATAAAAAGTGTTTAAACTTGTTCTTTCTCCTGCAGCAGAACATTGAATAATGGAAAACAGTGGAAGTGCAATGAGCAGGCAGGTGCATCAATTCTTTCCACTTATCTAGTGTTTGTAAGAACAATTTTCTTCCAGGGACTGTGCAGACCACTGTGTTGGCAATAGCAGGATCCCCCACTGACTTCAGGGTAGCATTACTTATTTATCCTGACAGCATCACAGTGTATGCAGTTTTCTTGTGAAATACATTGACAAAATAATAAAAAAAAAGCAACAACTGCAGTAGCTTGTAGCTTAAAAATATACTCAATTGCTTCTTATTATCTTTATTGTTTATTAAAGTGATGACAAATGAAACTGTTGGTTTACTCAGATTTCTCAGTTAGACTCCTGTAAAGGGATGTGTCTTGCTTTTGTTCCAAGACAGCAAAATCACTGAGTACTTTTAATTTTACTGTAAAAAAGGAGGTGCACACAAAGAATCATAAAACTGAGAATATATACCAGATAGAGCTTTCCTGAGGGAAAATCCCATGAAGCAATACAGCTCCTCTGCAAAAGTCAGCTTTGTGCTTTTTGTTTTGGTCTTTGTTATGCATGAAAAAACCATGCTATTTCTGAGCACACAGAGATGTGGCATGTGAAACTTTCTTTGCAAGAAGATAAAGCACCTGAAATAGCAAAATGCTTTTGAGTTTCCTATGTCTACCCTGTAACAGGTTTTGTTTGGAACAGATCTGAAAACAGATTGTACAAAATCAATGCAAAGATATCATGAGGACTCTTTATAATCTATTTTATCTTTCAATAGTGTAATTAGAAAAAAAGTGGTATCAGTGATTATGGTCTTGTTTTAAATGGTTTAAGAGCAATAACCTGGCATCTGACTTCATCTTTTGATTAATTGATTTATTTGCTAATGCAATTTTGATGTAAAAGAGTGGATTAATGATATGAATTGCAGGAAGCTGTGGAGGGCAGCTGTGGTAGGTGTCCTCTCCAGGCATTCCTGGCAGGTGTCAGGATGAGAGCTCCAAGCCTTCTTCCACTCAGCTCAAGGGAAGACACCAGGTCCCTTCTGGCCATGGAAGCAGATCAGCCAATATTGGACAGAGAAGGTTTATTGCCCTGCTGAAATTACTGCAGTCAGGTGCAGGGCTGTCTGACATGGACCCTAAATGTCCCTGACCCTCGTGATTAGCTACTCTTTAGATCCCCTTTCTTCCCTCTTTTCCCATCTCCTTTTTTTCCCCTTTACCATTCTCATACCCTCTCAAACCAGCCAGCTCTGATTCTTTTTTCCCACTGATCCCAGTTTTGCTACACCCCTACCCAAATTTGGCATTTCTGATACCATATCTTAGGTAACCTCAAGTTTGTATAGAATCACCTCAGTGCTGTTGGCCCTTGCAAGACTGTGTTTCCCTAAAGGTCCTCACTATAGTCTTTCAGTTATTTGTGAGAAATGGCCAGACCTCCCAGAACTTCCCCACAACTGTCTGTGAAATCCAGCCATCCCTAAGGCACATTTAGTTAGTTTTTGTCACCTTCTCGCTTTGTTACTGTGAGGGTGACTGAGTGTCTGCACAGGTCGCTCAGGGAAGTGACCAAGCACCTGCCCAAGTTGCCCGGGAGGGTTGTGGAGTCTCCATCCCTGGAGATATTCCAAATCCATCTGGATGTGGTCCTGGGCAACTGGCTAAAAGGTGGCCCTGCTGGAACAACAGGGTTGGACCAGATGATGTCTGGAGGTCCCTTCCGACCTGAATCCCCTTCTTACAGAGCATGTTCCAAGTGCTGCCAATTGTATGGGCTCTTGGATTCTCTTGTTGCATTCTATCAAAGATACCTTCTGGCAGTGGCATTGCAAGACTGAGTGCTTGCACTAGTTGCACACTAGGTTTTCTATTTTCTAAAAGCAACACAAAGTAACTGCTGGATATTATTTTAATGAATAAATACAAGTCATGACTTACACATCTGTAATGCTCCCCATATATATTTCATGGATAAAATGAAGTCACTGTAACATGTTACGGACCAGTAACAGTAATGAGATTACACAAACACCTAGATTTCCTGACTTTCTTTTGCTTTTTGGACTTCGATGTTTTCCAGGCAAATTGGATTCATCTTTTAAGTTCCAAAATGTGCTTAAGTAGGCTGTGAAATATTTTCATCTCTGAATCTTTCTCACTAGTGCAAATGACCTGATGCAAGATCTAAAGAACACACAGATTTGTCCTAAGATGTGTTTACAGATGAAATATATATATATAAGCATATATATATATAAAATGTATATATTTTTAAACTTCCTCAGTTCTCTATTTCTCCAAATCTTCATTATTCATATCTGTGTAAAAAGATTCAACAGAATATTGGACTGAAAATATCTCAGCTTGAGAACACAGGTTGCAGCATTTTACACCCTCAGATGTTAGCGATTGCTTGATTTAGAAAGCAATCAGGAGGCAGGTTCAAAGGAGCATGCTACCTGCGTTTTATCCCTTACCAAAGGGTACGTACATGTAGAAAAATTAATGAAATTTCAGAAAAGACTCTAACCTTTAAGTGGTTTGATGAAAAATGTCATTGCTATTTGACATAACTCTCTTCAGACAAGAAATTAGGAAAAATCTCTAACATCCACTGTTACTAATTTGTTCTCTTAGTTTAATTATTTTAAAAGCTGCTAATAATATAAATATTATACATAAATATGTGGCTTACTTCAGAAGATGAAGTTAAAATATATTCCTCTACACATAAAAAGTCACACCTTTGCAGTTAGGCACAATATTATTACATTTTACATTTTGCTTAAACCCCCCTTTGTTCTCTGTTTTGTATCTGCTAAACTATGAGCAGCTGAGTCACATTTGGATATGCCTGTACAACCTTCTCAGGGATAAGCAGGAACTGCTTTTCTTGGGGAATTAAGCCTGTTCTTAGTTTTGTGTCTACTTTATGACACTGCAGGCCATTGCCAGCAGATGAATGAAATACTACTTGCAAAGTCAATTATTTTAATTCTTTTTTCTCCTAAAAGTAAGTATGGAGTCAATATAATCAGAAGTTTCTTGGATGCTGGATATTAAATTCTTTCTTGGCGTTATTGACAACTTTGTCAATGACAATGGGTAATTCTATACAGAGAAGAAAAGGGCTCCTTTTTCCAATGTAAATAGGTTTTTCAGCCTTTACCAGTCTTGTAGAGAACACCAGAGTAAGACTTAAATTAAGTCCTTGAGCTGTAGTTAGTCCTTCCCTGTGCAGACACCTTTGTACAATGCTGAGCATCACCCTAGCTGAAGAGTCGACTGCCTCACTTGGCTTTTGACTTAGAGTCTATCTCACTTTATCCTGCTTGTGAGCCAGTTCTAATTTCAGGTGCACTGAGGTTGTTCCCAGCATCTGCTGTGGCTGGGATGGCACCCTTGAGGAGGTCTCTGGTTAACGTTCAGAAGAGGGAATGCAGAAGAATTGCTGGAGTTTGGTCACCAGCTGGGGTGCCTGTATTTTTCAGCTATCGAAGGACTGCAGGACCACAGGATGCTCTGGGTTTCTCTTCTAACACCTCAGTTTTTGGTTTTTTTTCCCCTGGTTGTCTTATATTTAGTCTTCATAGTATGTAGGTGGCAAGTGAAGGGCACTTTTACGTTTGGTCCCTGTGTATATAAGAGACTGGGCTTTCTTCTTTCTGGTACTTGCAAAAGAAGTGTTGTCATCCTCTGTTAAGGAGAGGTAGGAAGCGATACTTTCCCTCAGGCCATAGCTGAGACAAGAGTCATCCATTGCTGCCAGGGTGCTTTTGGTATCTTCAGTCACCTCCAGCCTTTAAAAGAACAAATTTTGTTACTGTTTCAGCTACTCGGACTGAGCCTGTTGTCATATTAACAGCTGTTAAACCTAAAAGTTTTATTTTTCTTGTATAAAAAAAATTCATGCCTCATAGGTCACTGAAAATTCCTGTCACTGAGCAATTTTCCAAAAAAACAGTACAACAATAATACCTAAATATTTTTTGGCATCTGAAAAGAAAATAGCATCTATATTCTCTTCTTAATCTGTAGGAAAAATTACCTCAATACTGCTCAAAATTTTCTAGCCTTCGTGAGCATGAATATGTTTTGTGAAGGAAGAGTAGCGGAGGGAAATTTACGCTTCAAAATAAAAGGTGCTTTCTTTTCTGAGGGTGGTTGTTTCCCCAGCTTTTGAAACCTGACCTACTTTCTCAGCTTGCAGTTGTGATATTAGGAATCTCCTGAACTTCAGGTTGTGCTGTGTGTTGAGAGAGACACAACAGGAAAGGTTTATTCTGGGATAACATGCTCATTACATCTCTGCTCCTTCATGGATGGCCACCATGTGACCCAGGGGGAGCCACTTCTGACTGTCAGGGCTCACCTGTAAGCCATTGCACATGAGTGTGCCAGTGGTGGTGGGTCTGAGGAGACTTTGTGACCTGGCTCTTACTCCTGCCCCCTTGGTGGAAAGACTCCTGAGTCCCAAAGGGCCTGCATATGTGGATGGCTGGATAGGAGGAGCAATTGAATGCTAACTATACTTTCAAAGTTAGACATAGATTATCAGTTAGAGAGTTGGGCACCTGGTTTTCATGGGTTAACTCGCTGTCAGAAGATTGTCTAATCTTTAAAACTGGTATCAGGAGAAGGAAATGTCTGTGACTTCTGTGTTGCAAGCACAAGTATATGCAAGGGCTGGAAAACACCCTTGTTGTTTCTGGCAGCCTGTGTTGTATGTGGTACCTGTGAATGTTTCTCCAGTTGAAATTTTTATTCCTCATCACCACAGGAGGAACTGGATTCATCACGATGTTGTTATTAGTGCACTGGGTAAGACAAGGTGTTGTAAGGACACAGCAGAGTCCATCAGCAACTTCTGAATAGGGAAAATGAATACACAGTTAATGTTTGTTCACTGTTTTCTTTCCCTGGTGCATGTTCAAATAAACAGTTTTGGACTCAGTAGAAGTAATAGTCAATAAATTGTGTGTTCTCAGCAAGAACACAGTAATCCAGGCTTAACTTTCCTTTCCTCAGACCTTTGCCTTTTAATTTATCATGGGGTATATTTTATATAGTACAAGTGAGGAATTGAGACACAGAAAGATAAAGTGACTTGCTTATAGGCTAGAGTTTGTGACAGAGCAGAAACTTAAACCATATATGTATAAATAAAAATCATGTCTGAATTCTTACTCCTCTGTGTATATCATTGGACTGGGAAATTTGTTTTGCATGTTTTGAGTGTGAATATGACTTTTCTCCACAGTTTATCAGAGTACTCTTTGGCTAACACACTTTTTCATTTACTTAGGAAGTATTCAGGTATGGTAACTTCACACCTTTAAAATTACAGAGTACCCGTTACTAATTAAAGCACAGAACTTACTGTTCTCTTGTAACTTTTAGGCAATTAGTTTATTGCAATTTCCTTCCTCATTTTCAAAATGTTCACATTTTGAGGCATGGCACTGCATCCACCTAGTTGTGTTGTTTGTCAAGTTATCTCTCTGACATGGGTTGAATTGCCATAAATCTGGAAAACCATCACTGAAAACAGTGTCATCCACTGGACTGATATTGGTAACAATGACAGCTGAATCTAGATTTAAGCTACCATCCTGACCCCCTTTGAGATAAGTTCTGCTGATAAATTCCAGCCATACTCTTCTAAAGTGATAGGGAAGAAGCTTACAACACTTGTGAGAGTTTTCTGCTGTGGAGAATATTGTGTGCTGTAGCGGTTCTGAAGAGAAATGTGTTGACAGAATCTTGTCTTGCATGCCCTGATGCTATTTGCCTGTCTATAAGGTAAATAAATGAATGGCAGAGATGTTTATACTGATAAACAGAGTGATGCAGGAGTCGAACTCTGGCCCTGGAACCCAGAACCAGGAGTACATGGCAGCCGTACAGCTGAACATTTTTGTATGCTCAAACTTTGACTTTAGGTGTGCTCTGATTGGGCCTGGGCATCCCTGACCTGTGCTGATCTCCAAGCTGTATTTGGAATTTCCCTAGGGAAGTGCTAAACACTAGTGTTTGGCCCAAACAATGTTACTGACATGGCCATACAATATTATGTATCAATACAAGCAGAGTCTATCTGGCTTTATTTAGCTGAGTTTTGGGATTGATTTCAGTCATGCTGTCAAGGGCAGCATATTTGTATTTAGGATGAAAAATAAAGTAAAAGATATAAACCAAATTTTTTCCATTGCTTGTTCTGTGACAGTATTTGCCAGTCTTGGACATAAGCAAAACTTCTTGTTCTGGTCTTTTGATATATAGTTTTACAGTAGCCAGTGGAAAATATATTTATTCTTGCACTTATTTTTACCTGAGTAGTGATTGACAAGGTCCTCAAGGCACTGAAAGGTTTGACGCGGAGAGATGTAATACCAATTATTTGGAAGGCGGAAGATCCTGTAATGTTTCACTTGCCTGTGTCGCACTGACAAGGAATATAACCCTGGAGAAAGACAAGAACTAGTTACACCAAAGTAGGGCTGCAGTTCTGAATGGGTGACTCTGACCACAACCAGAGTATCTGTAAGATGTGGTGCCATTATCCAGAAAGATCTGAAAAAACCTGAGTGCAATCCTAATTTCTACTTGTATATATACACTTATATAGTATACTTTTTATATATGCTTAAGTATAGTAAAGAGTACAACATCAGGGCCTGTGATTTTGGTCAAATTTAAATTTCAGGTGTGCTTTTCCTTTTTACTGGTATGGATCTTTTGAAGTGGCATAAAGGAAATAGGCCTTTACAGAAGTTGTTTGTCTTCTGCTGAAGAGCGAGATCAGACTCATGAGCTCATATGCTGATTTACTCAGCTTTGATTAATGTAGTAGCTGAAACCCAATAATGCAGTCCTGGCAGGAGATGGCCACTTGGATTTTTCTGTTTCTTTGTTTAAAACTGTTGTGCAGCATTTATTGGCAAAGACCAAATGCTAATCCAAAATGTCTTTGAATTTAGTATAAATATTAAGAAATTAATTAGCCTAATACCATAAGTGGTATGCAAGAGGTCAGACTAGATGATTTATTGGTCCCTTTTAACTATAGTATCATGAAATTAGGATGTGTTCTTGTGCTTCAGAAAAGGAAGATAGCATGTTATACATAGAAGGTCTGTTCAGCCTGGAGAAGAGAAGACTGAGGGGAGACCTCATCACAGTTACAACTTCCTCATGAGGGGAAGAGGAGGGGCTGCCATTGATCTTTTTGATGTGGTAACCCCTGACAGAACCCACAGGAAGGGTCTGAGGTTGTGTCAGGGGAGATTTAGGTTGGATTATTAGGAAAAGGTTCTTCACCCAGAGGGTGGTTGGGCACTGGAACAGGCTCCCCAGGGATGTTCTGGCCCCAAGACTGCCAGAGTTCAAGAAGTGTTTGGACAAAACTCTCAGGCACAAGGTGTGACTCTTGGGGTGGTCCTGTGCATGGCCAGGAGTTGGACTTGTTTATCCCTGTGGGTCCCTTCCAACTCAGGATATTCTTTGATTGTATGTTCACATTGAAGAGAATAAAGTTGGTACAGTGCAATTCCCATGTAGCAACAGAAAGAAAATAAAATTGAAGCCATGTCATTTAAAAAAACTAAATAAAAGAACCCCCTGCTTACATAGAAAACACACTTATCAGCCACCCCCACTATTAGATGCGTATTTTACAGCTTCTTGAATGAATCGTTTGCGGACCAAGACAAAGCTGTGACTTTTCCTCAATTAAAAAGTCCCACTGCTTCATGAGGTTTGCATGAGACCAAAGTAAATAATGGTGTTTAAACAACTGTGTCTTCTTTGTGCTGATGCCCGTGGAACTTTCCATGGCCATCACTAACCCTGTTTCCAGCACTGCTCCAGATGTAGGTGACTGATGAAGGCTGGCACACTACACTGGGTGCCTTTGCCTTCCCATTACATACTTTTTCTGGTTTTGGACCGATCCATATGAAGCAGGACAGGGAGTGAATTAAAAAGCTGTCAAACTCTTGATGCCTGAGATCAAGGGGGCAAAAAATTGCATTTTCTCACCTTTCCTAGTTTCACTCTCTCTGATCATGAAAGAGCCAACCTTGGTGTTGGGTAGCTGTAGAAGTTCCTCTGCTTTTTCTCTTCCCAGCCCTTCAAATAACCAGCTGTGAAGCAGGAAAAAACAAATTCTGAGATTTGGACACCAACAAAACAGAGAGCAGCATGTGGCTGTGAAAATGATGCATGAGCCAGGAGAAGTGACTGCAAAAATAATACTGTGGCTTCCTATAGTCATTCTCTCAACTGTGTTCAGGCATATTTCCCCAGTTTATGGAGAAAATTTTGTTGATGTTGAGTTCCATTAACTTTTGTGAAGCAAAGAGAAGAGTGAATAAGGTTTGGACTTATTAGGGAAAACAAATCTTTTTGAGCCACCTTGATCTGACCCATGTGGTATATTCATGACATGTGTGGCATTAGTTAAATCTCTCTTTTCCATTTAAACCACTTTTGTTAACCCCAAATTGTATCATAAATAAACCGCAAATAAGTTACAATTATTTTGCTTCTTTTAGGGAACAGTCCAGCCATTTAAATGAGTTGGCCTTGTGGATAAGTGGAATTAGTCCTGCTAATTTTCACCATAGCTTGATGCACTGCTGTGTTTTGCCACAGCCGGTGTCTGACCATGTAACTGGGCTTGCTCAGCTGGTCTAGAGTTACTGGCATTTCATTTTAAAGTTATTCTCATGTATTCGATCCAGTCTGCTGTCATCAAAAAGGTCTTGGGGAAAGTTTCAGACACTGGCTTCCAGTAACATATCTGTGTCCTTTCTTTAAGAAAGCATCTCTATTTCAGGAGAATATAAAAGCATGTTAAAATTTGAGCATTTGCACAGTTCACAGTGAAACTCACAGTTCATATCCTTAAAATTAAGTAAGTATTAAAACTTCAACCAGAAAACTTTTAAGTGTGTACTTTAATAGGATTTTTTTCCCCTGAGTGGTGTCCAGGGCAACAAGAAATCTCTGAATTTTCCTTAGTTCTTCCAGTGAGAGAGTTTACTTATTAGTGTTTCTGCTTGTTCTTTTTGGTCTGTTTTTAATGAACAAACCTAGCTTAAATTTTGCTCTTTGTAAATATTAAAAATTCATTCTAAATAGTCTGTCTTTATCAATGTCTTAAGATTAAAGATCAGTTCACAAAACATCAGTATGTTAAATATTGTATATGACATTTGAGGTGGTTTTGGCCCTTTCTAGCATTAAAAATTAGGATTTTCCTTTTCAGTTAATCTAAATTTATACGTGGATTTGATGTTCTTAGTTTTCAAAGGAGCTATTTTAGACTGTCAATAAATAAAATTTCTGTTTGTCAAGTCACCATTGACATTGTTTGGATTATGGCTCTGAATAACTAATCAGAGCAGTATATGTAGAAACATAGTGAAAGGCTATGGGAATTGCATTTACTTACCCATGATAAACCTTTGCTACATATTTTCCTGGAATATAGTTTTCTCGACCAGTTGTAAGGGAATGGACTCTCCACCAGCCTNTTTTTTTCTTGGTGATTAAAAGTATTTTGGCTCTCACTCTGTTTTCTGCTGACATTGGAGGAATACTTTCTGAAAATCACTTTTGAAAGTATAATTCTGTTTTGAATCCTATTTTAGAACAGAGTCTGAATCAACTTGAGAAACAATGTCAGAATCTAAGGATCAAAGAACAATCCCAAATCCTTAAATTACAGGGACATTTACACCATGGCTAAACATCCTTCCTTGAAAATTCTGAACTCTGTTCTGTTGAATTAGGGCCAGGTGCATAAAACAGAACTTGGCATCAACTATAATAAAACCTAATTTAAAAATAGATTGATCAACTTACTCTGATAGAACACGTAGTTTTTCCCCTACATGAAATATAGGTTGGCTTATGTCTGCTGAAGGATAGTCATAGAGGACAGCAAGGAAGTCACTCTCCTGGTCTGTTGAAGAAGAAAGAAAATGTTACTTAAAATAGAGTTCTGAAACAGAAATGGATTTTTCATAAAGTATGATATATTTTACGTAGTAGGTCAGATGGGGAGAAAAAAATCTCTGAAATGTCACTTGGTAAACATAAAGAGCTAAAGATGAACCTCTAGCTTTATATGAAGAGTGTGAAGATACTAGAAATGAAAAAAGTCATTTGGTTAATTGTAAGCAACTAAATTTAGTCTACTTTTTCTAGTAATTACCATATTTAAAGGACATATTCATTTTGAAACTAGAAAAATTAGTAAGTATTTATAGTATTAGGAATTAACCCAGTTTGAGTAATGCCACTGTCTGTAATTGCCTCTAGCTACAGTTTTGTATCATTATGTTTTAGAAAAGGAAGATGCATATTGAATTGCTCCATCATTTAAAGGTATGAAATTAGCTTAGATCAAGGTTAATGAGAGTGTGGCCATTACTGCCCATTTCCATAACTTTTTAAAAGGAGCTTGATGAACAACCACTGCATTTTGTTTGTCCAGTTGTGTGGAAACTCTTTTAGAGGTAGGACATGATGCCCTGAGCTTCAATGAAAGAAGAGGGGCACATGGGTGTTGAAGATTAAAGCATTGCACAATGGCAATTTGCTGAGCTGAGGTTGGCAAAGAGATGAGAAGACCTTTGTCATCAGCTGGGATGACTCTGGGTCTTGCAGCCCTGAGCAGGACACATGTGGAGTCTCCTGGCTTTCGGAAGGACGGCACACTTTACACAAGACTGGGACTATTAAACATCGAGAGCTCCTCATCCAGCTGGACTTTGTGGTGCCCAGTAAATACTGACAGGTGGGAGATTCAGAAGTGTGTCATGCTGGGTGTTTTGAGCCCTTTGGAAGAAGTCCTGGCAAGAGGGATCATGCCATGCGCTGTGTTTCTCCTGGAAGCAGGTCCCTTCCCTCTGCAGGGCGCGGTACCCTCCACTAGCACACAGGGAGACAAAGCTTCCCTCTGCCTCCACCAGGATCAGTGCCCTCATCCTTAGGAATACCATCTGGCAGTACCTTTACAGAAGTGGTTTGATCTCCATACTTACCCCCTGTGTGCAGCTCAACATGTGCAAAAATGGGAATGAATTCAGGGTAGGAGAGAAAGTAAGTAGAGAATTAGACACACTTCTGTAGTTTGTTAGTTTTTCTCATATAATATAAGTCCCTTGCCAACTTCTCTTTAAGGAAGTCAGCTTTTTAGGGAAACCCAAGTACAACATAATGAATGCTGACCTGGCTCTGTGTTTTCAGCCTGTGTGCCTCAGGGCCTTAGAAATAACTCACACTGATAATGATAAAAGGCTGAAGGAAACATGCAGCTGATTAGTGTCACCGAATTAAGCAAGACTAGTCCAGTACAGCCAATTGTTGTGATTAGTCTACTGTAACTTATTATACAGTTAGTTGAACCCTACTGAAGAAATTCTCTGCTAAGGCTTTGATTGCTTCCTTCTTCCACACAGAAAATTTAGTGACACCTTCTCTGTCTATGAAACAGCTTAGTACCTGAGGCTAACAAGACCCAAACATTGGTGCTGAGTCTTTTTTGACAAAACAAAATCTTTACCCAGGGCTACAAGAAATACAAGCCAGAAGGTACTTTTTAAGAACTGCAAAATGAGAATAAAGTGCCATCACTTCGTTTCTCGTTGCAGGTTGTAAATCAACAGTTCTATATGGAATATAATTATTTTTAGCTTAATGGCAATGCCTTTAGCAATGCTTTTTTTAAAGTTCTGTTGTTTATTTAGAAACATTCAGTTTCCATACTGAAAGGGTGGAAAACAAGTGCTTTTCTGCTCTCCTTCCTTGTGTACTGGTGGTTTGCATTTCGTTACGCACTGTGGGATATGTGAATTTTTTCTCTACTTTAGCGAAACCTGTGTTACTTTGCTTACATTTTCATCTCTATATTCGTTTTTCTTTCAATTTTGCATGTCAGTTTGTAGTGTTGCAAGGAATTTATCACAGTGTTAGCTTCCACATCCATGCAAATGTTACCTCTTAACTACATATGCTTAAAGTGTAAGCAGTGGACCCCTCGTTCTTCACAAAGAGATCTTCATTTTAATTGGTATTTAAATCAAACCTCACTGGGGTTTTTGATCATGCAAAATATCCCACTGCTCTCTACAACATGTCACAGAACCCATACTAGCTCCTTACAAACACAAAAGACTGGAAACAGGAACTAAACAAATTACACTCTTTCTCCACCCAGTGATCTAATAAATTTGCTCTGATGAGTTCCCCACACTTTCTAGTTGTAAAAGAAAAAAGGTTTGCCTGAGCTTTTCTAACACAAGCTCTCCTCCGCAGTGCAAGTGTAGGTTACATCTGAAATGGAACAAGTCAAAAGTTAGAGTGGAAAGATCGAAGCACAATCATTTCCACTGAATCAGGTGTTAATTCTGAGTGGGTTTTTTAAGAGTAGGAAATGAATATGAAATACATGCTAATTTTAGATGTCTGCATCCCTGAATGTGCTGCAAAGTGTGAGACTGAATATTGTATCCTTCAAATTAATCACTGTGAATGGACTATGGAGCATTATGAGAGAGTAGGAAGAGCACAGGCAGAGAATCCTGATCCAGCTCATTGCCCTTAAAAACCTGCTGTGTTGTCACTGGTGGGTTCCACATCTGAAGTGAGAATGAGATTTTTAGAGTTGTGCTTTATGCATCATCTATCTTTACAGTACAGCAGAAATACTATGATTTATGGCACATTGTGCACCAGAGGGGTGAAGGAGGGCACTCTGTGCATCTGAGATACTGTGCAGCACTGCAAGGTGTGGCTGCAGAGTCACACTCTGGTGCCCAAACTAGATCTGAACCAGCCAGCTTGTGAACTGAGTTGTGCAGGTGCAGCTCAGTAAGGATTAACCCTTGATTCAGGGTCCCAAGGGAGGAGAGAGGAGGGGGTGGGCTCACAATCCCTGATGATCCCTTGTTGCCCTGGCTACTGTGTTGTCAGTACCTGGGTCCTGCCAGGGATGCCTGTGCAGTGGGCTGTCAGATGGGTGTCATCATTCTTGGAGTCCAAAAGCCTCCTTGGGAAATGCAGCTTATATGCTGTTCTCTTTCTCAAGACCAAGACTTGTGCGGTGGTGGTGGGGAAAGCACAAGGCTTTGCTTTCAGTGCATCTTTCAGGCAGCACAAGGGACTCATAGGAGTTTGATGAACACATTCACACTGCAAATCAAGTGTGTTTTCTTCATCCTTTTTGTTGGACACTTTCATTCTTTCCCTTCTGCTTCAGTCCTTCATTTTATTCAGTCTCACTGACATGACCCAGTGTCAAAACTACTTTTCCTAATAACTCTTTCAACTAGAACCCATTGATTGGATCCTCTACCTCAGTTAAATCAAAGGTGGCTGTTTCTGGCCTGGCAGAAATCTTCTGTGTTTTGTAATGTGATTTGGAGTTTGATCTGCTCAGGAAGACAAAGAGATAAAAAGTCACTGGATTAACCTCACCTTTTAGTACCAGGTTAATTTTTAGAAGCCTTTTTCCATTGGATTTGAATGACAGCACTAATGTTTTGCATTCCCAATTCTCATTAGCAATGTTTAAGCTATTATGAAAGATGCTGGTCTGATCTAGACTAAGAGATGGATCCAAAGAGCTGTGCAGGCTGATAAATCATAGAATCACAGAATAGTTTGGGTTGAAAGGGACCTTTACAGGTCACCTAGTTCAGTCCTCTGCAATGAACAGGGACATCCTCAACTAGATTAGGTTGCTCAGAACTCTGTCCAACCTGACCTTGAAAGTTCCTAGAGGGGGGGCATCTACCACCTCTGTTAAGCAATGTGGTCTAGTGTTGCACTACCCTCATTGCAAAAACTTTCTTCCTTATGTCTGGTCTAAATCTACCCTATTTTAGTTTAAAACCATTAACCCTTCTCGTATCACAACAAGCCTGACTAAAAGTTAATCCCCATCTGTCTTATAAGTCCCCTCTAAAAATTGAAAACTGCAGCAAGGTCTCCCTGGAATCATCTCTTCTCCGGGCTGAACAACCCCAACTCTCTCTACCTTTCCTCACAGGAGAGGTGTTCGATTGCTCTGATCATTTTTGTAGCTAAACCGCTGCTTTTGGATGTTTAAACAGAGGTATCTGGAGCAATTTCAGCTGTGTGAGTGTCCGAGACATCCCTGCACCCTTGGCAGATGCCAGTACAGTTACAGGAGGCTTGTTCTCTCCCCAGGTGATAGCAGGTCAGGCAGGATTAACAAAGCACCTTTCTAGTTGTTCTAGGAGTGAAGGAGAGTGCAAATGGACTGAGATCTGAATTCCTAAATGGATGCTTTCCACCTTGTAATTGTTGTGCCATCCGTGTTTGCTGAGTTATCTTTTAGGGGTATGTTCTATTTACATCACAGGAAGGGATGCAGTTGTTTTCAGCTCTGCTAAATCCTGAGTTTTATCATGTGCAGAAACAGTATGAACTTGGTCACAGCCATGGCATGCTCCTCAAAGAGGTCTTGCTTTGAGTGTGCATGTCTCTGTTTTGACATTTATTTGTGGTATTTGTACCAGCAGTTGTTGGAAATATCAGCATAAGGCACTCTTATTCCCCCCTCCCCCCAAAAAAAAAAAGAAAAAGAAAAAAGAATTGTCAGCTCCTGTTTTGGGTTATGGGCTTCTGAGTAGTATTTTGCTCTGCTATATTAGGACCTAGGGCTGCAAGGCTGCCCATATCACCTAATTCCTGAACATAGTAAAAGAATGGCTGGGTTTCCTTGCAGCAACCAGACTGATTCCCTGTCCTTATAAATAATGAGCAGCCCAACTGGACCAGCTTTCATGGAAATCCCAAAAATTTTGATTAATGCCTTCTCCCCTCTAAAAAAAGCAACTCAAAACCCCCAGCCCCAAACCAAAAAAACACAACTTTTTTCTCTTCCTCACCTTTGGGGAGTTATTTGTTGAAGTTTTTGTGACAGCTGCCTGTCTTACTGCATCATGAGAGCTGAGGCTGCACTGACTCTCCACCCACTCACTTGCAGTTTGGAGTAGCAGGTCACTGATTCCCTCCTGCTTTCCCCATCAGATGTATGACCTCTACCTATGGAAGCAGCAGCGGGGATTTGCAACCTAATTCATTCACATGTGCATACATAGGGCAGATGTGTAGTATGCCCTTTGGCAGCTTATCCTGTGAAACCTGTATTCCTGTATCACTTTCATTGATAAACCTGGCGATAAGTGGGCTGTGTGCTACAGTGGACGTGAGATTCAGTGCAAGAATAATATCCTGAAAATTTTTAATCTTAAATGAAGGAAAGCCAAACTTCAAGGTCAAATTTGTATAAAATATCCCATGCATCTATGTCAAAACACAGTATTCCTGGTTTCTGAAGTAGCGTTTCAGTGCTTTCTGATTTGGAAAGAACATCTTTCAAGGACCACCAGCAAATAATAAGTTTAACATTTGGGATTTTTAATCAAAATAGTACTTTTGAAATGAGCTAGAACGTAGCTAAAAAGAAGTACTGTCTAGTGGATGTCCTCCTTCTTCTGTAGCAATCATGCACTTGCCTGCTCTTACTACATCAGGTGGGTGAAGGAAGACACATGGATGAATCTACCATACTTTAGGAATGTCATTTTCTCTTGAAAGAAATTAAATGAGTGCTTACCCATTTCGCTCGGCGCATTTGTTTCTTCGGACGCTCTTGGAGTTTTCACAGTATTTCCCATTGTGCTCTCTAACTCCGCCAAAGTTCTTCAGAACTAAATCAAAGGAGATACTGAAATTTAACATCAGAATAACACCTGCTGTGCCAGGAGATGAGAAATGACCTAGTTTGGGTGTCTCCGGCTCTATACAGTTTTGCTTTTGAGAGCTCTTCTGTCAAACTCATGTGAGAGTTTTACATACTTCTAAACTCTCACCACTTTGGTACTGTTATCAGGGGAATAGCAGAAAACCACAGCTAGGGAAGTTGCTCAGAAGAACACGATGTAGTAAAAGTTTCCATTACCAGTACCTCAGCACAGTAGGAAGTAACAGCAGAGCCATGCCTGTCCAATCATTTCATATAGAAAATGTTGTTTTCAGCTTATGGGCTTCTGAAGCTACAAATCCAATTAGACTGATGTACCTTGTTTCCAGTGCTGTGCGTATGTTGCTTTACTATTGAACACACGGAACATTGCTTGGTGGGTTTTCTCTGATGCAGTTGTGTTCTCAGCAAATGTGGGCCGTGTTGTTTTCCTGTCTTTTCTTCCCCCCCC
>VXBX01000771.1:1095282-1152590 GCA_013400415.1 Scytalopus superciliaris | reverse complement strand
TAAAGAAACCCCACCTTGCCTAATTTTTTTTTTGCTCTCAAAACAGTCCGTTGACATAAAGCCAGTGGTATAAATTCTTCAGATATTTGCTTTAAAAAGTTTTGGTGGATGTACATGAAACAATATCAGACAATTGTAGAACTAAGTATTGTGAGAGGAACAGTTCCTTCTCATGGCTTTGCTGCAGCGATCCTAATTCTTCCTGACAGAGCACAGAGAGAAAAATCCATTGGATGTGGAAGGTGTCTCATGATATGGTATATTTTCAGAGGCAGAGGAGCATAAGAATATCTATTTAAAAACTGTACATTAAAGCAAAATAACACCACTAGCTAGTAGGTAATTATTTTTAAAAAATATATTCTGTCCATTGCCCTGTGACAATGATAACAGCATAGTGGGGGTATTCTGCATCTTTTGGTCTTTTCTAGCTTAAAAATTTCAAAGGTGATTACTGATTTAGGTGTGCTGCTCTTTCCTTATGCAGGCTTGAGCCTGATGGTGTCAGCAGGAGAGGTGTCAGTGCTGAGAAGCAGAACTGCTGACATCAGCAAGACTTTATTACTAATTGTCTTTTGGAAGAAGATTGGCAGAACTTGAGTGTGTTGATTATTACCATAATATTTTTATGTCTTACAGCCAGTTTAGGAGGACACCCTACAGAATAAAATGTCGTTCAAAGGAAAGAAAATTCGTCCTTTACGAAATGCAATATCAGTGCTAGAACAGATGGTAGTGCACAGTTTGACTCTACCTCATCTGATTTCCAAGCTTCTTAGTTCTGGTTCCCAAAGGCTCTTTGCTAGAATTCTCTATCTTACTGGCCAAATGGCACATTACCCCTTTGCTGTCTGCACTCAGAACGAGCTTGTGGCACATCTGTAGGATGCAGCTGTACCAGTGCCTTTCTGGCAAGCATCTGAAATCTACTTTCATGAGAACAAAAAACTAGTTTGCTACCTGATAGAAGAAGTCCAGAAGCTGAAGAAAACAGCACCCTTAAATTTAAATAAACTATTTGGATATTCACGTTTGAAAAAGAAAAGGTGTGTTTTGATAGAAAGCAAAAAATTTTTCTCCATTTAAATGCACCTAAGTTCCTAAGACTGAAACCTGAATTTGCTTTATCAGGCACTGTCTGCTTGCAAGATCATAATTTCCTCATCTACATATGAATATTTTCCTTCAAGACCCAATTTTAATTTATTGAATTTTTTTCTCAGTTGTATCCCATTAAGAATAAGATGTATACCCTATATATGTAGTGCTGCCAGTACTTTGGCTACAGATGTTATAGATGTTCCTGGCTTATCTTCAAATTAGTCAGAAATTTTCCTGGGCACAGCAATAGAGAGCTCAATAGAGCTTAAAAAGTCAGCCAGGGAAGTGAGATAACCTGGAGAGATAACCTCTGCTGAGCTCTGTGCTCTCATAGC
Source organism: Scytalopus superciliaris (assembly GCA_013400415.1). Classification (NCBI taxonomy): domain Eukaryota; kingdom Metazoa; phylum Chordata; class Aves; order Passeriformes; family Rhinocryptidae; genus Scytalopus; species Scytalopus superciliaris. The sequence continues at coordinate 1,151,154 of VXBX01000771.1, read as the reverse complement.
TGCATTTTTGCAGTAATTTAAAAGGGAAGCTCAGATCTTGCTCAGTGTATAGTAACTGAGCCGCAGTTACCAAAAATGTTGTGGAATTCCAGATAGATGGCAACAATGACAGCATAAACATCTTATGCCTGTATATAATTTTGACACATGCAATTGTTATTTAGATGAAAATAGCTCAAAGTTTGTTTCCCAGAAGTCTGAAAAAAAAGTTAAAATAAGGGTCCTACCTCCATGTACCCCTCTATGTAACCCTTTATGCTGGTGTTTGTGGGCCAGGAGACAAAGTCATCCTACTAGTGCCAGACTCGTGGCCAAATGGTTTCAAGGGCATTTTCCCTGCTCTTAATTTCAGGTGTGCCTGAGTCACTTTGGAAAGTGATAGGTAGTATTTGTACATGATGGAAAGACTTCTGAAAATTTTAGCTAATGCTTACAAACTTTTTAAAAGCATGGCACATTTGACCAAGGCACCTTCATTTTTCTAGATGGTATTTAGGGATTTAAACTCTAAATGACGCTTTAAAAACACCTGAAATATTTTTTACAGGTTTTTTCCTGTATGTAGTTTGCAATTAAACTACTATTTAGTCCAGATGGATTAAATACTGCGTGTTTTTTGCAGAGCACACCCAAAACTGGCCTGGCTCACTTCTGCTGTACCAGAATGATGCCTCCAGTCATTGTTCTTCTCTAAGGATCTCTGCAGTGATCAGGACAGAGGGTGCAGCCCTGTGCTGCTGCTTTAGATGTGGAGGAATCTGACTTACGGAAAATACAAATGTTATAAAGTACTTTCAGTAACAGTGAAGAGCAATGACGTCCTGGACTGTGATGTCAATAGTGCTTGCCATGTCTCATTGCATTTTCCACCCTCTTTTACTGTCACTGCCATTAGTAGCACAAAGTCTTAGATAGAGATGAAAGTAATAGAGAGTTCAAGATGTTCTCTACACCCATGGCAGAAGTGTTCAATAAAAATAAACAAATGGAAAGCTGCAACCCTTGCTGTTGATTCACTTAACCAAGGTGATTAAAAGGTGCACTTTACTCTCAAGGGAGTAATAGAACTTAATGGCTTAAGTAGCTTGTGCTTGTAATCATTATTGGCAGCATAATATAAATGCATTGTATCGCTATATGATAAAGTCTTTGGTGGGGTTTTTTTTGAAATTTGGAGACACTGCAAAACTACACCTACTGGAAGCTTTAGAAATCTTGTGGCTGAACCAATATTTATCATTGAAGTCAAAAGCAGAGCAGTAACAATTCTATAAATGATAATCTTTTGAAATAGTGAATCTGCTCCAGGCACTGAATCTCACTTGAACTTTTAAAATCATAGAATAATTTGGGCTGAAGGGACTGTTAAAGGCCACCTAGTCCACCTTACTGCCCTGGGCAGGGGTATCTGCAACTAGATCAGGTATCTTAGAGCTCTGTCCAACCCAGTTTTGAATGTTTCCAGGGACGGGGCATCTTCTCTGGGCAACCTGTTTTCGTGTTTCACTTATATCTAAACTTGATGACAGATTTTGGGATACAAGTAGAGGTGGCATCCCTCTGTCACAGAAGCAGATAATTATGCCAGATCCAAAGAAAATAATTCACTGAGGGTCATATGAAAAGAATTAAGGAGAAATGAGAGACTCTAAATTTACTGTGCCTTATCAACCCCGAGCCCTGCATGGAGGTGTGCAGCTGCTGTTTAGCTTGGAGGAACCGCTGCGCTGCTGGGCTGCAACCCAAAATCTACCTGCAGCCCTTCCCGCTCACTGGCCACCTCACTGGCTTGCGTGGAAATTTGATTTTAACCATTAAGATCACGTTTGCAGTGTTCCAGGCATTGGTCCTTCCTCCCCTGCCCTTTCCACTTGTTCACATGCTGTTCAAGGTAAGGCAGTCGCTGCAGCCGTAGCTGTTCGCACACACACAGCTTGTAGGGCTTAGTGATCTTTGCTGCCTAAAGGAAGGTGAAGAAGCATCCAAAGTCCCAGTCCTGCTCTGTGTCCTATTTATCAGTGGCAGAACTCTCAACAGATACAAATTCTTCACCTGTCAAGACTGGGATCCCACTGACCTACATCATGGGTCCCCAAAACCCCTGGTACAGTTTCCCCTTCCGTTCCTGTGTGCAGCACATGCAGCAATAACTTCCTTTTGCAGAATTTGTTCTCTGAGAAAACATGCTTCTGGAGCAGTTAAATAGAATGGAACACAGGAAAGGCTGTCTCTTTGTAAGGACTTCTTCAAAATTATTGAAAAATAGTAAATATAAAGAAATGAATATAAGAGAAATAAAAAGGCAAGAGACCTGGGTGGGTAAAGCCCTTCTACAAGGCATACTGCAAATCAGGATAGTCATAATTTCTGTGATGCTATGCCCTATTTTATTTTTCTTTCCTGATACTCATATCTATACCGCCAAAGTCTTACAATTTAATTCTCAGTAAGGTTCACAGGCAACTTCTGAATCCCATTTAGCTTGAAAATGAAAGCACCAGCATCCTGTTATTTATCATGCGGGGAAAAAAAAGGCAGATTAGATTTCAGAAGCTGTATATTTTTTGATGAATTTCCCTTAATTTGTCATTAATCAAAATGAACATCCTTTCAGCTTTGAGGAACTTGTACCTTTGCACTTAGAAAGAACAACATAAAACTCTCATCAAAGTAATTTACAGAAACATGTAACCATGAAACAACACAGAAATACCACACTATGCACACTTCTAACACTTTGAATAAAAAGCCCTCTAATCTGTGGGCTCATATTTTGGGTTATAGTGAAATGCAGTTTGCTTCAGCTTAAGGTCCTAAACATTTATCTTACTGTGAGCTTTCAGCAGAAATACTCCTTGTCCCTTCTATCTTTACTACCATTCCTTAAGAAAAGGATCAAGGCAAGCTCTTCTATTTCTACCTTTGGTGGTACTTGAAATTCACAGTCTGAATGCTGTCATTGTTAATGAAATAGAACTCCCTTTTATATAAATAAAATTGAAACATTTGGTCCCATAAGCAGATAATCTAAAATGTATCAGAGCAATGATTACCTTTAAATGCTAGGCATGATACTCCAGGTTGCAGTATTTCTGAAAAAAGCCGTAGTCATAATACTGCTCTCATGCTGCCAGCAAGGTTTAGCTGATCAAGTCGAGGAGCAGCCGGTCGAATGAGTGTGTTGTGAAGTTCACGCTGTCATGTAGAGCAGCATTTGCCAAACAGGCCACATACTTCCTCTCTGAGAAATAAGGAAGGCTCAAAGTGTTTGCAACAGATGAGGTTCCTGTAGCAAGTCACTACTGAAGGCACTTTTTATCTATGGGCTGAGAAAAACAGGGAGGTTTTCAACGTATTGCATCAGGGCTGGTTTTAGCAGATATAAAAAATGAGCAAAAATAACCTGTTTTACATTACTTACACAAAAGTGCTTTCTTTTTTTTTTTTTCTTCCAAATTTATTTATCCAGTAATGCTCATTCCCCAACTGTTTCATTTTATGCAGTTTTGCTATTTTTTGTCAGACAGACAGGAAGAGGCACAAAATATTGTTTTCACTCTTATTGAGTCTGAATAGGAATGCAAGCTTTTGCTTTTTTCTTCCCTCTGTACCCCAAAATACCTCTGTCTGCAAATAAATGAAGCTTAGTATCAGTGATGAAGAAATATGGATTGAAAGCCTGTCTATGAAGCACATTCTCACACCAGTTGGACAAAGTAAAGAAGCCTCAGGACCTTCTTCATCTCGGTGTCTGAGGTGAGGGAACCAAGATACTGGCCTGTTAAATAACCTGACTAAAAGCTCTGAAGAATACAGTACTATGGGTATTAATATGGAAACCAAAGGGATTTATTAAGGTTTGCCCTTTGCTTTTGTAATCAAGATGTATCTGAAAAGGTCATATACTTGATATTAAAATAGAACAGAAAACCCAGCAAGCTCAAACAGAGTTCCTACTTCACACCAGCGTAGCTCCAAGTATGTGCTTATCTTAATACCAGTCTATTTGATGATGAAAACTAAGAGTTGACAGGTGTGGGAGCTGTTCTGTAACTGTAACTGGAACAAGGAAACATCAGTGAAATCCCCAAAGCTGTGCCAAAATTTGAAAATGTGTAGCTGTGGTAGTTTCAGGAGAATATCCTTTGTATTTGATGGGCTGTGCTACCAGTCCTCAGTTTGATGGGACATGAAAGCAGTAGGGAGCTTAATAAACAAATCAGTCCCCAGCATACAGCTGTGACAGCATTGTAGCCAGTCCTCTGGGAGGCCCCATTGGTTACCCCTGGCAGCTACATTTTGATTGTTTAGGACGTTATTGCTCTCTTCAGATCTCAAGAATGTGACATGCATGTTCCTTAATGGCATTCACTGAATTGATGTAGAGTGTCTCTGGAATTACTAAAACATCATAGGTAGGGGATGTCTGCATGTGGAATAGGCAGAGGCAGAGCCATTTCCTGATCCTTCTCACCACTCTCTGCTTTAGATTGACTCTGACGGTCTTTGTGCTGTTGCAAGAACTAAGGTTACATCCTAAGGTGCACTCAGGATTGGGGCAGGTCCCAGACTGAGAAGGAAAGATTGGTCACACTAAAGGATAGGTTGGACTTGCTTGATAGAACATGCTCCCCTAGAAACTAAGCAAATCTCAGACACAGTTTGTACCGTGCTTGTGGAGGAACAGATGAGTTCACAGTGGAGAGAGGTAAATAGAATTCTCAGTTTCCAGGCCATTTCTGCCTGCTACTGGTGGCTGTGTACTCTTGTGCAATGAGAGCTGGTTTACCCTTTCAGTGTGTTCAGCTAATACCTTGTTTTAAATAACATAATTGACAAGGTAGTATTTACATCTAAATGGAAGAAAGTGCTTATACAAATTAAGTGGGGCTTCATATGTCAGCTTAAAAGTATTCATATCCTGTTATTTAAGTCACTCAGACTGCCTGACAAAGGCACTCAGTGAGTCACTTGAGAGGGGAACATTGCACTACCTCTGATGACAGCAAAGAGAGGTTTGCAAAGGCTGATACACAAATAAGAAATCTTCCTTCTTCCAAATGTGATTTTGAAATAAGAGAGAGTACCCTTCCCTCTTCCTCATTTTTATCTAGAAATTACAGTTCTAGTAGTCAGTTATGGAGGGAAAAATGTTTGTATCTCAGTCTCCCTTTCCATTGCTGGATGCCAATTCCCTGTTACTCTCCATGTGCTAGTGTTTACCACGTGTCTGCCACATGGCTTCTTAGCTGTGACAGACACTCCCTGAGTTGGTCCCAAAGATTTCTACTCCTCCAGGCTCTTGAAGCCAGACTATGTAAAAGCCTGAAAAAATGACAGTAATGTCATCACATAGAGACCTGCAAGTTTGGTATCTTGTCAGCACTTGCCACTATGCAGAATTGGATGTCTAAGGAAAAGCAGTGGAGGATAATGAAAAACAACCCTGCAAGAAAGAAATAAATAGGCTCCAAATTGAAAACAACTTCTGAAAATAATTTAAATCAAGTCTTTTAGAGAATGATCTGTTAATCTAACTGGGAAAGAGAGTTAATGGTCACTTACTTGCAGCTTACTTATTTTTGCAGGGAGAAAAAATAGGAGTTAAGCAGTATCTTTAATCTGGCACTAACTAAAACTGAGGACATCCTCAAACAGAAATAAGGTGCCATTTTCTGTCAGTGGAGTGATTGTCTTTAGGCACACACTGCAAAGGAGAAGGCTGCAGTATCCATTTCTCAGCATCTCTGAGCCCAGATTAAATGCTTCACGCACGATCAGGCTTTAGTCAAACACAAGCCCTGGTTTAAGTGATAGGAAGCACTTGAGCTCAGCAGTCAGGAAATGGAAGAGCCCCGGCTATCCTGGAGGTCACACCAGATGGTCTGACAGATACTTCTGGCTGGGAACTGTGTGCTTCTAAGCCTGGAGAGTGCCTATTTTTAACAACTAAAATATTGCTGTACAGCTGGCTCTTTTGGGAAAGTAGAATTCTCAGGACATTTCATTGGTTTGACTGTTTGCATTAGATGTCTTTTGATCTTGGGTTTTGGGTGGTGTGACTGTAATTGCTGTTTCCAACACTTGCATCATTCAGGGCAGATAGAAAGTCTGCTTTTGTTGCAGCCGTCAGAGAAACTGCGTTCATTTGCAGGAAGTGCACGTGTTGAAAAGACAAATGTGGCTCAAAGAAGAATTTAATTTTAAAGTCAGGTTGGAAAAACAGGAGGTCAAAATGTGAACAGAGGAAGGTGGGTTTGGTTTTGCGGAGTGTGGGTTATAAAAATTAGTTCCAGTGGAGTTTCTAATCATTAGGTGTGTTCTGAATCACTTTTGTGAAATTTTTCAGAAGCGAGTTTCCGAACTAAATCAGGAATCAAAACACATTCAGGACTGCAGTTTATAGGACAATTGTCTTCTTCTGAGTATGTTGGGGGACAGGGGTACAGATTACAGTAATAGTCCTGTGGTGGGTTGACTCTGGCTGGACATCAGATGCCCACCAGAGCTGCTCTGTCACTGCCCTCCTCAGCTGGACAGGAGAGAGAAAATACAGTGAAAGGCTTGTGGGTCAAGAAAAGGACAGAGAGAGATTGCTCACCAATTGCCATCACAGGCAAAACAGAGAAGTTAGTTTAATTTAGTTTAATTAGTTAATTTGTTTAATTTATTACTAATTAAATCAGAGCAGGATAATGAGAAGTAAAGCATGATTATGACCCTTTGGGATCTGTCACTCTCACTCTTCTGCACAACACTGCAGTTACTACATGCAGCCTCCCACTACCAAAACCTGACCACACAAACCAAATACAGGTCCACAAATCCTTCTTTTATTATTCATCAGAATAGCACCAAGGGCTTGTGGAGAAAGAATTGAGATGGCCAGGATAGCACAAGTGCAGGTATGTAGAGCTACAATGTCCCAAAAGGGAGGTTGGGAAGATGCACCAGCCCCAGCTCAGCTGATCACAGCCTGACATCAAAGTGAGAATTCATCATCACGTAACACAAATTTGCATTCATCACCTTCTCACCTTTGTGAGCCACAGAATTTCCTGGTATCTGAATTTCTACTGTCTGGCTGAACCTCTGATTTTGAAAAGAGAAATGAAGAAATTCTGCCAATGCTCCTGGTCCCTGAACTAAACAGTACTGAAGGCTTTGCCTCCCATTTCCAGTGCCCATCACTTGCCCAGCATTGTAATATTCGTGCTAGTCCTATGAATTTTGGAGAGCAGTATAACATTAGTGTTGTGGATTGGGTAACACAACTGCAACTGTTTCTTCTTAGCAGTTCAGTACTGAACACTTTTGTCTGGGTTGTTGTCAAAAATGTCACCGGAACTTCTGTTGACAGTGGGTCCATCTGTAAGCACAGCTAAAATGAGATCTGTGTGTGGCTTTGGTTCCCTGTAAACCGCTTCTAAATGATGCTGAGATAAGAAATACCCAGTGACGACAAGGTGGCTAAGTTTACAATTTTATTGTATATGTCATATATTTTAGAGGTTCACTTTCAAAAATCAACTCTGCAGTAATGTCTGAAGATTTCAGCTGTTAGATTTAAAAGTGAATTTTTTAGCTCTTGTGTTGATAGGTACAAGAGAATTCCTGGAGAATTAAAAAATGGAGGACTAACAAAAAGAACACCGTGTTTGTTATTTTTGAGCTGATCTCATGATTTTTGGTTTTCTGATTCATGATTCTGTCATGTTGATGGTAATATGGGTGTCATGTAATGGAAATAAACAGGCCCTCCACTATTTCTGCTTCTGCCTAAATAGTCCTATTTTTTAAAGCACACAGGTCCTCCATTACTGGTTGCTGGGACTAATCACACAAATAAATTATAGTTTTATGGGGAAAGAGGGAAATGCTGAGTGTAGCTGTGTTATCCTGTGTCCTGAGCCTGCCTCTAATGTGGCTAAGTGTTTAGGGAAGATTTCTGTTTAATATGAAAATTGCAGGGTCAAAAAGAAAGAAAATGAATTCTGGGCAGTAACAGCGTCTTCTCTTACTTATTTATTCCTGAGGGGTTTATTTTGGCAATGATGAGGAAACAACGAGCCTAAATTTTGATGTGAATTTGAAAAACAGAGAGCTGGTACAGTTTTGCTTGCCTAACTTCTTCAGTAAAAGGAGCCATGTTTCCAAAGTCTGGAATATATTTGAGATGCACCTGGAAAGGGAACATAATGGCATTGCTTTCAAAGCCTGCTTGAATGATGTCCCAAGTTCTCTATCACCTGCTTGCAGTCCTAGTAAAAATTTAGCATGATTAGAAGTAGTAGACAACATGTCTCTTTCAAACCCCAAATGCAAGACTTGCTTCCTGAATATGACTGTTATCAAAAAAAACCAAAATGGGGAAGTGGCCATTACCATGGAAAATGGAAGAAAAAAGCAGAATAAAGGAGAGCACACAAATATGTTCTAACCATTCATGGAAAGAAGAGAAAATATCCACAGCCAGAGTAAAGCTCCAAACAAGACCTCTCCTTACGTCACAAATGTATTTACAGAAGTTTGGGGGTTTTCTTTTACTCATCGAGCTTTGGCCGTATCTATTGTTAGCCTGTACATATCTAGTGCTGTGAGATGAAGGTTTACCTGTCCAGGCCTTTAGTTCTACCCCTGCAGCAGAGAACCTGTGGGACACTTCTATCCAGAACTTTTTGCAGTCATCATTTGATTCAGTATGTGACCTAAGGGCAGTCTGTCAGGTTGTAGATGTCTCAGAGACAGGGGAACTTTGCACAGCCTTTAAAATCTCTGGGAAGAGATGTGTTCAAAATCAAGCATGCACCAGGATGTTTTGCTTGGTCAGAGTGAATTTCTGGATTCTGTATGTCATCTGATCTCAGTACTCTCTTTCCCTACCAAACTTGGCCTTTTAATAAGACAACTTCAGAATTTCCACAGAAACTTCCCCTTTCAAAATTTGTGAAGCTCTCAGAGTGTGGGAAACTGAAGCTGTTTAATTTTTGATAGTTTGACTTTGTTTTGTTTTAAATGAGGAATACATTTGCCATGTTAGTGAATAAATATTGTCCAATCCTAGATCTAAATTTTCTGCTCTACCAAGGAGGCAAATAATTCCTTGCTCTAAATGAAATGCAGGGAAGCTACTCTTCTGAGGGAAGCTAACATGCTGTATAATCTCTTTTCTAGTCTCACTCTTCCTAGGTCTGGTGTACACTTTCCTCCAAAGGCCAGGTGAAAAGTCATCATTCTCACTGTGTGCTGCAGACCCACCCACACACAAGATACTCTCATCAAGGATATTTTTCTTTCTCTCTCATGACCAACTGAGTCAGTGCACCTAGTCAGCAGCTGGCAAATGTTGTGCCTTACAGACACAAAATGGGCCACCGGAAATCCCACTTGAGGATAAAGCCCATTACTCACTTGCATTTTCACCTAAATTGAGTGCAGAAGTGAGGCATCACCACAAGGAATAAGACCAAGTGGCTTTTATTTCTCCTTCTTTAGTTCTTCCACCCTCTTAAAAGTAGAGATGGCTCTTCTAGTGGCCCAAGATTGAAAATTAGGTTTTCCCTTCGGTTATCTGCAACTATCTGCTTCTCAGCCATTAAGTTAATAATAGTTCTTATTTTCCAGATCCCTTAAAAAAGAAGAGAAACCTTTCAAGAAGGTAGTAGCACTGGAAATTCTGCATGCAGTGAACTAAAAAGACTGTCTCTACACGCAAACAATAACCTCTTTATAATTATTTTTGGAAATCAATTTCTCCAGTTGTGAGCAATAGTATCCTATTAGTATCAATGGCTCTGCTTGTTTGAAATACAAAAAATGTCCTGTGTGCTTGCCAGAGTTACACAAAGTTTTCTGGGCTCAGAGTTTTGAGAAAAAATTTCAAATTGAGGTTTTGCTCTTTGTTTTCTGTTTCTTTTTAACTTCCTTTTGCAGATTTGTAGTTATGGTTTGAGCAAATTCTGGAAGAAGTAAGTTAGTTGAAATAGATCATCTAGATCATCTAGGCATCTAGAGTGTGGGTTCTTTTTGGAGGACAGAAGTTAAACTTAGCAGTTATTATAGTAAACTGACGTATATGTTTGGAAATTAGTCATTTGAACCATTTGCAACCTTTCTGTTCTGGGTCAGACCTTATCAGATTTATGCTAATTTATCTGCATTTTCATTAAGAAGTTTTCATGGTTATTCAAAAATGTTGTACCATCTTTTCCTGGTCAAGACATTTGATGTGTTGGCATAGAAGTAGGAAGGAAATTAAGAGCCTGGGACAGAGACTGGACTGCAGCCTGTGCTCTGATTTTGGTTTTGGTGCTCCTGTTGATCTTCTGTAGCCTAGTTTATACTTTTGTTCCTAGTACCTCAGTTCATAGCTCTTCCAAACCCTCACTGTTCCTTGGGTTAGCTATCTTGGGTTTCTAGCTGAAATTAATTTGCACTCAATATGAATACTTATTGCCCATTTGTCCTTGTACCAGCATTGTCCCAAGGTATAAATAGCTCTTCTTTAGGGGCATCACACCTGCTCTCACTCCTTGTTTATCAAAGTGATGGTAATGGGAAAACTCTATTTAATCTTCCCTCATAAGATGGGCTCCCCATCCCCTCATGTGCCTCACAGAACCTTCTTTGTATCTGCTCCTGTCTCCATGTTTCTCCTTCCTCTGAAGTTTTCAGAAAGATCTGTGACTTGGTTAGAGAACTAATGTAGACATTTTTCAGAGCTCTTCCAAAATAATAGTGGCAGATCTGGAAACAGCCGCCCTGACCCTACAGCTCTTTGCTTTGATCAGTAGAACTTACTTCAATTGATTTAAATGCCTTTGTTTTACAATCTGCAGCTGGACAGATTTTTCTTCTGATCTCTTTTACCTGCACCAGGAAACCAGGTGTTTTGACAACATGTATTGACTGACATTGTGGGTTTTTTTCCAGGGAGGTTCAGCTTTTTCTCCAGCATCCATTATTACTACAAGGAGAGCACAGACCCAAGCAGCAGTCCTGGCTGAAGATGTGGGGTGCCCTTCATCCACCAGTGAAGAAACTGTAGCCTGCCTCCGCCAGTTACCTGCTCGTGTTCTCAATGATGCACAAACTAAGGTACAACATAGCAAAATAGATGCCATCGGCAGGAAAACAGAAAGTTTCTATTGACACAAAGCTGTGAGAAAGCTTAAAAAAAAAAAAATTAGGCTCAATCCTTGTGAATGAGGAACTGGACTAGTTTTGGTAGAGGGACGTTGATATCTGATGTTCGCTTCTGAGCTGTGAATACGCTCATCTTGGTTCTTCTTTAGACTAAATTCCTTTTACACTGCTGTGACCATATATTTTAAAATAAATCTAAATATCATTTTTGTCTCCTTTCAGTTCGCTTTTATGTGCTCCTTGGTGTTGCTGTAGAGGAAAGTCTGTAGCTTCAATAACTGAATTTATGCAGGAAAAGAAGTGGGGAGGAATGCTACTGTTTTCTGTCTGAAGTGGGAGACTTGTGAAAGCTGCAGTATAAATAATTCTAGAGATGGATCCTTCACCCACAAATTTAAAACACCCACTGGCAATAAATTTTCTTGTCAGGATCAGCATGCAACCAACCCTAATGTAAAACAATATCTTTATTACTATAAGACCAATGCTTTTGGTCTCTTAAGCCTGTTTCGCTTACTAGGAATGTCAGCAAAACCATTGTTTCCTGCCAATGATGAGTTTGCACTTATATAAACTAATCACTTGTTCACTTGAAGGGTATCAGATCTGTTGTCTTAAGCATGAACAAAATGGAAATGAAAGGGTAAGCCAATTTAACTGCACAAATCTTGCTTTTTTTTTTGTTTGTTTTTGGCTAACACAGCTGCTAGCTATAAGTGGCCCATTCCAGTACTGGGGGCCAGTGAAGGATGGAATTTACCTGCGGGAACCTTTAGCCAAAGCTCTGCGGCGCCCTCAGCTTCGGAAAGTAGATCTGCTCATTGGAAGCGCTCAGCAAGATGGGCTCATCAGCAGAGCTAAGGCAATTAAGGTAGGAGGACACACTCACTGTTAATGAGCTGATGGTATTACTATGATGATAGTGATGACAATAGTCATATGCATCCAGGACAGGAGTTTCGTGATTTCTACATGTTGTGAATTACATTCCATGGAAATATACAAAGGCATTGTCCATCTCCAGCCAGTTCTGGTCAGGATTACTAATGGCATTATAATTGTTGATTAACAATTCTGGGGGACATATGAAAAGGTGATTTAATATTTATGTTTTACTGTCTCAAAAATCCTATTTGCATTTCAATCTCAGTAATATCTCACAAAACAGAAAGCAAGCTCATAGCTTGGTTATGAAGTTCTTCACTTTGCAGCAGGATTAAGTCAGTGTTTTGGGGTGGGGTTTCTTTTGGCAACCTTTTTTTCTCTGCTGCCTTTAAGATGTCCATTTTCTCATAAAGATGATCCTGAAATTGAACTAGCTATAACTAAAGACACTGGCCTGATGTGTCTAATGTTTTCAGAAATAAACTGGTAGAATGAAAAGGATTTGCATCCATGCTGTACTTTGGACATAAAAGTGCTCAAAAGCCTGAAGGTCTACCCAGAGACATTTTATGTCTTCTTGTGAGCCCTCTGGCACTGTCTGTTCCTGAGACATCAGTCTCTTCTAGTTCATTTGTGCTTCTTTATGAAACAATAGCTCTTCTCTGTTTACCAGTGACAAATTAAATTAAATGTTACAATGTGCTCAGGTGTATTCTAAGAAATCAACAGGAGAATGTAAATAGGAGGGATTATTTTGAGGGTTTTCTAACTGAGCTGCAGGTATGTTGCTATCTTTCTGTAACTGTGTGGATTTTATCTCCTAGAAGGCTGTGTACAAAGTTCAATCCCAGCTTCTCTTTGCTGGTAGCCAATAACACACAGACCAGTTTACTTCAGAATTAATGGTAGAAGTACCCCTTTAGCCCACCTGAATTAAGTTCATATTGCTTATTTAGTTTCCATCACAAGTGTCCTGCTCTTATTGTGTGTATCTTTCTCTTTTGGAAGCAATTAAAAGAGGAAGTCGTAGGAGGAAGGCATACAAGATGTACTGTGATGCTGGAGACCTGCAGATAATGATCCAGACCCTGTCAGAGGGCAGTAAACCTCAGTAACCTCATTACAAATCCTGTGACAAAGACTAGGAAGTGAAATTCTTTCCTTTACCACTGTTTCCGCATATGACAGTTGTCTGGAAAACTGAAATGAAATTCTGTGACGTATTAAAAATTTTTCAACAAATCATGGTGTTGATGAAAAGCAAAAGTGCTAAATCCCAGCAGTGTCAGGTTAAAATGAAAATAGAAAATACTTGCAACTGAGAGCACAGCAAAAAAAAATGTTGCCATTCCAAAAAGAAAATCTGAAATATCTTGTTTATTTAAAGGCTTGCAGGAAATAAGATTGGAAGGGAACTCAAAAAGTTGGTGCAACTCAACCCTAAGAAAGTGCCATACCTACCTCAGCCTGAGAACTGTTTGGAGATCTGCTAAGCTTCTTTGGCAAGGGTTATCATTGAATCATAGAATGGTTTGGATTGAAAGGGGTCTTTAAAGCTCATCTAGTCCAGCTTCTCCTGCAATGAGACGGGTTGCTCAGAGCCCTGTCCAACCTGATCTTGAATGTTTCCAAGGATGGAGCATCTACCACCTTTCTGGACAATCTGTGCCCGTTTTTCACCACCCTCATTATAATAAACTTCTTCCTGGTATTCTATCCACTAATCTACACACTTCTAGTTTAAAAGCATTACCCCCTGTCCCATTGCAACAGGCTCTACTAAGAAATTTGTCCCCATGTTTCTTATTAACTAGCATATGAACTACTAAGATTTAGCTGTCTTAAATTAGAAGGATAATTAACTTCTTTACTAGCTATTATAATAATACCTACCTTACTTGGGCCTAATGCCTTAAGTCAAATTCCATCTGTCTTCCAGAAAATTCATAATGTTCATGATAGATGGTTCTATTCTGTTTTCTTCCTTTTGACTTTATTAAGCTGTTTTCATGGTCTTAATAGAACTGATGATTTTTAAACGTACATTTTTCCTCTATTTCTATTTTCCTATGACTTCAGCTTTTTAGGACTTGAGGAAATATGAGTGTTTAAACTAGTTTGTGTTCCTGGTCTGGATGGTTATCTTAAAGACCAGCTGAAAGGTTAAAGTTTCCTGATTTCTCCCTTGTTGACACAGATTCTTAATTTCTGGGAAACTGTAATGCTCATTGAGCATTCTTCAGGTTCTCAGAAGAATTTCTGTCTTAGCCATGACCATGTATGTTTGCAGTCAGTCAGATGATTAAGTCCTGAGTAAACCACAGACGTATTTAGCCAGTGTCGGAAACCAGTGCAGGTGGTAGTTGTTACCTGGAAGTCTGTGCCCTATTTCCTCTGTCATAATGCCATAAGAAATCTTTAATCAGTCCTAAATGTCCTCTCCCACAACAGCCCTTGAAGAAGGATTTGAGACAACTCACACTGTATCTCACTCTTCTATGTTATTAAGGATTCTCTTGCATCTTTCTAAGAAAAACCAAAGCTGGTTTTACTGTTACACTAAGGAGTGTGGGAAGGATTAGCTGCTGGACAGAGCACTGAAATCAATTTGGGGAACCAAGGCACAGTTCCTAGTTTGCCTTTGACTACAGCCAAAGTATTTAATCTGTTCTATAAGAAGGGGACCAAACATCTCTGGGGTGAAAATCCATGGGTGGTTGTGTTTGAACTTTGTACAGAGAAGAACCATGCTTGTATTTCAGTAAATAAACACAGCTAAAAGATGCTGTGGCATGTGTATGGAATCGACAAAGTCCCTAATTTCCATCTTCCTTAGGAATGTAGTTAATGCAAAGTCTGAGGGTTAGAAAACCCTAATCCCTGCTGACTTGCTCCACTAATTCCTGGGAATAGCTATACCGGTCAATTCAGTCAAGAACTAGTTCTATTAATCCTGTTCTCTATCCATACTGATCCTTTAAAGATGAGGAGATTCTTTTATCCATTTGTATGTAAGCAAGCTTGAGATGTGGTGCAAATCTTATCACCTTAGACTGGAGTTGCACGCAAGTTTTATAAACTCTTAGCAGATGAGTCATAGCAGTGAGAGTAAAACCTCTAGACTGCAACCACACTTAAAGGTGATAAATGCAGTTGGCACCATGTTGTTCTGTGGGGACTTACTGACGTTTGGTTGTGCTGGGTGTCTCTACTCCCACTGTGACACTGTGCATATGCCTATTAAGGTCTTTGCTATTAAAAATGAAATAGACAGAAGGCATCACTTAAGGGATAGCAAAACATTTATGTTCTATTTGCCTACAATTAAAAGCTGAGGTATCTCAGTGATGGTTGCAGCAGGCAGTAGGCTATGCTCAACATCTTGCCTGTGGAAATGGCCATTTTATGGCATTCATTGAAATGCTTATTCATGTGAACTGAGACAGATTCACCTCTTCCAGGAGCACTTTCTACTCATGCCCAGTGCAGCCATCAGATGGTTGAAACCAAGTGAGAAACAAAGCAGAGCTTGTTCAGGGAATGGCAAGTAGTACCATAATGTGCTATTATGTGCTGTATAGACTAGTTAAGCCTGAACCCATTCACTGCAATTCCCATGGCAGACCTTCAGGGAATATTAGCTTTGAGCAGTCATAGATTAGGGCAGCTGAGCAGAAACCTCTAAAAATTTTGATTTCAATTCCCAACTGGACAATTTTTTTCCCCTGTGCTGTATGTGATGCTCAGTGGGAGGACCTAATGGCATTAAATATATGGATTCATTCATGTGGCTCTATGTCTGTGTTTTTCTGCATGTGGATGTAGGTCAGTATAGCCCAGTCCACGTCCTTTGTATGTTCAGTGTCTACTGTGTAATCTCCACATTGCAAGGATTTAGTTGAAAGCCTAAGGCTGTACATTATCTGCTTTTTAGTTTTAATTTCCCTCCTTAGTATGATCTAGTTGGGTGCAAAACCCAAAACCAGGACATAGGAGAGTGGATAGGTAGAAATCTAGTTTATTTACTTCTTGTAAACAACTGGACCTATGCAGACCAGAACTTGCATCCTGCCTTCCTTTGGATGCTCTGTAGTAGCTTAGTGCCCCAAACTGCCACAATGTTCCAGGTGAGGCTGCCCCAGTGCAGAGCAGAGCGGGATAATCCCCTCCCTTGCCCAGCTGGTGATGCTTTGCCTGATGCCCCCCCGAACAGCCTCTCATTCCCCACTCTATACCACAACCAGGGTTGCCCTGTCACAGGTGCAGAATCCAGCACTTGTTAAACTTCACACAACTGGGGATTGCCCATCTCTCTAATTTATCAAGGTCTCTCTGCAGGGCCTCCCTACCTTTGAGGGAGTTGACAGCTCCCCCCAGTTTAGTATTGTGGGCAAACTTAGTATTCCTTTGAGTCCCATGTCCAAGTCATTAATGAGGATGTTGAAGAGCACAGGGCCTAAAATGAAGTCCTGTTGAACCCCACTAGTGACATCTTATCATCCTGATGCCACCCATTCCCTATAACTCTTTGTGTCTGACCTGTGAGCCAGTTGCTCACTTGCTGTCTAACATGGTTATCCAGCTGCATGCTGGACATTTTGTCTGGAAGGATTCTGTGAGAGACAGTATTGAAAGCTTTACTGAAATTCAGAAAGGTTACATCAGCTGGATTACCTTGATCAGCTAGGTGGGTTACCTTGTTGTAGAAGGAGATCAGGTTCAACAAGCAGGACTTACCCCTCATGAAGCCGTGCTGGCTGTGACCAATGACTGCATTGTCCTCCAGCTGTTTTTCAGTACTTCTCAGAATAATCTTTTCCATGACTTTACCAGGCACTGAAGTGAGACTGACAGGCCTGTAGTTTCCAGAGTCCTCCTTCTTGCCCCTCTTGAAAATCAGGACAACCTTCACCAACTTCCAGTCATCTGGGACCTCTTTGGATTTCCAAGACTGCTCAGAAAACATTGAGAGAGGCTTTGTGATGACATCAGCAGCTCTTTGATAAAATCCCATTGGGCCCCATAGATTTGCAGGGATCCAGCTGGAGCTGCAGATCCTGCACAATTTCAGGGTCAACTGAGAGTTGGCCATTCTTCCTGTCATGGTCCTTCAGCTCAAGGCACTGAGACCTCATTGATCCATCATCTCTGTGGAAGACAGAGGCAAAGAATGCAATAAACACCTTTGCCTTGTCCATGTCCCTCTTTGAAGTGACCATCCTCATCCTGTAACAGGCTGATGTTATTTCTTTGCTACCTTTTGACATTAGTATACTTGAAAAAAACTCGTTATTGTCCCCCATATTTTTGGCCAGCTTCAACTCCAGTTGAGCTTTGGCCACAGGAATTTTCTCCCTACAGTGGCAAACAGCATCTCTATATTCTTCCCATGCTACCTGACCTTGCCTCCACTGGGCATACACCTTCCTTTTTTGCCTTATTTCCAAGAGAAGAACCCTGCTTAGCCATGCCAGCCTTCTGCCTGGTCTGCTTGACTTCTGATGTTAAATACCTAGAGCCAACGGCTCTAAGTCAGATCAAAAGCCTGTTTAGCACAAAAAGGTGTTTTCAGCAGTGGTTAAGAAAGGCTATTTGTAAAAATAGGGTAAGCATATCTGATATTTCTGCTAAATGATCTACAAACCTCTAGCACTTTGCACCTCAGGGACTTCCTGGCTTGAACCGGTCTTTCTGTGTCTAATAACAATCAATTTTTATTTTTTTTTAAATTCAATTCAAAAACTTGTTCATGAAACTTCATCTTCACCAATTTTGGCATCCACAAAGCCATGTGGCAAGGTTAGGTTAACCTTATGAGTTGTTGTATGATGATCCATCTCCTTCTCTGTAGTTTTCAACCTTCACGTTTATTTGATACTTGGCTGTTGATGAGAAAGTGAAGGAACAGTTCCTATGGAATAATAATAATAATCAATACCCTAAAATTTTTTGCTCTTTATTTCTCTCTTTTTTAAGCATCCCGACAGGTGTAGAATAAGGTAACAAATCCATTTTAAAAAGCCAGCAAAATGAGAGCATTACATGAAAGTTGCTTGTACCGGAAGATTTATACGTGAGAGATTGGGCTTTGCACTGCCACAGAAAAGCATCTATTCTTACCCGTAACTGCTAACCCAAGTGACCAAATGAGAGATCCCTATCTAGACAAAGCAATGCTTCTCCTGGTTAGTAGGAATCTGAACTGATGTGTGCCAAAGCTGTTATGGCAAGATGGCTTTTGAATCCTGTGTACTTCCAGTCAGATCTTCAGTGATCATTTCTGTTTCTTGCAGAAGAATATACGTGTCTTGCTGTATTTAAGCTGAATGATTCTGCAGGCAAGTGTGCTATGCAGTTTCATATGTGGCATTTGTGCACATGAAGTGACATGTCATGAGTGAGTTGCCCATCTTTTTCAAAGCACAGCCACGTTACTAAAACTGGCACCACATGACTCTTTCACAATGCCTGGGCCAAAATCTAGCAAAAGAAGAATTTATTGCAAGTACAAGGAAAATTGCCAGGATCTTCTTGGACCTTGAGATGTTTGGTAGTATTTTGAAATCCCTTAAAGTGACTTAATGAAAATGCAGAGAGGATTAGAATGTGTCACTAAGGACAAACCTCAGCCTCAGCACATGGGGAACTTATTTTCCATCTTTGGTTTCTGTGAATCTGTTGAAAAGTAATTATTCCATCTGCACTTTCTTTATAGGGTTGTGGAAAGATATTCCAGAAGTATGATGAAAACCAGCTGTGGGCTATCAAAATAATATTTTCAGTAAAGCATCTGCACAAACTGGACTGGGCAGACAACTGGCCTATTTTGCATCAGACTGACTGCCCAGAATAATAGAGGTGGTTTATTAGATCTTTTTCTCTGGAGTTTTTATCCAAGTTTCAGTGAGTATGCACCTGCATGGTGCCCTCTTTAGAAAGGACTTGATGAACAGGAAAGTTTAGGGTGTACATATTTTTTTTCATGAAGTTGCTCTGTTTCAGAACTTGAAATAAAATCTTTTAAAAAATTAAAAAGTCTGAATTGAGAAAATTAAAAAAACTTCCTCAAAGAAAATTGTGTTGAAAAAATCAAAGCAGTCTTTAGCTTTGATACAAATGTGTTTGGGTACACAGTTTGGCATCAAAGATTGTTCCTGTGACATGGGCACTTTGCTCTGGGAACTGTGCCTTCACGTTAGGAAAGGTTGAAGATCATGGTTGTTCCTTGCACTGGGATTTGGAGGAATGGAATTTCTCTTCCAGGGCTAAGGCAGATATTATTCCAGAAGGGACCTAAATACAGAACTTACAGCCACATTTCTTTGTAGGTGTTCCCAGAAAAGGCAGACTGACACAGCTATGAAATGGCTATACAACATGTTTGCTTTCTGAAATTTTCAAAGGAAAACAGCAATATCTCCCTCTATTCCCTCTAGTTTTCCTTCAGGTTGCTAATCAGAAAGACAGCATTGGACACACCTACAGTGGAGAACCATCCCTGAGAACTACTTCTGTGAGAGCCATCAGGATTTCTGTACTATTAGAGATCCAGCTGCACAGTATGGTACCCACGATTGGGCAGTACTAGATTAGGGTTTCCATCCTATATTATATTTGGAGGAAGCCAATACTTCTGGCTGTTGACAGTTTTGGGAAAACAAAAGTAGGATTGTCCCCTACTTAATCCCTTAGGGATCACAGCAGAGAAGGCTTGTTCCAGCAGAGGGAGATCTGAGCCTATATTGTTCCACTAATTGTTTCTGTTTCTAACTTCCATGTCTGCATTTTGTTCTTCAGAAATTTGAAGAAAGTCAAGGAAGAGCCAACAGCAAAACAGCCTTTTATCAGGCTTTGCAAAATTCTCTAGGAGGAGAAGAGTCCAACTCATTCATTGAAGATGCAGCTACATGGTATTACTCCCTCGAACACTCAGCTGATGATTATTCTTCCTTTTCCAGGGCTTTGGAAAATGCCACCCGGTAAGAAAGTAGTGCTATTACAACTGTGTGATTGGGGTTGAGCAAGGTTTGTTTTGCTTATCTCAAGTGTGCATTTATATTCTGAAAAACTTGAGAAATTCTTGTGCAAATGAACAGAATATGGGGAATATGATTTCATTTTCTCTGCGGTTTCCAATGTCATTGGTAAACAGAAATAGAACTGATTTTAATGCCTTGTTAAAAGTTTGACATCATTCCAGAACTGTATATTGAGTTAAGACTGCTAATACTTATTGGTGTACTCTTTCATGTCAAAGATGTCTGGGTTGTTTACATACTCTGCATCAAGTATTCCTTGAGCCCTCTCATCCCTGTGACAGTAGAAGAACTAATAGACTGGCTTTTATTCCCAAACAGTCACCTGATTATACAGCTGAGTATTTTTCTCTGGTGGTCAAGTTTGAAAACTTTGATTTCAGCAATTACATTAATTATTTTATTATAAAACCTGCAAAATATATTTCTTCACAATGTCAGACACAACTTAAAGCCATTTTCTCTCGCTTATTACATCAGAGAAGAAACCAACCCTCACCTCACTACAACCTCCTTTCAGGCAATTGTAGAGAGCAGTAAAGCTCACTCAAGGGTCTTTTCTCCAGGATAAGCACCTGCAGCTTCTGCAGCAGCTCCTCATCAGACTTGTGCTCCAGACCCTTCACCAGTTCTGTTTCCCTTCTCTGGACACATTCCAGCACCTCATGCATGTCAGCAGAGGCATGAACAACTTTCCTCCAGTATATACACTCCTATACTTTGCATTGAAACATTTTATGGACCACTGGGAGGTGGAAGATGAGCAGTGGGCCATGTTCACACCACCCAGTATACATGAATAGCTTTGACCCCAACTGGGTATGGCATCAGGGTCCAGCAGTTCTGCATAACAGTCAGTCTGAAGAGTTCATTGCCCGGTTAAACTAGGACTCCACAGCAGTCATGAAACCTGTGGTTGGCCATAGAGCCTGGTGGCTGTCTTTAGCTGGGGTCACATGCTGGTTTGGTCTGCAGAAAATACTGGAGTTTGCTGTTTCCCCCATGGGAAGCCAGTTTGCTTCAGCCAGTTACAGATCTTAAACTGAGGTGTGGGGGGTGGTCCAGGCAAACTGAGGATAAAATTCCTTACCTCCTGTTTCCTGCCTCTGTGCAAACTCAGGGACTGAATGTTTAAGTGGAACAGGTTTTCAAAAAATGAATTCAAAAGCTCTTTCTCTATTGCTGTCTTTGCTTCATGAGCAGATTCATTATGAAAACTCTACATTTCTAATGTGATGTGGTTTATAAACTGGTGGCTTGAGTCCTAATGTACCTGTTCAAGATGTTTCACATCTGTCCTGAACTGAGACATCACAGCTAAAAGCTCCTGGCATCTGCAATCTCAGTGTTTCCTGTCCCACTGTGACCCTTCTATATAACACCTCAGAGACAGGATTTTCCTTTTATTCCTCCATCAGGGCTGCAGAGCATTGCTCCAGGGGGTGCTTAGGGAGCAGGAGATGAACAGGAGCCAAGACTCACTTGGAAACATCTGGTTCAAGAAAGTGGACAGTAGTTTCTGGGTGGTCCAGGTGTGCCAGTGCATTGAGGTCATGGAGTAAGCAAGCCAGAAGGCTGTGGGCTGAGCTTTGTGCCATTTATCAACTCGCACACCATGCTGCATTTGTCCTTCCTTGTAGCCTGTCCCAGGGACAGGCCACCCATCACTGTGACATCTGGGGCCACTGCCTGCTGTAACATGGAAGCACTGTAGTTCATGGGCATTAAAACCATAACTTGTCTTCAGCCTCCTTTCATCACCACTGTTACCCATGGGATTGTAATTCTTTAGTCAGATCAGTAAGGTTTTAAGCCATAATAAACCACTGAAGGACTTAAATTTTAACCCTTCTTCCCATCCAGAGATACAGAATCACAGAATATGCTGAGTTGAAAGGGACCCACAAGGATCATCAAGTCCAGCTCCTGGCTCTGCACAGGACCATCCCCAAGAGTCCCACCATGTGCCTGAGAGTGTTGTCCAAAGGCTTCTTGAACTCTGTCAGGCTTGGTGCTGTGACCACTTCCCTGGCAAGCCTGTTCCAGTGCCCAACCACCCTCTGGGTGAAGAACCTTTTCCTAATATCGAACCTAAAACTCCCCTGACACAACTTCAGGCCATTCCCTTGGGTTCTGCCAGTGGTCACCAGAGAGAAGAGCTCAATGTCTGCCCCTCCTCTTCCTCTCAGAAGGAGGTTGTAGACTGCAATGAGGTCTCCCCTCATACCTCTATAAGGAGCTGTTATAACACAGGGCTGTCACATTTGATCATCCACATGCAGCTCAGGGCTCAGCATGGTGCAAAGATTGACTTTTGCAAAGCTGCAAGGGCTGGCACATTGCTCACTTCCAGCAGGAATGTGATACACCAACAGTTTCTTGGGCTTTCAGCCTGTGAGTACCTGTGGCAGCCTCCTGGGTATAGGGATTCCCTGCTCCTTTAGGTATGAGGCAAATGCCCTGGCTAAGGAAAGAAGTGAATGGCTTATTCTCGAGCAAGCAGAATGATGAGTAGTGAGACCAGGACATCTGATGATAATCCTTTGTTTTAAACACTTTGGAGAGTATTCCAGCTACAGCAGAACTGGGGGAGGAGACAGCAGGTACAGAGTGGCAGTCACCTACATCAGTTATCACATACATAGTGGAGCAAAGATGGGATTGGTTCAGGGGTTTTGATATTTGGTTTGTTGCTTTGGTTTTTGGGCTTCTTTCCTTAGTTTTATTTCTTTTTTACTTGAAAACTTACTACTGGAATAGATGTATAAGCTAAGAAAAATTCTGTCAGGTAGTTATAATGAACTGCTGAAGTTTTAACAGGAATTACAAAG
The DNA here is from genome assembly GCA_013400415.1 of Scytalopus superciliaris. Taxonomy (NCBI): domain Eukaryota; kingdom Metazoa; phylum Chordata; class Aves; order Passeriformes; family Rhinocryptidae; genus Scytalopus; species Scytalopus superciliaris. The sequence goes on along the minus strand of VXBX01000771.1, from coordinate 1,128,257 downwards.
TGCGATAAAGCAACATAAGTGGTTGTTAAAAACTACATCTATTGCACATATTTTGTGGTTTGAAAATATTTCCACTGAAATTCTTGTATTTTTTCCCAAGTATAGAATTAGTTTCATTTTCTGTTTCTTACCTCTTTTCTTTTTTTCTTTCTTTTTTTTTAAACTCTGGTATTCCATGCCTGTAAGAAACAGCCTTTTCATTTTTGTGGTTACTATCTATTTAAGTTTTTTTCTTACTTCCCTAGAAGAGCTAACTATTTTTTCACCCCATAGCACCAACTGAGAATCAGTTTTAAACGGTGAAATGTATCTCAAAGCATTTCTCGAGAGCTAATGCTCTCCCCAGACTCCCTAGTTTTCAAAGACCATCTGCTCCTCTAAAACCCCATGCTGGTAGGCATGTGAAGAGCAGTAATTTTTGTTTCGTATGGGTGTTGTCAACCATAACTGTCAAAAGAGCTCTGTGGTCAGTCAGCCCATAGCTTGTGGTCTCACAGATGGGCTTAAAATAAACTCTGATGAACCAAGAGAGCTACCCAAACAGTGCCTTTCATAACCATACCAGTTAAATATAGCAATGTGTTTTTATGCTTCTCTGACACTGTTCTTTCTTGCACCAGTCTTTTTTTACTTTTTTTAACCTACCAAGTCTGGAGGAGAGGCTGCTGTTTCAGATTCACTAAACTGAGAATTGAAACCTCCCTCTTCCTCATCAGATACGTTTGTGTGCACTCACATAAATAAGCATATATAAACGCCCAAAGCATGTGCTAAGTATTCGGGCACATGAAGAGTGGAGTGGTGATATGTATATATATAATATTGCCTTGAGGAATCATAACATGATATATTGCACTGAAGTGTCCTGTTTTCTACCTGCCTCCTTTCAACAGATTCTGCTTCTTCCAACTAGTGCTCACTCCACCTTCCAGCCCTGCCTCTCAGGGCTATGGAAAGTAGGAAGCTCTGGATGCATTTGCTTCACTCATACCTTTTGCATTGCAATATCTGGTGTTAAACTGATCACCTAACTGCACTCCTATTGGTTAACCTTTCTCTCCCAGACATATTGCACCAGATATTCCATATTGATGAGCCCTGCAGGTTGGTTGTCTTCAAAAGTGGTCTCTTGCCTCTTCCAGCACTGGAAACTCTACCCAAAGAAATCACACAGGTCCAAATGCAGAAATTATATTATTGTCCCTTAACCCAGGAATTATATAAAAAATTTTACTAGATGTCATTGCAACCTAGTGGTGCCAGAAAGAGCTTTATGCTATTAAAAGCATGGGCCCCCATAAACTAGAAAAAAATGGGATTGGTTTTTTTGGCCAGAGTAGTCCTTGTGTGTCAGATCTGGTTTATTTAGTATCATCACTGTTGTTCAACACTCCATAAAACAGCAATTTTAGTCAATTCTGAGCAATACTGAACTCATAGAGGGTAAATGTGGTTTCCTTCAGTGGATTTAAGGGCAGAGATATGAGCTGTTTTGGAAATTTTAAAGAACACTATCAAGATAGAGATTAGTCTGTTGGTTGTGGGGGTTCTTTCCTTTTTTCCATTACATATGACTGTGTCTGTTCCCTGCTCCTTCTTTTTTTATCAGTGACCAGTTTATCACATGTCCCATCATAAACATGGCCAGTTACTGGGCTTCTGCCTCTCGAGGAAATGTCTTCATGTACCATGTACCTGAGAGCTCCTCACAGAGCAGGTAAGGAGATGTATTTTATTATGTTTCTTGGATTTAGAATCTGTTAAACTGGGGCTGAATGCTTGGGCACACTGTTGAATAAATAAATAGATGTAGGTACCTCAAATAAACAGTTCCTATGAGCAAAGGAGGGACTGGTCTCTAACAGATTATTTCTCTGATTATTCAGGAATGCTTTTTCTGAACTGAGGTACTTATGTACCTGTCTAAATTAAGTTTCCCCTTTCCCACTTAACCACCTTTGCCAATTCCACACCACCTTTCATATTCCTACTCTACATCTGATGAATCTCCCACAAAGAACCTGAATGTGGCCTAAGTCACCAGGAGCCCACAGCTCTCAAGATAAATGGGGTACACTGACTGACCTTCAGTGTGGATGGGTTCTGGGATTTATTTCTTCCTGTTCCAGCACTGAGGCTGGTGATCTGCTGGCACACTGTCTCATGGAGGGAAAAGTACTTTTTTTGCACACAAGCATTTGCAATCTCAGGCCCTGTGTCATCCCTCACATTGGAAGCTTACTTGAAAAATATTGAGCAGGACAAGCTGTACTGTATTTTAGATAGAAAGCTCTGTATGCCATTGGGAGATGCAAATGCCTTGTTCCCTTGGGCACAGAACAAGCTGGGAGACAGATGCGTTTAAGGTGACCTTCCCTGGTTATATTTTAGACCCAGCCCCTCCCAGAAGACGGGAGGAGGCACGGATGTTTGCAGGCTGTGGTCAGCACTTTGGGCTGCCATGTGACACACCACAGTGGTCCTGCTTCCCTGCTCTCAAAGGCTGAGTGACCACAACCTGCAGTGACCGCCGCCCCTCCTGTCCCCTGGATCCACACATCAGGGCAGTAAAGCACACAGGGATGCTTATCCTCCTACTGTTTCCTTGTGAGGAAGCTGTTTGTTCCCTGCTCCCTACACTGCCTCATTCCTCTCTCCAGGAAAGATTTTTGAGACCCTTTCCTTTTTCTCAGGCTTTCTCCAAAAAGGCTCAGGGGAGGGACAGCGGGTTCCTAATGGCACCATTTGATCCTGTGGAGTTCCCTGCAAACTGTGGGGGTCTCCTGATAGCACAGTGAAAAGGCATTGGAAAGAAACCAGCCCAGATCAAGGTTACAGATGAAGGCCATTATGCTGGATAACACAGGCTCACTTTCTTTTTGCCTGAGAAGAAGTTAATCCTCAGGGAGCCGTTATTTCTCTGGCACCTCCAGTGGGAATGCTCGCAGTGCTCCGTTTGGCTACCGATAGGCTCAGATAAGTGACTTTTACAAGAATCCAAACAGGGCTGAGCTATGGTATGCCAAAAATCCAGCCACTCAAAAAGTACTCTTCTCTAGTGAGCTAGCAAGTTTTCTTTTGCTTTGGAGTATGACAGCGACCCAGTCATCTACTATTAGATCTTATTTAAAAATAGATGAAATAGTACTTATACAGCTTAGACCCACTGGGTTTGAGGCAGTGATTTTGAATGGATGGGAATTTTCTATCTACAGCTATTTCAGATTTCTCTTGTGCTCCTGTTATTTAGATCTCCTCACACTCTCCAGTGCAGCAGTATTTTACGTAACAATTGACTGCACATTTTAATAATATTTATGTTGACACTGGTCTTCTAAGCTAATTACTTTTAAACTTTAGTGCAACTTATTAGTTTGCATGTGTATAACCCTCTTTAAAAAAACAAACAAAGCCAGCATGCTGTCTGAAACTTATGGGAATGTGAGGCAGAGGCTCAAGTGCTTTAAGTAAAGCCACTTTGCAAGGAGAAATGGCCCAAATTAGTATGCTTATGGGACATTGTTACTCCTTTTGTCTTTATTCTGAAGTACCATTAAAATAAATGCTGTTTGAGTTACAAAGCAAGCACTTAAGGAGAAGTTGCACAATTCAGCTTGTCTGTGTAGGGAAGGATCGCATTTGACACTACAACGTGGCTGTTTATGAAGTAATACCCTTGTTTTCCCCAGGAACCCCACACTAAGTCTTCTGCTGAATACACTGTGAGGAGTTTGTTTGAATGTTGTTATTATACATTCCTAAATGAATCTTTCTTTATCCTTCATCCCAGTTTTACCATGCCACCTCTTTCCTTCACCCTCCCTACAGCATTCCCCCCTCCGTACAGTATAGGTGCATTGCAGGATGTGCAGCAGCCTCACTGCATGACAGTGAGGTGATGTGTCCAGGGAAGAGGCCTCACATATGAGAGTGGCCTTAACTCCTAAAAACTGAGAAACCATCAGTAATCTGAAACCAACAAAACACAGTTTTTGGGATTATTCTTGGTGACTTGTCCTACTGGATTAAAACCAATGATGTACATGAAACAACCTTCAAAGAGAATATATAAACTAAACCTGTGTAAAGATCTGGCCAAAATGTCACAACCTCCAAAGGGACTTCCCTAATCACTGAAATAATGAGTCTTGACAGTTCTAAACTTCTTCTTTGAAAATTCCGACTCTCAGAAGGAGGAGAGAAGGCAGATACTCTGCCAAGTAGCCTAAAGCTTAGACTGGAAGGCAGGATGTGTGGGTTTGAACTTGCTCAGCAGAACCAAGAATTGAATTTGGGACCCTGCAAACACTCTGTCAAATTTCTGACTAGAAGAATCCTGTTGCAGTCGTTTCTTTGTGTTAATGAATGCAATAACCAAAATATGATTTGCACATGTAGTTATGTAGTCTTGTACAGGATATTCTGTGAGTAGACATACTGGATCAGATCCCCTCAGTGCATTGTAGCTGGAGGAACACGTTAGATGTTCCTGATCACTCAACTTTTGACAGAAAAATAACTTCTCAGCCATTTTGACATTGGACCACATCTGGGTTTGCTGAGATACAGACTTCCACTTGTAAAAATGGGAATTTTTATAGTATTATGTCCATAGGGTAACATAAAAGATAAAATAATGAGGGATTTTGACTTTGGTGTCTAAATTGTTCCTAAGAAGCCAGTTTACACAGGATGTGGACCTCTGTATCATAAGGATGATGATAATATAATTGAATATTTTCTATAATAACTTCTAATAGCTACCTCACAGAGTTATTGGAAAGCGTACCTTAAAATAGTATTCAGATAACTGCTACATTGGAAGACTATTTACTCTTAGATAAAATATTCTGGCTGGAGAAATAACTGTTCACTAATTAAGGTAAGGCTCCATATAGCAACACATTCTTCAGTTTCTACTTTGTCACCTCTCTCCTGCTTTATGTGTGTCTCCCAAAACATGTAAGAGACAGAGAGTTAAAATACAGGGATGAAAAAGTACTGGTATTTCCTTTTGTTTCACGAGGAGCAGTCCCTTAATAACTCACAGCAAGATAAACAACAGGGAGGGAGAAGTCAGCCAGTAAAGAGAGACCCGATTGCAGTGATGCAAAGTAGACAAAAAGTTATTAAACAGGGAGGAATTTTTACCAGTAAAATTCAATTAGCAAAAGTTTGTCTCACGACTGAATGTTTGTAAAATGTATATACATATACATATTCAAGCATAAATACAGGGGTAGGGTTAAAAAGCCTGCTCTAAACTGTTGTCTATGACATATGTGGAAAATCACATAAAACCATGAACTGACAGTTTTTGTTTAGATGAATGGATCTTGCAGAGAGCAAAATAATGTCTCCTTCCACGTGGTAGCATTCTCCCAAGCTTGGCATGACACGATGTCTGCTTTAGTCTTCAGTTCCCATTTGAATAAGGAGCCAACTCCCACATTAATAATCTGTGGTAAAAATATATACATAACCCAGCTGCCATTTTCTCACTCTCTTTTTGAGAACACTTAGGCCTTGAAGTAAACATTTATTCTAAACAATGCAGGAGGAATGTGGCTGCTCAGCACTGCCTAGGATTAGTGGGGAGGGCTGGGGTATAACTTTAGTTATGGCAAAGAAATGTGTGATAGGAGAAGTATATTTTGACAAGGATAATATTATTAACTGTACAAAGATTTGCCTTTTTAACCGTTCAAGAGGTTTCTGGGGGATTTTTGCATATTAAATGAAGAAGCACCGCTTGCTGTGCCAACACAGTTTCCAATTCACACTGTGGTGCCAAATGTGCTGTCTGAAAGATGGATAAAAATCAGTGCTCAGCCAACCAAGGGGGGCAGATCATCAGCTGCAGCAGGGTGGCAAAGAATCATTATTGTCACTGTAACAGTCTAAACTGAGAATTAATGAGGCTCTATCTTATAGTCATTAACATGACCATAAAAAATTGTCACAAAAGCTTTTCTTAATTGCTGTGTATGGGGCAGATTCATCCAAGATTAATGAGCTGCTGTCTGGTTTGAGTCACTTTCATTGGGCCTGTCTTTACCGCCTGTCTATGCACTCTTGTGTATGTTGATGTGAGCTGTTGAAAGGCTGCTTGGTGCCAATGCTCACATAGTTGGCTGCATTTTGGTGACACTTCTTATGATTCCTGTAACTGAAGGCGAGAACTCCTGACTGATAAAAAAAAAAAACAAAAATGTTTGTGTATAAACCCGTTCAACTATGTGAAGTATTTTTGTTTTCTCTTTATTCTGTATGGTGTGGTAGTTCTGGCTATTCTTAATATCCCTTTAATTAAAGGAGATTTTTCTACTCTTGATTTCATAGCAATTATATCCCTGCCCTTTAATCCATCCACCACTTGCTGTCCACTTCATGCTCTTCTCCTGACTGTAGGCCATGAGTACCAACACCCTGTAGGTCGGGGTCCATGGTGTGACCTGGGTGCTGTGCAGGCAGACAGAAATTTATGTCTCTGGGCTTCAGAGGAACTCATCTAAACAGAGAGGGCAAATAAATTAGCGGAGAGGTGGTGACAAGAACAAGATGCATGTTGCCTCCATAGCTGGGCAATTGCCTTAGGCAGCTGCATCCACTTGCTGCTGCAGCAGCTTGTCGTTGTGCTCTATAAGGCCCAATCATGTCCTAAAACCTATTCCTTTGCTCTTCTTATTGAAAGTGCCTCTCACTCCTCTGGCCTCATCCACTGCACTGTGCCAGCTGCAGCTCCGAAAAACACTATCCCACTGACACAACCACATCACATCGTTCTCAAGTCTTTAGACAGTTTCTTTGTTTCTAAAGAATTTAAAGGATTGAGATCAGCACAATTTCGGCTTTTTTTTTTCCCCATGAAGTGGTTTAGAGGTCTTCGTCATTCAGATCTTGGAAATTAGTCATAAATATGCAAAGTACCAAGCTCAGAAAAGGCAGAAATCAGCATTAAATGAAACAAAAAATTCAGCCAGAAGATTCAGAAAAGTACAAAACAACTTTTGGAACTGCATCTGCTGCACTATGACAGGCTGTAACCTAGAAAACAAGCACAAAGTCCATGTATACAGAGCACCACCATGTATTCTTTGGGGCTCGGGGGCCTTCAAATGGACACATCACCTTTTTCAGGAAACTCATCCGTTCATTCAGCTCAGGAATAGCCATAATGAATTTTTGTCTCCCAAAAGTCCACTCAGGTGTCAGCATGCTTATTTTCTAGATTTTAAATACAGTAATCCTCTGACTGAACTGTGTAATCTGTGTTTTTTAGGAGTTCTGTCCAGTCCATAAAAGTGCTTTCTTCCTGCCTTTATATCTATGATTTTTTTTTCCAATTAATGTGAGCTTTCAGGTTCTTGAATTTACTATCTGCTACTTCAGTTTTATTTTCTTCAATTGACACATCTATAATGCAAAGTGGAACATTGTGTGTATTGGGAGTAATTCAAGTGGAAAAGACACAGGAAACTCCAGGATACTTTTACAAGTCACATGTATCTATAGGTCTTTTTTGGTAAAAGGTGGATGAACTTGGCAGTTTAATCCTGTTAGGAGTTAAGTTTTTCCATACGTCCTGATTTTCCTGAAAAGAAGGGAGAAAAGAATGTTCATCTGTTTTTCACATCCTTTACCCCATTTTCTTGGCAGGACTTTGTAATGAGAGGAGGCACAATGAGCCAAATGCATCCCTAGAGCTGCAGAGGTCACACCAGGCCTTGCATTGGCCCATTACATTTCTATAAATATCCAGCTATTCTTTGATTATTTTTTTTTCTCCCTTCATTCACATGCCATTTCCTTTTATAAGACACGTGGCTCTATATAATTTTTTCAAATTATTTTTGCTTAACATCAAAATGGACATTTCATTTCAGGCAAAGTGCAGTGTTGGTAAGCTGCTCCTCTCCCATGACATGCATGAGATGGTGCCTGTTCACAATTTAGGATACTAGACGTGCAAATATATTCTGCAAATCTGCTGGTATTAATATGAAGATAATGCAGATGGGTGCAAACAAGCACACTTAGTATTTCCACTAATTCTTGCAAAAATTAATTTAAAATCCACTTACTGAAAAGAAACACAGAATGGGGCCACAAGAGCATGCAGGCAGTGGCAAGTTATATATAAATGATATCCTCTTCTCCAGGGACAGGGTTGTTATGAAATCCTATTTCAACTCAAATCAGCAGGAGATTTATCACCAACTCTGCGAGTCTGGGTTTCACCTATGCTGTTCAACTCAATCAGCATGTAAATAACCTCTTCTCACCAAAGCCAAGTGACAGTGGAGAGGCCTTTTTTCTGGCTTTCCTAATGGTAGACCTACCCTTACCAATGGGATACTGAACAGGGCCTTAATTATGAGACTGGTAACTCAAAACTGAGCTCCCATCTCTAACATGAAATCTTTCACAAAACTGTAAGAATGAGCAGTTATTCTCATAAAAGTTTACATTAAAGGATAAAGGGTTTTCTTATCTCACCAATCTGTCAGAGATTGCCAATATTTGCTCTGTTAGTGACTGACATGATTTTGAGTACATTATTTCTTCTCCATTTCTCAGACGATCACTGGTAACTCTGGCTGAACTCTAGCTTGTTATGTTTGTCTTGTTATTTTAAAATTTAAATGACTGAATATCTGTGGGAAGTTTAGTATTTTGGTATCATATAGGATATCATTTGAATTTTGAAATAATTTACATTGGCTTCTATTTGTGTGTGAAGCTTTAAAAAATAACCAAAAAGTACATTAAGGCAACTAAGAATAGAAGCTGGGACTCAAAAGGCTTTGAGATTCACTGAAATTAGTTGAAAAGGACTATTTTTAAAGGAAAGGAAAAAGATAAAAGAGAAATATTAGGCTAGACTCAGTCATTAATCATCAAAATGAGTTTCCAGTATGAAATAATTAGCCAGACCAAGAGCAAGGACAAAGTTCAAAATGAGATATATGTCCTAATTTACCATGGCTCACACTGTGGGGTCCCTGCAGCCCCAGCTCCAAATTGTGCATTCAGTCCTAGCACAGAATAGCATTGTGGTCTGCCAGGTCATGTTCTTCTGTTCTGACTGCCATGATTATGGATAGCCAGTAATGACAATTCCATCTTGCAAACAAGATTTTTGAGGATTTATGAGTTTGGGGGATCAGTTGGGGGTTTTTTGATGATTTTGTTGTTGTTGTTGCGTTGTTTTCTTTTGGTTTTTATTTTCTGCACCAAAAGCTTGTGATTAAGATGGTAACTTCAGCTGTTGGATGAAGGGTTTACATCTATGCTCTCTTTGTTTGGAACAAGAATTTAAACCAAGTCAACCATAATCTGGGTATTTTCATTCTAAATTCTGATCTACTCACCTTGTACTCTTCCCCATTGAAGCTGTTCTTTGTATGTGAAAGTAGCCTCAGTTCTATAGAGAGAGCAGTGGAGTATCTGAATGGCTAAGTAATCCCCTTCTGTCTTTCCTACTTGGAAACATTTAAATGGAAACTCCATCTCAGGTTCAAGGAAAACTTTCTCAGAACCTATACCTTTCCAATTAAATGGCTTGGCAATGGATAATGAAAATTCCCAGCAAATGATGTTTCAGGGTCTGCCGTTAAATCGTTGGTTGTGAACACCACAAGGTTTCTGATTTTACCATCTGTTTTTCTGTAAACTGGATAACTGAACTCCAGTAGCACCTCCTTCTGAGGTGAAGTAAAAATTCCTCATGGAGAGCTCATTTTAGTGTGAACACAGTGGTAGGATCTGGCTCCTAACTTCCCCATGACTCAATTTACTAGTCTCTCATGCTGTCACATAAGAAGAGCTATGAATCTGCTTCTAAAAATATTGACATCTTAGAAAGCAAAGTTATACAGAGGAGATCTGAAGTGATACCCTTGCCTTGTAAAGTCACTAAAACCCAGGTTTCATCCTTACACATAATTACATTCACCACTGTTATGAAAATAACAGTTCTGTTCCTTGGAAAGGGACTTCTGTAGAGGAAATTAGTTGCTATTAATTTGTCTTCCTTAAAACCATTTAGAAAATCACTTTTGCCCTTGTCTCTGCTGTCCTCCCTTTTATCAAACTCTGCTCTGAAGTGCACTGGTTGTGGTACCTTTGTTTCCCCATTTAGAATTTCTGCTGTTAAGCACTTCTATGGTACCCTGAGAGTGCAGTTTGGAGCAGCTCAGGAAACAGAAACCTCCTTGCAGAGCTGGCAGTGGACAACAGCAAAGCTGTAAATGTTTATTTGTCACTCCTGTTTTTCCCTCACTCCACTTTTCTTCTAGTGAAAACAATGTCACTAACTAGTGCTACATTGAGTATGTTCAGAGCTCCTACAAGAGTCCAAAATCCTTATTTGTATATTTCTGGCCATTTTGCACTCCCTTCTGGTCCCTTGCAACCCAAATCATTCTATGATTCTTTAATTCTGTGATTCTATGAGTCTGAAGGAGGAGACAGAAATATTCTCCTGATATTTCCCATCTAGTTACCATCTATATGTTTCCCAGTTGTCTTTCCTGCTGTTGTGTGCATTTATTTATGTGCTTCTTTCCCTCTTAACTTTAGGGCTTTTTCTCATCCTCATGTTTTCTTTCTCATCAACCAGAAATATTGACAGCAGCCCATGAAATTGCAGGGTTTTGTATCACTTTATGTCTCTATATCAAACCCAATACAGTCATACAAATAATTGCAAACCTAAAAAATTACCTCTTTATGAGATTACTGAATTTCAGTCTGGGCTGTACCTCAGCAGTTTTCACCTCTAGTAATGTGAAGACTGAGAACACAGTCTCATTTGGGGAAAAACCTCAGTCCCAGCACACTTGTTTTAGCTTCACAGCTAAGTTCACCTCTGCTACACTCTCCCTATATACATTTGTCTCTTCTTTGCACCTCAACTAATTTCATGTCCTCTAATCTAATCAAAAGTGACTCCTCATTGAAAAGAAAATTGCTCCTTTAAGTATATCATACCTTTGCTGCAATACTGACACTAGAAATTGTTGTTGTATACTGGGCCAAGCAAATTATTTTTAAGGCAAAATTATTAAACTATGATCTTGCTTAATCCTTCTGTAAACATTTGGGAAAGAAAAATATGCTTTAATCTTGTTTCAGTTCTACATTTTTTTGGTGAATAATCTGTGAATAATTCACTTTCCAGATGCAAAGTATTACTGAAGCATTATGATAAGACTAAGGAAAACACAACCAAAGATGTATTTCATTTAGAGGACTGTGTGTTTGTTTTTCAAAATAGAAGCTTTGGTCCCACCACTCGTAAAAAGTAAAAGAGTCATCTTGCTTTCAGCCCACCTGCCCATAATGGTTTGACTACACTCCTTGTTCCTTTGGAGGCAGTATGAGGGTCACATCGATACTGCTGCATTTTGTGTCCAAAGATAAAATAGTTTCAATTGTGACACCTTTTGACAAGATCCACTGCAGCCAGTGCAGATCAAATCTTGCTGAGGGGATCTGGGATTCGTTTATTGTTGCCTCACAGACATCTGTTCCTTCTCCCAGGTCCCCTGGTGCTGTCTGCCTTCATGCAGCACTAAACCAAGTCAGTAAGACCTTTGTCTAAATGTGGGATATTGAAAACTCAATTGAACCAGACCAGAAATTCTCCTTCTGAGATGTGGTTCAAAGCTATATGTTGAGCGTATTCGAGTTATAATTTTATTAGTAGAAGTTGGCCACTGATTTTCTGCAGCACTTGAAGATATTGAGGTGTGTGACCTTTACTATTGGGTCCTACAAGTTTTGCAGTCTTACCTGGCCAGTCTTGTCTCTGAATTGTTGAAATATTCCTTATAATATGTGTTAATTATTACGTGGAACTACACGACAATTGTTCTTTCTTAAATCTGATCTAGGTGATTATCTCAAGCTGTTTTGACTTGGCTGTTGTATAAAACTAGGGGAGAACAGAGTGTGTGAGTCAAAACCACCCAGCCAGCAAGAGAAATTAGATTAAAACTATGTCTAAGAGAAATCTTCATAAACATCTCCTATTACATCTTTTCTTATCCAAAGATTTGGGTCAGAGTCCTGGCCACAATGAAATCGATGGAAAAAATCCAATTGCTGCTAAGAAGGGCCAGGATTTCATTCCAAGTCTGTGAAATAAACCATAATTAACCTTCCATCGTGGCTGCCAGAATCCATGTCACCACTTACTTCCACTTTCTGAATTTAGTGAAAATCTGTCCATAACTTAAGAGGCATTTAAGGAATAGCCAAGTGACTTTCTCCCTCTATCACTTTCTCTTTAATTTAGAAAATATGCCCTCATGCCTTCCACGGTTTTCTCTTGTAATAAGAGTTAAAGACCCTGCATTAACCTAATGCACATTCTTCCTGTTATTGCTTGCTCTTCTTTTGTGTTTTGATTTGAAAAAATCCCACAGCTCTCCACACTCTAATTAATGCTCATTAATTATTTACAGTTTTGCTTTATTCTCTGAATTAAATTATTTCCCTTTCTTACCCAAATAAATAAATTATGGTTTTAATTATCTTTCCATAAATACTGGGTTTAGTTCAGGTCAGGAGCTCCTGCTGGATGTTCAGTACACATTTGGTCTACCATTCTACCCAAAGTATGAAGAACAATTTGCTCTGGAAGAAAAGAGCCTTTCCTTGCAAATTATGCAGTATGTCTCCAATTTTGTAAACTCTGGGTAAGTGTGTGGTATTTAAGATTGCTATGATTGGGGAGGGGGTGTAGAGTAGAAGGAGTGTAATCAGTCCAGATCCTGCCCTCAGCTCAAATAGCCTCCATTTCCTCTAGCAACTTGTAAGCCTACAGAGGGTTTTTGTCAAAACAGTTGGAAAGTCATGGCCAAGTTCTCAAGCAGAGCAGACACCAAAGAATTGTAGTCTGACTCCTAACTAGAAGGAATAGACATTTTATCTCCATGGACGAGCAGCAAATTCTGCTTAAATGCATGGGGGTTACAAAGGGCTTTGTGTTATTTCCAGAGTTTAGTTGTAGGACCCCTGCTCTGAAGTCTCTTGGGTGTGTTCTCTTATTCCCCCCAAAAAAAGGAAAAGCACATAAAAACACAATGCTCCCTTTACTAACTACCCTGTGAATATTCTTCAGCTTTAGTGTGCTGTGGCCATGCTCTAGAATGAGGAGTATCTCTGGAAATCTAGTGTGGGAAAGAGGAGAAGGGTGACTTTATGTGCTTTTTACAGGATCTTGGGTTGGGTCAGGAAGTTGAGGGTGCCCAATATCCCTGTGTCTATACAAGTTTTGTGTGTACCTGCTCCTTAGGAAGTTAACCAGACTAACAAGTTACCGTGAATGATTCACCGATCTAGACTGAATTTGAACCTTGCTGGTCAGAGGGACTGGATATACATTTCTCTGACCTACCCAATATTCTCACTTCACTGTTCATGTCATTGTTTTCTAATGATTTTTTCCTCCCACTTCCTTAGAAATCCAAACTACCATCATAGTTTCTCAAGAAGGATGTCAGGGGTGATGCCCCCCTGGCCTATGTATCTGTCAAGTGATGATGGCGATAACTACAAGGAATTCACTGTTTCTTTGCCGACTCTTAAAGGATTGAAAAAAGCAGACTGTTCCTTTTGGTCTGATTATATCAGAAGGCTGAAAGCATCTACAGGTGAGAAGAGTGTTTTCTGACATTAAATAAAACCTACGTTCTCTGTTTAATATTTTCCTCTGACTGTAGTGCTGTTATATCACTGTGGAAAAACACTTTTCATAAATTAAACATCTTTCATTGTCTGGGATATATAGTTAAGACTGTCCTGAGAGTGAAAGGATGAAACAGTAAACAAATTTATTTTATAGCAGATAGTGTGTAATAAAGTTTAATTGCCGGGGAATTAGGGCTAGAGAAATCTTCCTGCTATGATGATAGGAAAAGCTATAGCTTCTAGTAGTTTGCTCTCTATTTGCAGTCATAATATAGACTAAACTGGAAGGCTGGGTATACAGGCCTCTTTTGTCTTCTGGATGCACCTGACGTGAGAATGCTGACATTTCTATGGCTTAGAAGGAGCACAATGACTTTTATCCACTGTAAAGTTGTAACTGAGGCTTTAGTTATGTCATTATGGTTCCTGTATGCATTGACTTCACAACAGATACATTTCTTTGACCTTTTTTTTATAGCTGTGCTGATTATGCCCTTTGTATTTCCCTTTTGTCACCATAAATGTCAATGCAGCTATAAGAGTCCTTCAATTTTTTCTTATTGCTTAGAACAGTAAAACCAACTTTGCTGAGATTTCAGTCTGCTGCCTGTCCTGAATTTATTCTAGTAAATAAAGTCCCCTTCATGTCTCTGTATCTTGTAAATAAATTTGGGAAGCCTCAAGGAAAGCAAACAAAACCATCCCTTTTGGCAGGCAGAGATGTTTTGAATTGTTCTTGGAGGCCTGCAAATTTGCAAGTGTTTTTTATGTCCTAAGGATTCATCTTCACAGTGAACACAGTTCAGGCCCTCTCTGCTTCGGGAGACTGTTGAAATTCTGGGAACAAAGTGTACTTTCCAAGACACCAGCTATCCAGTTTATCTATGGCTGAGAGAAGACTTCAAATGGGCTGAGGCTGATGTTTGAGTAACACAAAACTAATGTCTCAGAACCATCAACTTGGTCGTTCTGATGCAAACACTAAGCATCACTTCTCTTGTTCAAGAGACAGCCTCAATCTTTACTCATCATCCTTCTTCAAAAGTGGACTCAAGATTTTGCTGCCAGACTTTTCATCAGTTTTCTGGTATCCCTAAGTGTCTTTCAGGTTCAGAGGGGATATTTTGATCTCTCCAATGGCTTTCTGGTGGTTGAGATATTCCTGATTTTCAAAGCTTGAGTCTGAGGTTTAAACAGTCCTGGCTAGAACTTCTAGAACTTTTGGGACTTCACCTCACAGCTTTATTTCTGTGTAGTGCCAGACTGAGCTGAAGTCACAATGACTCTTGACCAAGCACCACGGACAGAGGCTATTCCCAGCACTTGCAGAAAATCCCCCCCAAAGGTGAAAATATATCTACCAGGGCGGATTGATTTTGGCACAGAAAAGGTTTAAAACCATCCAAACTGGCATAGGAACACAACATTCATGTACGAGTTAGTCCAGTGATCTGTCTAGCTCAATATCCTGCCCTTGTCAGTGGCCAAAGCCAAATACTGGAATGTTAAACAAAAATAGAGAGAGGGAGAGAAAAACACACTGAAAGAGTTCACAAAGTTGAGTAAA
This sequence comes from Scytalopus superciliaris, assembly GCA_013400415.1. Lineage (NCBI taxonomy): Eukaryota > Metazoa > Chordata > Aves > Passeriformes > Rhinocryptidae > Scytalopus > Scytalopus superciliaris. The sequence goes on along the minus strand of VXBX01000771.1, from coordinate 1,112,989 downwards.
ATTTTTGAAAACAAGCCATAAAGTGTGAAATTTATGGAGTATAGGTTGTCAAGAAAAGATTTAAAAAGTACATGTCAACATGTTATTCTTCAAGCAGAACTAAGTACACCCGGCCGGCTCTTTAAGCCAGTGTTTGCTTGGCCTCAGCACCATGGCAATGCAGTTACACAGCTGACTTCTGCTAAATTCCATCTCATAGCAATGTTGGCCTGTCGCCTTGTCTTGATAGCCATCTTTAATCTTAGCTAGCCCTGGAATACTGAAACTTCTCATACAACTTTAGTAGGCATCACATCAAACCCATTTCTGCTCCAGACCTCAGCCTGGGATGGTAACTTACAGAGACTCATGTTGTGGGTCTCTTGATCTGAGCCAGCCTCCTTGGAAAAAAGATTAATAATGGTCATCAGTTCACACAGAAAGACAGTATAAAATTCAGATGGTGATGGCTGAACACCCTCAATTTGTTTTTGAGAAGATGTTGTGCTGAAATTCACACCAAAACAGTGTCAGTGCATCAGTACAGGTTTATCATTTGCATTGCTCCTGAAAATTGGCTTCTTCAGGAACTGGGTCCCTAAGCATCATGTTGCTACTTTGTTGATGTGTCTTCTTGCACCCAAGGTTACTTCCTGTACCTCCCTTCAGAACTGAAGACCTGCACTGCTGCTCTTACCTGACTGCTCCAACCTCTGTTCCTGGAGTTCTGTCAGGCTATCATATGGGATCTCGGCATAATGTTGGATGCCAGATTTGAGAGAGCAATGCTGCAAACCATTTTTGGATCATATAACTTGTACTGCTTCCTGAGGGGAATCTCTTTGTCAGTCAGCTACTCTGAGATCCAATCTGACACTTTCCCCCCTTTCAATAATTTTAAATGTCCATGATGGTGTTCTTGGATTGTTATGGATTGCAGTCTGTGGCCACATGCCAAGTAGATGGAATTTACAATTGTGTCAGCAAGAGGCACTGATAATGAAACAATCCAGTTTTCACATCTAAGTGCAGAGATGTACAGGATCTAGTCCGATGCAATCTCAACTGACTGTGATGAATTCTGGTTTGTCCATCTCACCTTTTCCTTGAAATCAGTTTTTTTTTCAGCTTCATATATCATCTGTGATCTGTAAGCAAAAAAACCCAGCATATTTCAATAAAATGGAAAAGAACTGGACAAACCAGTGATCATAAAATATAATGGGAACTGGCTTTTCAAAAATCTTTCTTGATCCTCTGTATATGGCCATGTGAATTGTCTTGACTTAGAAATGCCAAATTAGGGATAACTACAGGCTTAATCTCAGTATCTCAGTCCAACAGAAAACCAAGGTATTCCTTGTTGTGGTTTGTGCTAAACTCATAAATTGCAGTTTCTGGAATAAAACTTACATGTCTTTTAGAATGTAATTTAGAATCTTAAATGTCTTTTAGGTTATTCACTGATGGATCTAGAAGCTGTTGTGTATACTTTCAGCTTAACAATTACCTGTAATTTTCTTTCCATTCAGTAAAACTATTATCCAAGTTCAAGTAGGTGTTTCATTTTGTGATCAGACCACAATATTTACTGATGGAATGTAGCATTTGTTCCTGGCACATAATTGGAATGTATGTAGTTGTAATTGAAGATAATTTAACAAAATTCATGTCATAAATGCAATGATTCATCATGGTGTTTGCTGGCAGTGTCTTTAGAAATTATAGAGGGAAGCTTGAATCTGTTTCATTGCAGATGAACCATAAATCTCTTGAAGTTTCGTTTGAGACCAGTTTGTAAAGATGGTGTTTTGGGGACCAGTTTACCTAGGGAATTATGAAAGTGATGGTGCTTGAAAAGGTTTGGACTTAGGAAATGGAGTTCCCATGGTTGCATTTCAAAGACATGCTTTTTATTTTGAATTGTGGTGGTTTCCATGGGAAACATCAAATCGATAAACAAGAAGAGTGGCCATTGTGGAAAAAATAAGCCGTGGATGGCTTTTTCCAGGGAACGTGTTAACAACTTGAAATTCAGTTAAAAACAGGAGGTCCAGAATGTTTATGCTTATTCAGACAGATGTCTGAATGCTAAAATTCCCCTTGCATAGTGTGGTGGACTGTGCTGCCTAACAGTGAGTCCTTTTATAACGGCCTCTCACTGCATCCCAAACAGGTGGACTTGGATCCAGTCTTCTTCTCTTACTCATCTAATTGGTAACTAAACAGAACCAGTCCTCCAAATATGAGTGCCTCTGTGAGCAGTGTTGCAAATGGGGAGAGATTGCTTTAGTGTCTCAGAGCTCAATCTTGTCTGCCTAACCCACCCATATGCATGAACTTACACATTTAGGCATATTTCACATGTCCAAACTAGCCAGACTGAGTCCCATCTGTAGAAAACAGGTGAAACAAAGGTGAAGCCTTCTCCATGAGCTCTGGGACACCATGCGTAGCTGCACAAGAGTCCAAAAAAAAACCAACAGTGTTCATAGTTCATACTTGAATCAAGGTTGGATCAGTAAAGTTGTAGTTAGAATTCATCTTTTATCCCTTCTATTCACACCTTGCTTTTGGAAATCTCAACTAGAAAACAAATTCCTTTAGTATGGGGGATACCTGTGCAGCTATGAGAGCACTCTAGCTAAGAGACATTAAATAAAACTCTCAGTCCACTTTCTTGGCATGGTTTGGTGGTATTGAGGCACATACATCACTGAAATAGGGTGGAAGACTAAAATCATAGAAGGTAAAGGATAATGAAGAAGAGATCTATTGGAAGTGGGTGCTAAGGGCCTTATGTGTTCCAGACAGACAACAAAATTAATGTTCCCCACACTTCCTGACTGGTAGGGAAGTATCAGGAGATAATGCAAAAGAAAAGTGTTGCAACAAACTATCATGCATTCCAATGGCAGTTCTTTAAAGCATGCTGGAAGCATAATACTTAATTGCCATCAAGTGATCTGCTGTTACCCTAAAGCATTTTGCAAATGGATTGCAAACTGAGAAAAATAGCTTCCTGAACATTTATAGCTGCATAAAAGGCTTTTAAGTGTCATTGACAAAGTGTATACCTCGTAGCTTGCTGCATCAAAGATATGACATCTATTTTAATCTTAATTATATTGTCTTTTCAGGAAGTGCAAGTAATGAAGAGCCATTTGCAGAAAACAGCCCTACTGAAGCTCCCAGTGAAGGACTTGCCTCCCTGGAGAGCCAGCCCCTGGGAGACAGGGTGGCTTACAGCAGATAGGAAATCCCAGTGCTATCAGATGGGCTTGTCACACGACTGTACATCCACACAACCATCTCACACCAGATGGACAAGTTGCTTCCTTTAGTTAACTTTCTGAAGAAGTAAAGTAGACCTCTCAATAGGGTAGTTTTTCAAGAAAATTGGTGAATATGGCACCAAATAGGCCCTACAATTATTGTTGAAGGTCAAAAGAAACTGTGATTTGAAAAATGAAGCATCAATAAAAACTGCAAAACCAGAACGAATATACTTGGAGTTTATTTCTTGCAACTACACAAATGCCAACATGTTGTAGTACCACCAGCCAGAAAAGAACATACATTAAAACACCTAGATGGCCCTTGGTTGATGAGGCTCAGATTTTTTAGATGTCATATCTGTCTTGCCCTCTTTGGTCACTCATCCTATCACAAGCCACTGATATGAGTGGGAGTCTGGTTTGGCATTCTGGAGAAAACTAGAAAACTTCAAAACGGGAAGAAAGATCAATATAAGAAGAGAATCAAGAGTATGCATTGAGTGTGTTCACATGAAGTCACCACATGCACATGTTATATTCAGCTCATGATCCCCTGTGAAATTATGTATGAGACCATTTGGGTAAGACAGAACACACAGCAGAGATAATATAAAGAATATGTTAATCAAAACTTAGAATATGTTGTCCTTGGAACTTGTTCTTGGAATCTTTTGTAAAGAGAAGATGAGATACAGAATAGTTTTGGAAGTGTAAGGAAAATCATAGGGTATCTGTAATGGCTCTTAAATGGCTCATTTTGGATTATGTTGTTGGGATCGCTTGGCAACAGATAATCCTCAATTGCCAATATATCACACACATGTTCATGATACTTTTCAAAAAGTAAAATCAATGTTGCCTTGAAACTAATAGCACAATTTCCACTGATTTCAGTAGAACACAAATTTCTTGTGCAGCGCTGAAATGATTTAATATAACAACTCAAAAGGGTTTTTTCACTGCTTGGGACCTTTGCCAGTGCAGGAGCAGTTACTGCTGTCTGCCATGTATCCAGGTTTCCAAAGATTTTACCAAGAATGAAGAAAAACCGTGTAACACTCATAGTCCTTATACTTACATCCTGTTCAATAGAAGTAAAAAGAATAAAAGAATCAAGAAGCTTGTTAAAAGACTAAAAATAAGAGTAAAGATGGAGAACTGAAAATGTGTTTTCCATCATTAACTAAAGTAGCTAACTGGTAATTGAAAAAAATAGAAAATATTTAAGAACTTTTAAAAAAGCCCAGATCTTAAAACATATATCTCAACAGAGGATGCTTTCTTTGCAGTAACTATAGATACAGCAATTGTGATTCCTTGCCCAAAACTGGGTTTACTTTTCCCTCTTTTGAGACAACTCCTTGAAATCAATGTCTAATAGAGTCTATTTAAAACTTAATGCACCCTGCCAAAACATCTTATTTTAGTAACAGGTATGATTTTACACGTGTCCACATATGCAGACAGTCACGTGTATATTTTCAGCCACATAGTTTCCACAATGGAAGCATCCTGGTTCTTCCTGGCTTGACTCTAATAGTCTTGTGAATCTTCATTATTTTTTATATATATAAATTCTCAATAAATGTGAAAAGTTCTTCATCCATTAAACAAATGCATTATAACTCATCTAAAACTCTTTGAGGTCACTTTGACCTCTGTATTGGTCGTCCTCCCTTGCAATCCTGACACTGAGTCATCGTCTCCCAGCTAATATTCTTTGGTTCTGAACTGTACTCTTAAAAAAACAAAAAAAAACAAAAAAAAACAAAACCCCAAAAACCAACAAACCAAAACCAACCAACCAATAAACCAACCAAAAACCCCAAAACCAAAACCGCACACACACAAAAAAAACCCCAAAACCCAACCGAAAAAAAACCCCAAACAAACAAACAAAAAATTGTCCAGAACACCAACCCTCTGAAATACTGATGTTAAAATGGGCTGCTGTTCGTGGAAAATTGGCTTGGTATAGCCATATGTCAGGCTGTATTATTGTAAACAATCACTTTGGGAAAAATTGGGCCTTGAGGGTAACAACTTTGATGAGTCAACCCAATATCCCATAATTTCTGTTAAGGAGATGTGAAAAGGCTGTTGCACAATCACTGGAATATTAAATATTATATCCAAACCACTTAAATTCTAGTAAACTATAAGCATATGCTTATTACTATAATAATACTTTATAGGTGAATATTTACAAATGAAAAAGGAAAAATAAGAGCTTTTTTCCCTGCTCTGTATACCAACTTAGACATGTCATTACCAAAAAGTAATTAATCTCAATCAGCTTCTAAACCATCAAAGGAAAAACCACCTCCAGTAACTCTAAGAGGAAATGCTCTATTCATCAGCATTCCTTTCATACTACTGTGAACTCACTGTCTTCTGCATCACAGTATCATAAAGCAGAAAATACAAAAATTAAATATATCTGAGAGCCAATTGATGTACACAGCAACTACAGTATTGACCTGCTGCCCATGGAGCTGGTAAACAGTGAACAGATTTAAAACAATTCAATACTGACTTGTGTTAATGAAAACCAAATATATAATCTTTCCCCAATCACTATTCAGCTCCACCTTGAGCCCAGAGATGCCTCTGGAATTTGACAAAAGGTTTTAATTTTGAGCTAGGAATGTAGGAGCTTAGCCTTGTAGCCTCCTAATTACAGTCTTGGCCATCTGGTTGGCTTGGTAGATAGGCAGGTCTGACTGGGCTTTTGGGTGACCCCTCCTGAGGTATTCAGCTTGACTGTCAGTTTGGTAAAAGAGACTTTTTAAGTATGGAATTTTTGTAAAACATCTTTTTTTAATAAGTGACTGACTGCCCCAACCCCACCCTGTTCCACTGGATGCAGCTTTTTAGACCATTCTGTCTCTCTCCAGGTTTCCTAGAAGCCTCTTTTCTATAACCCACTGTTTGCTCCCTGCTTCAAAAAAGTGTGAAAATATTCTTCCCCAGTTCTCTGCACCCTCTTCTTGCCTTATGCTAGTCATGCTCTCTCTCCATACCTCGTTTAACTTGCTTCTGTCAAGGAGCATTTTGATGCAGACAAATGCACTCTCATGATCCCTTGTGTTCCTCTAATCCCACATTTCCTCATCTTCCCACATCTTTCATCCTGGGTCCTTAAGCTCAAACATCTTTGAAATATGAAACAGTTTTTGCAGCAGCACATGTGGTTCAGTCTTTGGCTGTGAATTTCATCACCCTCCTGACTTTACTCCTCTTTCTTGTGGGGAATCACACTGTTAGAAATATCCTGCTCAAATCCAACAGGAGATTTAATTAGAAAAGCATACATGTGGACTGCCTGACAGAGAGGTCAGGAAACTTTAGCCTTGGTGATACTGAGAGGCCAAGTCTGCTCCCACATATAATTCTGAGCAACAAAAATACATTCTCAGACTGTTTAGGTCATTGTGCTTTAAACTGAAATACCAAAGACTGCAGTGATCTGGTAGTGAAGCAATGCATGGAAGCCCTATGACTAGAGCCATGCTTTCCTCCCTCCTCTGGACGTGGCCATAACTTATTAAAAGTGAAGCATTCTTCGACACTTCCCATGAGCACATACACAGACAATCCACGTTAACGCCAATGAAGTTATTTAACCTGAACTTTTTGAAAGATGAGCCATCAGAAACTTTCTGTATATGTTGCTTTTAATACTCTAATATCTAACCTCCAGTGTTTTGTGTGATTCTTTTGCACAGGAGATAAAATGTGGAGTATTAGAAAGATTTTACCATGCAGAGTTGGGAAGAAAACAACTGACTAAACAGCAATGCTGGAATGTTAATTGTTTTCATAAGTACTTGACACATAGAGCTGGAACATCACAGTTGTCTTCCTGCTCTTGCAGGGACCCAGATCATCTAATTCTCTTGGCTAAAACGAAGACTCAGTCTTTCACCATAGCAGCATCATAGCCAATGCTCTGTACTATATAAAGGCTCATATTCTCTGTAACTTGCTGCAGCTACAGTATATAACAGTGGATTATGCAGTAGTAATTATAGATTTGTGGACCATTGCTCCTCCCTATATGAAGCTAAAAAAAATAAACATGATCACAAAGCCAAAGATTCTCCACATGGTTCTCATTTGGTCTTTGAAATATAGACACCCGCCTGGCAGAGATTTTATATGTTTCAGGTGTGAGAGAATTTGGTTAATAGGAAGTGTGATAGGCAGTGCTTTCAACTTTTTCTATTTTTTCTATTTTTATATGAGGTTGATCTGGCCCAAAGCTGAGGTGTCACTGGTTCCTGGCCCTGCAGATGTGGATCCTCTAGCGTGGCTTTTGGCTATGATGATGTTAGCTCTCATCTCATGACATGGAAAACTCTCCTACTTTTCCAGCTGCCCAAGAAAGATCCTTTGATTCCAGCAGTGGCTAAAACTCAATGAACTTCAGCTGAGAGCTCATGTGCCATCAAGTTGAGTTAAGACAGTTTTGCATCAGGATTCTTGACAAATCTACTCCCTCTTTAGGAGGCTGGCTATATTTTTGGGTGTGGTGTGGAGAATGCTGTGTTTCACAGCACATATTTTGAGTCATTACAAAAGCTGCTATTTTCTTGTTTTAAGGATACTTCCTTTTCCTTCCTGTTGTTATTCCTCACGTACTCTGCTATCATGGCATGAGAGGCAATGTCTCTGGAGTTTATCTTTCCTGCTTCTTACACAATCACTCTATAGAGAGTCTGGTGAGCAAAAGTCAATGAAACTGATTGTATCTTCTAGGCCACTGATCAAAGTCAGATGGGACTGGATATTTTTAAACATTACAGCTGTTTTTCAAAGCTGAGTAAGGAACTCTGTAAGTCAGATCCCACTAACCTGTAGGGAATTTGGATGCCCAGTTCCCATTATGGCTTTGAAACCCCACCCAACATCTGTGAAATAGTCAGTGCTCATTTAGGAGCCTTGTCCCTTTCATGATGAGAGGATGTCCTTGGAGAAAAGCACCACTGCAATTGGCAGCATTTCATTGATTCACAAAGAGGTAATTTGACTTCTTGCTTAGCTTCCCTGGTTAAGATTGAGATCTTTAGCAAGACAGATCAGAAAAAGGTTGCTTATTGTTTTTGTTTCATGTGAATAAACACTTTTTATGACCATTATTAGCATACAAGTACAGTCTCACACAAAAAAGTAGTGCACACCTCCGTAGGGCGTCACGTATCCCTATTCTGCAACCACAATACAAAAGAATTCAGAGGAGTCACAATCAGTTTACAGCAGTGTTTTATACGTGCCACTGAATGTAGTGATCTGCTCTGCATGTGTCGGGCAGTTAAAATGAAATGAGAGCCCAAGCTCAAGAGCAAAGAGACCTAATGTGTGTTCTCAGTTCTGCTCCCACAGACTGACACATCATCTACAAACAATGTGTAAAGTAGAGCTGCCTTTCTACAGCAGAGTGGAGTCCTCCTGGGCTGCAAGGCTAAAAGTCAAACCTGGACCAAAGAAAAAGAAAATTTAAAAAAATGGTTCTGTAAGGAACTCTCTAAGATTTTTGTCACACTGTAGGAATCAAGTTGAAGTTTGGTTTTGCTTTGTTTTGGGATTGTTTTTGTGGTTTGTTTTTTTGTTTGTTTTTGTTTGGGTTTCTTTTTGGGGGGTGTTTGTTTTTGTTTGTTTTTTGTTTTGGGGGGATTTTTTTTTGAGAGGGGTTAGAAGGAAAACAGAATAAACAAAACATCAACATCAGGAGGGCTATTGTTTTGGTTTTATTGTCTCATAAAAAGAATTATATGATGCAATCATAATTGCTCAAGTATGTCTCCTTTAAATAACAGAAGGATGTCTTTTCAGTGGAAAGTCTTCTGTTTAAAAGATTTTGGTTTAGTACCTTAGGAACAGGATACCTAGGTAAGGCTGGGATTCATGTTGGCTCTGAGGAGCTTGCTCAGTGCTTGTATCCTAAAACATAGTGAATACAAGTCTGAATTGATGGATGATCTTTGGAGTGGCAAGTCAAAGGTGAGTGGCTGGATGCTGATTTACCTGGGAGACTTAACTCTTCAGTAAAGCCCATGTTTAGCAAAAGATCGGTCCAATAACTAAGCAACTGACTGGTTTATCACAGGAAGAGGCCAAAGCAACATCATTACATTCAGCATCTCAGTCCAGCCTAAAATGCAAAACAAAATGCAAATGAGTGTTTTTCATTCAAAATCCTATCTTGTAGCAGAGTGAGGTGCATGGCAGTTACACAAGTCAGATCCTTTGACACGGGGTGCAGATTACCCTGGGGTGGTGACCAACAGCACTTTGTTCAGAAGTAGAGGTGTTTCCAGCAATGCTTACAGGAGGGAAAGGATGGACCTGCCTGTCCCTCTCTAGGGAGGGAGTCTGTAAGGGATAAAGTATCCAGAAAGGTGACAGTCACTTCCCAAAATGTGCTGACGAGAGCCCCGTGTCACCTCTCTATTTGTCCAAATTCACAAAGTTATTTAGGCACATAATTTAGCACCTTAAGAGATAAGCCTAACACCTGTTTTCCTATCCTTAATTCTTGTTGATAAATACTACATAAGATGTGGGTATGAAATAAGACTTTCAAGACCAACCAGAGTTGTGGCTGATGGCCTGGTTTCTCTGACTCTAAAGCTCTGGGTTTTTGCTGTTTTTGTTACGGCCTCCTGGGCTGCCAGGACTTATGCTGAGAGATGAAGGTTGAATTCCTTGGACACCACGATTCAAGGGCTGCATGCCTGCCTGTGGGAATCCTCGAGGACAGGCACTCTCAGGAGACAGGCTCCCATGAAGCCAGTTACAGGATCATCCTGACAAACTGTTTCCGACCCAGCCAACACAGTCAAAACCCCCCTCACTGCTTTCAAAGGCAGCAACTGAGAGGCAGAGAGAGAAGGCAAACTGACAGGCGTGCTTGCTTCAGCTCACTTACACGGCAGTTTGCTCCTTTCATGTCTGGTAATAAACGCCTGGACAAGAGCTGAAGCTTTTAAATTTGGCACTGATCTTTCTCTCAAAAGCCATGGACCTGCCTTTCGGCTGAAGTCAGAAATGCCAGCAGAGGCAGAGGCTGCAAGCTGCGCTGATTCACAGCAGTGGCACTCAGAGTGGTGACTGTGTTTATGAGGGAATGGATTATTCCTTTGCCAAGATGCCACAAGTTCTTCAGATGAAGCACTTTCTCTGAGAAAGCCATTTTTCCCTAAACCAGTCCCACCCCCAGCCTTCCACCCTGGGGTCCAGTTGCAGATTTATACCTTTTTTTATCACCTTTTTGGAATATTTTAGCATGCTAAAAATAGACTTCTTGAGTTATACTTAGCTCTCAATAAGGCCATTGTCTCACAGGCTGGAGCTCAATGAAGCCTGATTGGAAGACTAGAAAACTAAATTTTGAGGGTGATTCCCAGGGATCAAGTGCTTGGGATCTGCCCAGAGAAATCTAACCTATTACTGTAATCCACCACCTTTTACTTTGGGTGAAATTTATCTTCCCTATTATTATTCTTTTTCATGCAGTTCTTCACAGCTGACCAGGCTGGTTCTGGTGGAGGATGCCATGCTCCCCATCGTGGTTACTCCTCCACACCTATCACCCTCACGACCTCTTAGAATTCACAGTCCTCTGTGGTTGATGGTCAACACTTCAAATTCAGTTAACCTGGTGCTTACACACCACAACCTCATGTGTAAGCATGACACACATGGTGTGTCTGACCAGATGCTCAACAGCAGGTACTACTTGAGGGAAGGTGAGTGTTCTGTATGTCCAGAACTCACCTCTCTATAGGATGTTTCTGTAATTTTTGCAAACAAAAATCAACCACATTTTTATTATAGCTTACATTGAGGCACTTCTTTTTCCTGTCTGCAAAGAGTTTTTATTATTCCCACTTTACAGCTGGATAATAAGACCTGGTATAATTAACCTGAGTCACAGATGATCAGAACTTCTACTTTTCCCAGTTTTTCAGTAGGCTCTTGACTTTCATCTTCCCAACAGTGTCGTGCTAACACCTTTGCAATATTCCAGTTCCAATGCAAGCCTGGCTGGGAGACCTGTAAGGCCCCAGATATGTCTACATGCATTTCTTTTATTCATCTCAGGAGGGCTGCAGGACAGAGGTGGAGTGGAAAGCCAGGTAGATTTTAAGGTACAAAAATGTAAGAGATTACCCTCAGGAAAGGGTAAATTAGAAGAATCCAAGATTCTCATCCTGCTTTAATGCTGCCATAGATCAGGTCTGTGTCCTGTTTGTGAGGACACTGCAACTGGGGTTGTTGGTCCGGCCAGACTCTTCTGCACAAATCAGCTTGTACTAGTGAGGCAATCCTACTGCTCATGAAACTCCAAAAAAAGGCCCTTTTCATTTACATTTGTGGTGCTTTTGCCAGCACAGAAGTGTATCAAGAAATCCACATTCCCCAACTGATACTGATTTCATCACAGCCCTTGAGTCAACAGGAAATGCTGTCCTAGAAGAGTCCGGCTCCATATCCACAGCCCTTCCTTGGCCTCTTTCCTGCCCCCACTTCTTCCTGCCCTCTGCAGCTGCTTTTTCTGTTCTATTTAACCTCTAATTATTTATTTATCTTCTCACTGTCCATATTCATTTCACAAAGCTCTTCTCCCTCACCTTCAAGCTGAACCTCTGATGCAAAGCCAACAGCTGGGTTGCACTGCAGAGTCCCAGCAAGGTACCCTCTCCTCTCCAGTGACTGGCACTGAGCAAGGACCCCAGTCCTTGCCCATTTCGGCTTCTGTGCTGTGAGTCTATCCTTAATTTCAGCAAACCCTAGCAGAATTATTTTACCTGCTGTGCTTTGCATTTGCACTGTTGCTTGTTGTGCTTCTGCTGTGGGGAACTTGGAGCTATTCCACTGCCACTTTTCCTGAGGTTTGCTTCACAGTTTATGATGACTGTGAATAAAAAAATAAAATAGAGAAAGGAAAAAAACCCAACAAATTAATATAGTGTTTATAAATAGTGTTTATAATGTTAAAAGGTGCTTGGGGAGTCAGTTTAGTGCTAATTAAAAGAATGGAGCTCTGCAGTAAGAAGGTGATTCACAGCCCCAGAGAGCACTTTTAAGGGTAGGAAATAAAATCTAATGGTAATAGTACAGAGGGAAAAAATAAAAAGTTCAAACTGCACTGCAGTGATGCCTGAGACACAACATCTTTAATTCCCACTCAGCATTTTCACTCATCCACCACAGTAAATAGGACTGTGAATGAAAGTCTGATGAGATAAAAGAACCTGCATAACAGCTGACATCAAAAGAAAAGCCTTTTTTTGACTAATACATTGGAGATGTTGTTTGAGAACTATCATCCAAGTGAAATTCTGCCTGCTTGTACTGCAGCCAGATCAGGAAGGCTTCCTGCAACTGGCCAAGAAAGTGTCTGGCCCTGGAAGCACCCTGAAGTTCTTAGTACTTTGAAAGAAAACAGAAAGTCAAACAGAGCTGAGGTCTCCTCCCACAAAAACCCGCAGCTAAAATCAGTCTGACTTCAATTCTAAGTCTTCCCTGATGAGAGCAGTGGACAGGCAAGAGCAAGTAAAACTTGCTGGCACAGCAAGACCACCAAGCCCCAACCTTAAAAAGGGGGAGTGATGCAGGGCTGAGCCTGGTCCATTTAGAAATAAATGGGGCAAAATTCCAAAACCCCAATCACCCTGTGGGCTGCTGTGCAGACAGAACCAGGGCAAGAAGGAAAAGCACCAAATATCGGATCATGATACTTGATAACTCTCTTGGTTGTTCACATCTTGCAAGAGAAAGGACCAGAGCTCAGCAGGGACAATGAGAAGGGAACAGACACCCAAGTGCAGGGAATGAATGGGGTACTTGTCAGAGCATCAGCTGGTGATTCTGGGGAGGAGGAAGAGGAGGAGAAGCAGGGCCAGGGTTAAGCAGGTTGATCAGTTGAACACAAAATGCCCTCTGTCAGTGCAAGTCTCCTTCCAAAGGTGTGCATCATGAGACAAGCCAGAGACTCGGTGCAACTGAAATAATGCTACGATTACAGAGGGAGATATAAATAATTAGCTGTTTGCCAAGTCTCCCTTCAAGTGCAATGTGTAACTGGCACATTTCCTGCCACTCACTAGTATCTTTTAAACAAAAGCCCAAGTAATTTTCAGCAAATCCTGGGCAGGAGCAATGTGCTAGTGTTTGTTTGGTAGGAAAGAGTACATTTTATATTTACACACATTCACACAATACTTTGTCACTCTATCAAGACAGAGTGTAAATTGGTCCCCAGGACTGTGAAGTCTTTACTCCACTTTTAAGTGCCCATCTAACAGCTCAGTAACACTCTGGAGGCTTTCTCTTGTGCATCACCATCTCTTCATCTTTCACAATGCTAGACCATCAGATTTACTCTTCTAATTTTGCCCCAGTGGTTGCTGCCCAGAAACTGGGCACTGTTTCTTTGGCTGTAATCTGAGCCTGCAGAGTTAGTGGCATGTGAGGGGCATCCATTTCTACTACAGCTCTGGGGGAATCCCTGCACTCAGGTAGCAGATATGATGGATACAAAAATAACTTGCAGATGCTGAGAGCTGCATCAAGACCTCTTACCTTAAATTCCCAAAACACAGAGCACACTAGTAGGTAAAGGAAAACTTTAAAAGCAATTAGCAGTGGCAGGTTTCTCAGTCATTCTAGACATCACCACTCTGCTTGCTTATGCCTACAGAAATTGCTGAAGACACAGAGATCTGTGGATCCACAGCAAAATCCCAGTGAAGGAACTGGGAGGCTCTGCACCAGTACTGGGGTGAGCTGATAAGGGCTATGGAACCAGACATCCTTCCACAGACACCTGCAGACTTTTCACATTACTTTTCAGAGTTTTCTTGGGAACAACTTTATTAACTGAAATGTCCTATGCAGAAACTCTATTAAGTGACATAAAAATAATCCACAGAGTCCTGACTAAAGCCTGGACAGACAAGTTTGTTGGCAGTCTCAGAAAAGAATGTATCATCTCAGTTATTAATGGCCAGAAGTGTCAGGAGACTTTGAAACTTTCCAGATTGTCGTCCAGTAGCTGGTGAGTCAGGCACAGCCTTCAGAGGAAGAGATGAAGTCTTCTTTGCTGAAAGAATCCAAACATTCTACGCTCTGAAAAGTCTGCGGATACCGTTCAGGGTTCCTTTGGAATTAAAGGTTGTTTCTCAGTGAGGAAAAATAAAGTGTTGATACAACCAACTGCTGCACAAAAGGCAGAAAAGAGAGAGGAAAAGGAAGGATATGGAAGTGTATTCCTTCTTGCATAAACCCTTGGCTGTTTGAGGAGATTTAGTTATGTAGGATGCAGTCACTCTTCCACCGCCAAGACTGAGAAAGAAATTTTCAGTCTTCAAACTGTTAATTTGAAATGGTAACATATTTTCTGTATTTTGTTCCAAAGAGCAGCAAGCACAATAGAAAATGTGAGTTTCATTTTTTTCCTTAAATGACTGGGGGGAAAAAATTGTGCCCAACAAACAGGAGTCTTGGAATAATTTGGTTTTCAAGCTGCTCAAAGGTCCTCATTTCGTCATCCTGCATAATCTTCATCCACAGAGTAATTTTAAATGTTTTATCCTGAAAAAAAAAAATTCTGTTGTCTCTTCTTATGTTCCCTGATAGCCCTTAGAACTAATAATTCTGAAAGGGAGGTTGATGCGAAGTGATGGTGACAATCTGGGGCCAGGAAACACAGAAGCAATTGCCCGTCTTGCACAGAAGATGCATCAGGATGGCAGAGGTAGGTCCCAGGTTTATTTAAATCGCTCATACAGCTGTAGCCACCACAGATAACAGAAAGAAACAATTACAGGAAAAGCTCAATTTTCTAATATTTACTAATAACATCTCTTTTCCCCCTATAATTTTACAAACTGTCAGGAGTATGCTTTTCTGGAGCCTTTTAAAGGGAATGACCACCCACAGGTGTTGGCTGAGGATGTGCCTCTGCTTGGACACATTTCCTTGCAGGAGAAGCAGAACAGCCTAGGGCAGAGACTAAGGACTTCTACAGGGGCTGATGCACCTCATGGAACAAATGTTTCATGGCTGAAAGTCTGTCAACTGATCATCAGCTACTAAGGGATGCTTGTGAGACACCCCAGTCTGGTTTGAGGAGTCTTACATTGAGATTCTAAAGTGCCAGTGCAAGCAGGGGACTTCTCAGCTCAGATTTGCTCTCTCTTGGGATGAACCATCAAAGTGAAAACCTAACGGTATTATCTGCTGTAAGGACTGTCCATGTCAGTCAACATGTCACCTAACCCCACTTTTCCTTCATCCATCCTGAAGACAGAGAATTGAATATATTTTAATTAAAAATTTGAAGGGGCAAGTTTATCAGGGTTTGATTTTTTTCATCTTAGTATTTTTTTTTCCTTTCTGAAGAGTTATTTTTCCTTTGAACCATGTTACAGCTATGTCTGAGTGTCTGTGCGTGAGATAGGGGAGATAAGAAAGGGGCAAAGAATTAAAGAAAACACAGGAGAAAGATACTTTTCCAACCCAGGCTTTCTCTTGAAGATCAGTTTTGAGGCCTTTTCTTCAGAATGCTCTTTCTTGAGATTCCCTATTGCCTGACTGCTCTAGAGCTCATTAATACCAGCCAGTTATGAATGCATGATGTCAAGGAATTCCTGTTTTGTTTAGTGCAATGTTAATCTCAGACTGTTTTTTGCTGTACTGCCTTTGGCAAGTGACCTGGTTCCACATAGTTCTCACCAGCACAGTAACCTGACCTGCTCTTTGAGCAGCTCCTCTGACCTCTCTGAGCCTGAAGACATCCTTGCCACAAGTATCCCAAACAGTCTCTCCTCATCTAATGCGCTCACACCAGGATTCCTGGCTTGAGGCATTTGGCTCAATCACAGTTGCTAAGATTTCTTGGAAATTCAACCACAGTTCCATAATTCCAAGGCATGTGTTCATTTTTTCTTTCGTGTTGAGATGTGAAAACATGGGTTTCTTGTCTGCTATGATGGAAATTCCATCATGGCTATGGCCGTATGCTACTTTTGTTCCCTAATCCAGAAAATGCTGTTACTGGAGGCATTGTGGGATTCTGATGTGATAAACACACATGTATTCCCAATTATGTTCAATATCTGCATTAATGAAAAGTTTATAATTTTTATCAAAATTAAATTTGTATTTTTAAAGGAAGGCATTTTGTTTCTAAGTGTTATTAATTCCAGTGTGACTAACTTAACCCAGAAACCTGGAAGCTGAACATTCCTTTTGCTCCAATTTTTCACCCAGCCAAGTTCAGAGAAACTTTTGCTAAAAAAGCGATCCACTCTTGGATGTTTCCCCTTGTCATCACGTCCCTAATGTTGATTGCTGTACCCAGTTACCTGTAGTAACAGACGAGACAGCAATAATCCCGTCCTGGCTGCAAATTTTTCAGAATCTTGTGCCACTGTCAGATGTATTTAGTACAGTGCACTGACAACTAGTGCTGAGATTGGTCGGTGCTAAGAGTTTTGGAACTGAATAACTATTACCATTTTGAGGATGAAGACAAAATGATCAGCCTTCCCTACTAAAGGCTGAAGACTTTTAGGGCAGGCTCTCATTACGTCTGTCTGAAATCAGTTAATCAATAAGGCATGATCCTACACACGTTTTAGGCATTTTAGATGTAGCTAGGAGACTCAACAACATGTTTGAAATTGGATGCTTTAGAAAACCCTCCTTAATGAAAAGTTTACTGTCCTTAACACTTCATGTCTAATCATGCAGCCTTGGCTACAGTGCCTTCTGCCAGGCTTACAAGGAAAACTAAATGCGATTTGTGAGTGACTGCAAGGGATGAATTGATCTGTTTCAAAATGTTCCTTTATGAGAGTGTGCAGTTTTGGGTCCCACAACATAGGAAGGATATAGGGCTATTAGAGAGCATTCAAAGGAGGGCCATGGGGATGGTGAAGGGCTGTATGAGGACTGGCTGAGGGTATTTGGTCTGTTGAGCTGGAGAAGAAAAGACTGAGGAGAGACCTCATTACAGTTACAACCTCCTTGTGAAGGGAAGAGGAGGAGGAGACACTGGTCTTTTCTCTGGTGACCAGTGACAGGACCCAAGGGAATGGCCTGAAGTTGTGTCAGGGGAGGTTTAGGTTGGATATCAGGAAAAGGTTCTTCACCCAGAGAAGAACTCTGGTTGGGCTCTGGAACAGCCCCTCAGGGCAGTGGTCACAGCACTAAACCTGACAGAGTTCAAGAATCCTTTGGACAGTGTTCGCAGGTCTGTGGTGTGACTCTTAGGACCGTTCTGTGCAGAGACAGGAGTTGGATTCAATGATCCTTGTGGGTTCCTTCCAACTCAAGATATTACCTGATTCTGTGGTTCTATGAAAAGTGCCTCCACTCCCCAAGATCCTTGTGAACAAGTCCAATGATGGAGTTATTTTTTTTTGCTGCACTTCTGT
>VXBX01000771.1:1059565-1093517 GCA_013400415.1 Scytalopus superciliaris | reverse complement strand
CTGGTGACCAGTGACAGGACCCAAGGGAATGGCCTGAAGTTGTGTCAGGGGAGGTTTAGGTTGGATATCAGGAAAAGGTTCTTCACCCAGAGAAGAACTCTGGTTGGGCTCTGGAACAGCCCCTCAGGGCAGTGGTCACAGCACTAAACCTGACAGAGTTCAAGAATCCTTTGGACAGTGTTCGCAGGTCTGTGGTGTGACTCTTAGGACCGTTCTGTGCAGAGANTTGGGAGGGGGGAGGGGGGCAAACTTGCTGAGGATAGTTTTACTTATTTTCCCCATTTTCTTGGTTTACATGACTTACCACCTTACAGTGGTACCATTGACTTCTAAAAAGGTTGTATGTGTTTCAGGCATAGTGAGAAAACACTGAGAGACAATACCTATGGAGGATTTATCTTACTAAATTCAGACATCATGATCTGACACCTGACATTGGTCAGTCTTAGGTCCTGAATTTTTAAGCCAAAAGAAATGGAAACGTTTCATCTGAATGCCTTGAGTTTACCTCTGCTGCTAGTCTTTCTTCATCTCAGCCAAAGAGTCCATGAACTTTTAAATTATATGAGATTACCTTGTAAGCAGGGAAGGATGCAGAGTAGTTGCCAGATTTTACAAGCAAAAGTATGGAAAAAATAATCCTATGTAGGACAGTACAGGACATAGTCCCAAAGCACACAGCTCCTGCAGAGAGATGAGCCAGCATAAAAGCTGAATACTGGTGTTTGTCAGTCCTTAGGCCTTATTAAATTAATAAATTGGTAAAATCAAATTTTAAAACTACTGTGCCAATAGGACAATAGCTAGAATAAAAAGAAGAATGCAACTATAATATAAAAACTAAATCAGAGGAAGAACTGGCCACAGTACTGTCTTGAGTTAAAAAAACAAATCTGAGAAAACCAGGCTGATGTAGGCTATCAGTTTGGGGTGACAAGGTCTCTTTGACTGTTTCAGTACATCATGGTGGCTGACGTATGGGAGATAAACACTTCAAGAATTTAGCTAAGCACGAGAGTGCACAGGCAGACCAGTTGCCTTTATTGCTATAACAACACAGTGTTAGCACAAAACACAGCCACACATTTCATCTCAGAACAAGTGCTGACATAACAGGAGGTGGTGTAAGGGATGAGTACATTAGAGAAAAGATTAGAAGATGAGTTAAGCCCCATTTCATTATTTTATGCATTTATTAGCCTATATGTTCGCTCATTTATGGGATTCTTCCAGTGAATCTACCTGTCTGCTGACCCATATGTCAAGATACATTTCTTATGAATTGACAGACACTGTCTTCATTGATTTAAGCCCTCTAAGATAATATTTTTGCATTCAAAAATTTTAAACAACATAAATCCCATTTATATTTTCGATTTAGAATCTCAGTCATAGCGTCTAAATAATTAAGTAAACTCCAGTTTCATGATGCCTGATAATTACCAAGGATGCAAGAAGACTCAGCTCACTTTGCCACTGATGAAATATCCCCAGGAAATTAAACCTTGGACACAATCAAAAGAGTTCTTTAAATAATTATTAATATATTTTCTTTATTTCAGAGCCTAGATTTTTATGGCAAGCTCTGTTTACAAGTTATGAACGTGAGGTGTGTATCTATATATTTTAACTACCCTTCATGAGGGGAAGGAAGGGGACCTACCAAAAATGAGGCATATAGAGAGGAATTTTAAGTTGTCCATTTGCAGAGAAAGGGGACCTGACACACAATTCTTCAAAGATCTGAAGGACTGAATCAGTGACATGATGAAAAATACGAAACAAGTGTCTACAAGAACCAGAGTTTGAACTTGGAGTCCCTTCAATTTAATATCTTAATTATAAGATATTAACCTTGATTTTCCAGGCTCTCCCTAGACAAATATACTTTCACAAGGTCCATCTGCCATCTTTGCTTTTTGCACATTCCCACTCATCCTGTTTGTGTTAGAGATTTTGTTTATAACCTCTTTGTTCAGCCAGCATTTTTTTCACTTCCTTCAATGTACACATAGAGGATCCGACATTCCTGGTGATTCCCTGAGTGCCAGGACCCGCTGCCTGGAGATTGCTACAGGACCTGGGCCAAGGGCTGTCTTTGAGCTGTATCTGCAAACACAGGTCAGAGTTCATGTTCATTTTGCAGGACTATAATTTGCACAGCAGGCTTAGACAGGAAACTGCTCCCTCTAGACCCAGTTTCAAGGCAATTAGGGTTGTGCTTTTCCACTCTGGTGCTTCTGAGCTAGACCCTGTCTGTCCCACAGCAAGAATAACATTGGAAGCACCCATTATTGTGCATTGTTGTGGCTTGGCTTGGTGTGACAAAAGAAAGCACAAGTTCTGTTTATACCTCAGCATCAGACTGGGGGAGCTTTTGGGGAAGATCTTCAGTGTGTTTCTGTTTTCTAAAGATGTTGGTATGTCCATGTACTGCAAACAGCAATCACTTGCACAATCACAAGGGCAGAAAATCAACCCTCAATTTTAGGGTATTCTGCCATTCCAGTATTGCTCCAGTGCTGGGCTTTTTTAAGATGACCATGTATGTTATAAGAACTTATTTCCTAAGTTAAATATTTTAGCCCCATTATCAGATCCCAGAGGGCCTTAACATCCAAAGTTCAGGAGCAGGACAGCAATGAAATGATGGAATTTGTCCTTGCACAGGAGATACAAATTGTTTATGCCCACTTTAATGCTATTTTCAAACACTCTTTCATGTATGGTGTCAGCTCTGGCCTTTTGCAAAGGTTGGTATTTTCTCAGAACATTTTTCTGCTGAAAGGCACACCATGACTTGTGGGGGCTCTGTGGAGGGCATATAGAGTAGAATTACGGTCATCTACAATAATTAGATTATGAATCTGTTATGAATGTATTCATGTATTCCAAATAGTGAGCTTGACTCTCTCTTCAGTCAATCCCAGGGGGCAATTGTTCTCATACTAAAATAGGTGTTTAAAATAAATTGGCTTAATGCCCAATCCTTGTCCTCTTTGGTCGACTCCGGAATGTGTGTATGAGTATCTTCATTTGGACATCTTAACTTTTTTGTGGTCAAACTGATGAACTCTGCCCTGCCCTCCATCCTATGTTACTATTTAGAAAAAGTGGAAGGATTACTCTAGCAATTGTTAAGAATAAAACTGGAAGAAGAATTATATCATTAAAAGACCGACATTTTGTGTTTTTTCTTCAAAAGACACTTTAAAGTTATGTGATTTTGCAAAGATTTGCCTGTTCTTTTAAAGAAAAGTACATTTTTAACCCTAATGGTTTGGTTGAAAAGGCAAATTTGTTTCTGTAAAAATGCGGCAGGCAAATGAAAACAGTCAGAATTTCTGAGTGTGGAGCAATATTAATGTTGGCCTTGTCCTGTGGTTTTTGAATCAGTGATGGAACTGGGATTACTGGTGAAGAACTAGCAGAGAAAGGATCTGTTTACTGTAACATGCTTGTCCTCCATGACTGAGATACTGTGTTATTAAAGAACACCTCTTGGAGCATGGACAACAATGCAGATTGTAGTCATATCTTCTTTTATTTTCTGACTATATGTGATATTTAGCTGAGGGTAATTTTATTCTTGGTGCCTCAGCAAATTATTGTGATTAATAAATACTTAGTAATAACAGTTGTGAGATCCCAGCTATGATTTTTTAGGGGAAATTCATATTCACCACACAGCAAACAAGAAAAAAGAAATACAGAAAAGCTTCTGTAACAACATATTTGTGACATTAAAACAAATATAATTAGTCATAGTTGAGTAACTTGCCCAAATAAATTCAAATCCAAGAACAATAGAATCACGGAATCACATATAAAATCTCTCCATCCTATTCCCTATAAACAATCATACAGAAACAAAAATAAAAAGAGGACACAAAACATTTGCCCTTAGCTGGTCTCATAATGAGAAAAAAATGTTAAAATACAAACCTTATTAGATCCTTTCATGGTTTCAGTCTATGATGGACTTCTCATCCCATGACTGGGCTTGTGCTTTATTTTGGAAGACATGAGCTGCTGTAGTTCCAGTAAACCCCCACAATTTTATCTCAGAAATGCAAATTGACAGCACAGGTTCTACTTTTGTACCTCAAGTCTGCATTTCATCTCAGAATGAAAACATCTTTTAGCCAATGGGGCTTCAGTTGAGTAAAAAAACACTGCCTTTTTCTCCATCCTCATTAAACACTTCCTAATCATTCATGGATTAATATTTTATTACATTCTACCCTAAGAGAAGAGACATTCTAAATCCCAGAATGCAAAATATTTCAGCACCACAGGCTTTGTTGTATGCTCACCCTGCAGGGACAGAGGGCATCCTGTGCGAGGAGCAGCTGCTAAACATTTAAAGATGACATCTTACATAAAAGTTACACTCCACACATCAATATGTAGCCAGCACAGTCCCCTATTTCAGTGTAACAGACATTCCAGCATCCCAACCAGTGCTTGTATTATTTTTGTTTTAAGGAGGAAAGAGAAGGAAAGATTTTGTAATCGTGGAAGGACAGTTAGCTGTGGAAGGGGAACATAAATTATCTGTCCTGCTGCAAAACAGTCTTAGCTTTTTGTCTTGTGAGACATCTGTGGTACATACATGGAGCGGTAATGAACACATCCATTCTTGGCAAGCCGACTTCTCTTTGTCTTATGTCTTGTAAAAATGTGAGCCTCAACTGCCATGAAATAACACTGCCTCATGAAATAACATGAGGTCTTAATAAAGCATGACCCTCTGGAATTTTTAGTGTCTATGCTAACTTGGAGGCGTTCACCAGGATAAAGAGCATCAAGCTAGATTCAGGCTTGTTTGTACAGCTACAGCTGCACTACAGTGTTAAAATAGGGGAATATGCCTAACTGTGCTGTTGTCATGCCTAAAGTTTAATTGCCAGCACAAAAACTGGTCCAGTTTTGGCCCATGTCAACCAGCACTCCCCTTTGGATGTTAGAATCAGCCTGTTGATGGCCTAGGGGTGGGCTGGTTTATCTGCCTGGGAAAACAAACCCACACTAAAGCTCTGAGCTGTTGATCCTCATCCTAGTTGGTTTAAAGCACATCTGGGTAACCATAAGGCTATGTGGCTGTCACTTGATGTAGCCATAGCTTACAGACCCCTTCAAGATGGAGATTGTATTCAAAATTTAAATTAGTTGATGGACTCAGCAGCTCTGTGGTAGAAAAAGCCACCTTGCTGAGGAAGCTGCCAGAACCAAGGTATGATAACTTGGTTAAAATAATAGTTTACTACACTGGGTTCACTAAGTGAAGAAACTTCTCCTAGCAAAATGTGTACTCTTTACAAAGATGTCCCTGATTTTGGGAAGCCTCAAAAGTTTAGTGTTTTTAGCCTGAGCAAAGTCTGCTTATGCTTCTGCAGCTTGGCTGGATGTACTTTAGCTTTTAGTGCTCTGGGTGTAGAAGGGTTAATCCTCTGCCTCCGTCTTAGTCAGTTGCAAGACATGGGAAAAGAAAAACAGTGTCCCTGTGAAAATAAATACAACTGTAAATAAAAGTTAACATAGCTATGAAGCAACTTTACAAAGCCAAACATTTCACATTTAAACTGTATTAAATTTGCTGTAAACTTGGCTTGTAATTAAAAAAAAAGTTTGTGTGAGATGATAAATACTAATTTACAATGAGCAGCATAAGTTGATAAACTAATCTTGGACAAGGCCAGATGAAGTAGGGACTAACAAGAACAGCAACAGTGAAGTTTCAGCTTGCCTTCAACTGACTTGCTGTGCTCCTCTGGGATATACCATTCATCAGAGACATACCAGAGTCAGGCTGGTCATCACAGGATCATAGAACAGTTTGACATGGAAGGGAACTGAAGGCACATCTAGTTCCACCCTCCCCTGCCATGGACAGGGACACCTCCCACTAGACCAGGTTGCTCAAAGCCCAGTCCACTGGCACTGAACACCTCTGGGAATGGGGCATCCACAGCTTCACCATATGCCTCGCCACTCACACAGTAAAGAATTTCTTGCAAATATCTAATGTAAATTTACCCTTTTTCAGTTTAAACTGATCTGAGCTATTGCCCTATGAATGTAACACACATGGGCCAGTGAAAAGCATTCCCTCTATGTGAGTTTAAGGATCATGTGCATATCATATCCTAGTGACAGGACTTGCATTGGAGCAGCACCTCTTGCTCTCTAGGGAATCTTTATTTCAATGCTCCCCATTACATAAAAGCAGACATTTACCAGTTAGAGATCTGCTGCCTGGAGACATCTGCTCAAATGTCTTTTATTTAGTTTACTTGATGGGCTGAAGCTCCTCAAGCAGGAAAACAGCTGGTCAAGATTCCTGGTTCCTGCAGCTTTCAAAAAAGGTCAGTCACCTGGACAATCCTCATTACTGTGGGATGAATTTCTCTCTGAAAGCCTCTACTCCTTCTGTTTTGATTTCTCTTTCTCATCTTTTCACCATATAGGTAGCCTAAAATCAAAGTTAGTTGGGTTAAATCTAGACTAGGTGATTGTTCAAAGTCACCTAGAAACCTCATGAGAAAGTCCTGTCTTCTAAGACCTTTTTTTGCTGCTCTATCTTTGAATGTTGTAGTGATAAAAGGAGAAAAAAAAAATCAAGCAGTAGTGTTTAATAGCTTTGTTAATAATGTTACCATATTTAGGCTGCCTTTGAATTATT
The DNA here is from genome assembly GCA_013400415.1 of Scytalopus superciliaris. Classification (NCBI taxonomy): domain Eukaryota; kingdom Metazoa; phylum Chordata; class Aves; order Passeriformes; family Rhinocryptidae; genus Scytalopus; species Scytalopus superciliaris. The sequence continues at coordinate 1,086,832 of VXBX01000771.1, read as the reverse complement.
TGAATGTTATTGTAAAAGCCAGATTCTACTACCCAGATTGCAGTATTCAAATAACATTAAAGAGCACTCAGAAACCCACAGAAATAGTAAGTTCAAGAGCTAATGAAATCCTTTTGGCTTCACTCAGACTGCCTGGGTGTGGAGGGACTATTCAGTTCCTGAGAGATCTCATTGTAAGTACAACATGAGACATATGTTGTAATACTTAAGCAATGTGGAGTGAATTAGGGGTAAACTGGAAACCTTAATTAAGCATTTTCATTACTGTCATGGGTTGCAGCCAGGCCTACAATGTTATTTAAACATAATGTTTGTGGGTTTCATTTCCATGACCTTTTTCCAAGTGAAATGATGGGATTCAAATACCAGAGGATGCTTCTTGCAGTGTGTAAAGAGTATGATGCATCTCAAATAGCATTCCCATTACACATTGTGATAATAACAGTCATTTTTCTTTATTGTTTGGATGGCTGCTGGGGATTCCAGGGTTCTTTCACCATTTATGGATACTGGTATGTTCTATGGTACTGGAGGTGGCTTCTTAGTGAAAAACCATCTGGGTTATTTGTGTGTGTTAGACTTGGCTTGAAAGGTATTGTTTGGTTATTGCGACTTTTAAGATGTTTACTATGAATATTTTACCAGGAACAGAAAAGTGAAATCTCTGTCTTAAGCCTAGAGAACTAGACACAGAAGAGCCAAATGGGAAGACTTTATAAGCTCAATGGGTAAGGAAAAGATATTTCAGGCTGTACGTATATTGTTAAAGGTATTTATTATAGCTGTTCAAGGAGTGAATATGGGCCCACAGCCCACATTCCAAGGTGCAGAAATCTTGTATCCACATCCTTCAGTGCTGCACTTTCTAGTTGTCACACTGCACAGCACTAGGTACTGGCCTTTTCTGGCCATCAGGTGCTCTGTGCCTCTAAGATATCATTATCAACTTACGTGAATTAGTTTAGCTTCAACTGTTCAGAACAGATCGTGGATGACTCTGTGGACACCAGAGGTTTTTTTTTTGGACCATCAAACTACATGAAATGCCCTGGAGGGCTGTTTGTGTTGGAGGATGCAGTGTGAGGGTTGGAGCCATGTACACTGCAGTCTGAATCATCCTGTTCATTGGGAAGGGCCCTTAAGCAGAACTATGCCCCAATACAGGTTTTTTGGTGCATGAAGAGATAGTTGACTCCAAAAGAAAGGAAAAGTTACAATTAGTATTTAATCAAAGTGAATGATCAAGGGAGTAGACTTGAAAGTAAATGTTGGGTGATGTTGTCTGACAGTGGGAAGGTGTCCCCCCTTCTAAGAAAGAGTGGAGACAAGTCCATCACTCAGAGATTGAGGTCAACCAATAGGTCATGTTTGCTGTTGTCATTCATATTTTGCATTCTGCTAGCTGAAATAATCAAGAGAAGATCATAAATGTGGAACTGATAAGTGGTCTCAGCAAAAAAATATAGACACAAACACAGAACATTGATCTGATAACATGTTGCTTGCAATTTTTCAATATAATTTCCCATAAAAACCTTTTTTGCAGCATCTCAAAACAAAAAAATGCTGAGGAGAGTCAGGAAGCACTGCCACGGGTTTTAGGTTCCTATAGAAATGTTCAATCCATAATTAATTTGAATGACTACAGAAATCACACTTACTAGTAGTTTCCTAAAAAGTGTTCAAGAGCAGAGGATCACAGCTTGTGGCACTCAACCCTCTAAAGATCAGCCAATCATTGCTTTATGGAGAGGAACATGCCCTGCCGGGGTAATCACATCATCTACAAAGAAATTCTCCACAGATTTCAGTAGCTTACTCTGCTCCCTGTGTCTCTTGCATTGCCTTCACAGCTGGCAGGTCACAACATACTCAGCAACAGCTTTAATGGTGACACAGCAGTTGAGGAATATAAATATTTAACTTGGCCTTGTCATAACACAGGGAGAGATATGGAGACATTTATCAGATTTACTGCATTATTCTAATCTTCAAGAGAAATGCAAGAGCCTTTCTGTCTGCTGGCCTTTGAAATTTCACTGCAAGGAAGGCTAAGGTTTAGAGATTTGCCTTTTACTTTGGTGTGGAAATCAAGATACATTTGTTTGACCTTCATTTAGTCATAGAAATCAGCATTTTTCTGTCAGAGATGATTCTCAAGAAAATTCTGTGAGCCTGTTACAATGCTGGAACACAAATGTGTGGCCAGAGATATTCATGTTTTACATAGTAGGCTCCGTGTCAGTAAAACCCCACTGACAGTTCAGCAACATAAAAGCAGGGGGCAAAGGAAGATAAGATCTCTCTGTAAACTCACCTGTGCCTACCACATCAGACTCAGCAGCACAGCAGTGCTCAAGAACACCTGGCTGGCTGTGGCTGAGCGAGGCTTGCTGCAAGGGCTTCATACAAGCCCTATCTCTGCTCTGATGCAAAGCTCAAGATGTGGCTCAAGCTGTGTTACTGGTGCTTAGACTGCAGACTGATGCAAAACATTGTGGGATTCTTCAATTACCACAAAAGAGGACAAATCCATGGGAGCAGCATATTAAAAAAGCAAGCAAACAAACAGTACTGTATGAAAAGAAAGCTGCTTTCTTCCTTCTGTAAAAAAAAAACCCAAACCCCAAACTAATTCCTGGGAAACTGCATATTAAAGAAGCAAACAAACAAGGGGAAATATGCAGAAGGAAATGTGCATTGCAAGTTATGTCTTCACACAGTTAGGAGCACTGAACTTACTATTGCATCTGCAACCTTCACTGAACTCTTCCTAAACATAGTTATTTATTATACAGCTTATTTATGGTTTTATTTATTATACAATTTATTTATTGCTATCTGTTAATTTTCAAAGGACAAGCACAGAGAAAAATTTGACAACGGTCACAAAACCAGGCAGTGGCAGAGGTCAGCCAATGGCTTAATTCTCCCAGTAATCAAACCAATGCCCCAGTGCCTTGTGCACTGCTCTGATGCCCTCGGGTAGATGCTTTAACAAAATCACCAATAGATTGTTTGCACTGATTTACATTTTTTAGTTATTATTTTTGGGATGCTCCCAGCTATCATGTGTCTGTATGCTGGGAGTCTCCTGCTGAAGTTTCAAACTCTTTTTATCACTTGTTCAGCATTGCTCATGGCAGAAATGGAAGCAGTGAGGCTTGCCTGTAAGCTTGGGTCTTGCAACTAAAAATGCACAAAAAGAAAGAAAATAGTCATGAGGGATAGCAATTGGACTTTATTTATAAAAAATGTGTCAGATCATCAGGAAAAAAAAAAAAAAACAGACCAGATTTAGTTCAAAGTGCAACTTCCAAGTAAAGGCAGTAAGTGGAAACAATTAAAAAAAAAGATAATAGAACAAATGAGAAGGTTGGAAATACATTTTGTGATTTCTCTCTAGTGGTTGATAAGGGAAGCTGAAGACATCAGACACTAGCTAGAGTTAAAAGGGCCTTTGGAGAGAGGTTTTTAAGTGTATCAGGAACAAATTAAATGCCAGGAACAGTGAAGGTAGAGTGTTTCTAATCTGTATTTGGGAGCAAGCAGGATGATGCACTGAGATCACATGAGGATGACAAACTACTTTCTGAGCCTGTAGTGGTTCAGAGAACACGAAACAGCAGCAGGTCTGGATAACTTTGACTTCAGCATCTTAAAGTGAAGCCGATGTGGTTTCTGGTTCCCTGGTGTTTCCTTTTAATCTCACAATACTGGGGAAATTACAAACGACTGGAAAAATGTTAATTCTCTGCCAATATTTGCTGAGGACAAACAAGACAATGCAAAGATAGGCTTGAAGCCAACGAGCTTGTGCATGAGAAAGAGACAGATTCATAAATCATCAGCAAGACTCAAGGCCAGGACTGCAATTAATGACCATTAATGACATGTTAATATGAAAATAGCTCTTATCTAACAAAACTGATGCTTTGTACATGGCAGTAAACTGACTGATTAAGGAGACTGCATAGCTTGAACATACTCTAAATACTTTAGGCTTTTAGTAACACATAGTATTCTAAATAAAATAAGATAAAATATGCCTTGTACAACACTGAAGCACAAATATTCATGGATTAAAGAACCGGTCAACTGAGAGTTGTCAATTTATTTACTTTTTATAGTGAGTCGATTCTATCAAGTAATAGATCTAGTGGATTTCGCAGAGATTGGTCCAAACCCAAGTTTTTGTCAGCACCTTTGTCTTTGAAACTAGAGCTTCACAATGGCATAAAGGTTGACAGACTTCTATTTTTTTCCTGTGACTAGACAATAATAAAAAGATGATGAAACATTTCGTAAATTAGGCCCATTCAAAGTAAATGCAAATGAATAAAAGTGGCAGCTGAGAAACAGAAGCACAGATGCAGACCTAAAAATGATATTGGATATACAGATGAATTTTAACCTTAAGAATGGTGCTGGAGGAAATGACCTCACTGATGTGATCATCAGACATACACAGAGGATGAAAGAGAGCAAGAGATGGGATGCAATTTCCACCTGGTTTTATAGCAGTGGTGTGCACTAGAGCACTACATCTTGGCCTGATAATGCTGTTTTTAAAGGGATTGTGAAAAATTGTACAGGAAACACAGAAAAGCCACAGAAAACCCCCCAAAACTATAGAGCTGAAAGAAAATATCTCACAGTGAAATAAGTAAGTTATTAGAAAATTTGGCTTCTGTAAATTACTAGGTAGGAAGAACGAGGTGCTTCTTGGAAACATGGAGAAAACATAACTTAAGAGAAGTTGCACAGAACACAACAGCTAACACTTAAAATGAGATGAGCTTAAGGTAGAGGTAAGGTCTACCACTCTCTCTAAAGGCACACTGATTAGGTCATTGAAACAAGTCAGCAAGAGGAGCAGTGGCAGCTCAGACTCCCGCTGTTTCCAGACACGGCTGGATGATTTTCAAGATAATCCTTTCGATCTGATGCATAATCTGGTGGCAGGCAACTGGGTGATATTCAGTGACTTGCAATTCACAGGATGCAAGAAAGTTGGTCTTAAATCCTATAAAAATGGTCCTGCTCTGACCTGCTGATAACACACCAGGTATATCTTTACATTACCATACAGAGATTTTAGAGCCCACTGCATTAATATGTGTAGGCGTATCTTCTTTTTTAACACAGGATTATGAAGCAGGATATATAAGAGTTCTCCAAATTTTTCTCTTTTATCTATGGTCAGACTTTGAGCAACCTGGTCTAGTGGAAGGTGTCCCTGCCCATGGGGCACAGTTTGGAACTAGATGATCTTTGAGGTCCCTTCCAACTCAAACCATTCTATGATTCTATGTCTCTATGACTCAGTGGAGAACCAACCAGTAACACCCATGTGGCTGAGGGGATGGTTCATCTTCTGAAGTATACACCTGTGTGTAGGTGGATAAACTAAACTCCACTGACTCAACTGGCTGTGATGGCAGACCAGACAGCCAGCTCAGGTTTGGCTCCTGCAATGTCAGATATAATGAATACACTTCTATTGCTCCTACAGATCTTCCCTCTTGCTGAGGGTTTTGATATGAGAAGCATATAGGGCAAAACTGAATACACTGCTTTGGCCTATGTTGCAATTACTTTTATTTCATATGGTAAAGGAAAGTAGATGTCTCTGTTTTCTTAGGATAAAGCCAAACAAATTACTTCAACACATGTATAAACTGCACATGAAGGACTTCAATGCATAGAAACTTTGGCCAAGCTGGGGGAAGGTGGGTTTACGTTTCTATCATTGTACAACTGTCTCAGAGGAAAAATGATTTTAAAAAAATGAACATTCTACCTTGACGCAGCTCTACCAGTTGCTTATTTCTTTCCCTCATTTAATTATGGAGCTAAGGAACAGCTCCCAGAATTCATGCCAACTGCACAGGATAATGTGATGATGTAACATAATTTCCTCTCCGTGGTCCATATGTGCTAAGACAGAGACTATGCAGATATGCTATATTTATAGGATAATGACAATATTTCCTAAAACAACTCAATTTTTTACTGCTTGTGCTGTGCTCCAACCCATTACTACATCTTTCAAGCAGTATTTCCCTAACCTCATGATTAGTAGGGTGAATGCAATGAAGTAATGCAAGGAATTACTCAAGATCAGAGTCATTTATGTCGAAAGTCCATTTTTTCTGTTTACAAAGATAGAATATGGCAGTCACATAAGGTAGGGTTGACCTCAGATCAACACATACAGCATGTGGGGGATATTCAGCATGTTCTCAGGCCCACTGGAGAGGCAGCTGTCAATGGGGCACAGCTCTCTGCCAGCAGTGCAGCTGGAGGAAGGCTTTGCCTGGATCCCAAATGTGGGGTCACAGTCTTTTATACAATGGCAAATTTGAGTCCTGGTTGAAGTCCCAGGGGCTACTGGGAGAAGAGAGTTCTGCTTCTGTTTCCAGTGCTGGTTCCTGTCAGCCACTCTACAGCAGGTATGAAAATTGCACAGCAGACAGAAAGAGTAGACTGTGGATTTGGTGTGCAAATCTCTTCTGAGAGCTCAGATATTCTGCATGTGCAGGCACAAAGCAGTCTCCAGATATATATTGTATAAACAGTTCATAAAAAGGTGTAAGCAAACATGATCAGCTGTAACCTACCTCTAGCCCTCGGCCCACCTCAGTGTGAAAAGTTGGACTGTGTGATCTAAAATCCCTTTGGCCATTAAGTCTATGGCTTTACGGGTTATGCCTTTCATGCAACAGAAACTACTCTGTAAATGTTGGATTCTCCAGGGAACTCCAACTCCTTTATGTTGCTTTGGGGAAGCAGAGCAATTAAGTGCTTTAGCCTGCTTTATAGCTACTTTGTGTCCCTGAGGCAGTGCAAAGGGATTTGATGCATTTTTCTCCTGAAAAGCCCAGGGCATGCTAATGGTAGGTGTAAGGATAGACATTCTCACCTGGGACAAGGCAACAGCAACAATCATGCCCAAGAACCTTCCAGAGGGCCTGAGCTTAGCATTGGTGAGAAAACAAAAATATATATTTTATGGAGTTTTCCAAATAATTTGCCAAATGTCTCACTTCTAGGTAAGAATGGCTACTGAAATACTGCTGGATGTGCAAGAACTAGCACGTGTGTGGTTTAAGGGACAAGCTGTGGAAAAAACTGTATCATCGGGAGCTGGATTTGGGATTTATATGCCCACTACAACTTCTTGTTCCATGCTGTAATAATATTCCATTATCCAGCCAGCCTGCAGCTTAAGATCATGAAAAGTTCATGCATATGAAACATCTGTTTTATCATTCATGACAATAACTCAAACAGCTGATAATTACTCCAGCACTTTCTTCACTGTGCTTCTCCACAGGAACGTACAGTGGAAACAGCTATCCCTCAATAAGTACTTGCAGCTCCCAGGGAAGATGACACAAGAAATGCTTGTTGGTGTGGATGTGTTGCCATTTTGACTTTTTGTAGAGCAAAAGAGCAAAGCTTTTAAGAAAAGGTGGGAGAGGATTCATGCACAGTGATGTGTGTCTGAGACCATTTAACATCCTATTTCTCTTCAGAATTCCCATGCTTCAGTTTTGAAGGAGAGCATAAGAAAGAGACACCTATATTTGAATACCGAGGACTCATAAGAGGGCTCAGACCTTCTGTCATTTGATGGCACAGCTCTTTGTTAGCACCTGCTTCTCAATCCAAAGCAACACTGAGGTTTCTCTTTGCTCACAGGAGCAATGATCCCAGAATATTTCTTCTTAGCAACCTCATGCTGGTGAAAATGAGTTGATAGAGGATCCTGGTTTCCCCCACTCTCCAGACTCAAGGTGAAATACAGCCTACACTTATATCAATTGGCAATTCCATGCATCAGGCAGATGGCCTATGAGGACAGGCAAGAAGTGGAAACTAGGTCAGTTTACTAAAGATGCCTATAAAAGAATTGCTGGAGCACCTAGGAGCAAAATCATAAAGGGCAAAACACAAAATTAAATACAACTAGCAAGGAACATGAGAGGTAGCAAAAAAGCTTTCTATTAATATTTCAGCAGAAGGAAGAAGATGAAGGAAGAAGCTGGCCCTTCACTTAGTGAGGAAGGAAAGTTAATGATGCCTGGAGGGCCAAAGAGGTTAATGCCTTTCACCTTTCAGCCTTCACTAAAACTGCAATGAGCCCATGACTACCATGGTAACACCAGTGAGCCGGGAGGAGCAGTTCAGCATACAATAACCAAAGGACAGTCTAAGGGATTTTATTGAAAATACAGATTTTTTTGTTTCAAATTGCAGAACTGGCAAGCCACTGTCTTGAAGGATATGTGAGACCTAGGAGGGAGACGAAAAGGCAGATATGGGTCTATGGTTCTGGAGGAAAGGGAAGAGCTAGGGAATTATTAACCAAGCAGTGTACTGTCAACACCTAGGAGAACATTCAAACAGGTAGAACAAACCATTTTGAAGATCAAAAGGAGTTTAGCAACACTATGACATGTTTTGTTTAAAAACAAATCACGATTAAAAGAACACCAGACTTGTGAAAGATCTTTAAGATATGAGAGACAGAATATGTACTACAGAAGAACACGAAGTAGCTGTGATATGATTTCACCTTGACTGTAGTAAGACTTCTGTCACTATATCACATGAAATTTGCTCAAGTGAGTTGGGACTTTAACACAGATTCAATCCTGTATTGTGGCTGCCTATCTGGCAGGATTGTTATCCTCAGTGGGAGTTGTCTGTGCTGCTTTCTTGTCCTGGAGGAAAAACTGGAGTGGAGCTTTGGAATGCAGCCTGGGGTCATTCAGAATCTTTCTGTGTTAAATAGCAGCAGATAGGAGCTACATCTGCTGAAGGTGCAAGTCAGGTTTGAAGTAAAAACATCACAAATAGTTCCTATGAAATACTTCATTCACAAAAGAGTTTAGGACAACAGCAGGCATGGGTTTGGTTCAGCGTTCTCAGTTGCATTAACAACACTGGCTTATTTATTTTCTCCAAGGATGCAGTAAAGGATTGCAGTGCATTTGTCATATGAAAACTGACACAGAGGTAATAACAGAGAGGGAGAGAAGTAGAGCCCTGCAGGTTGTTGGTCCTGCCAGGGCATATCTGAGGGAGGCTCCTGCTGCTCTTGGCACTTTGTTGCTTTTGTCAACCATTTTATCCCAGCAGATTTAACTGATGTTGCAGACATCCTCCCTCTTCTGAGCAGTGGTGTCCAGACTTGCCCTCACAGATGGTCACAACAGGGTTGTGACCATTCAGGTGATGTCTGTTTTGGCTTGGCAGTTATTCCCTTCAGTGGGAGCAACCAGTGTGGTGGGAATAGGTGGCTTCCTGCAGAAGTAATCTATGTCATGCAGAAGTAAATGGGAAGTGAATTCTAGGAAATATAAAGAAGGGGTCTCTGTCTAGTCCAAATGCTAGCCCTGGTTTGGAGTACCTCAAAGGGTGCAGGGAGACCAAGAAATTGTGGTGTCTGACAAACAGTGGGACAACCGGGAAATGAGAGACTCCTTTGAAGATATGTATGTTGTCTTTAAACTCATTAAATGCTGCAGTGAAGAACAAAGAGGGCAGTCTTTCCAGTGTGCCCAAGGAACAGTGGACCTACACTGCAGTAGGAAAGGTTTAAGGTAGAGATTAGGCTTAACTTTCTAACTCTCAGGAGAGGGAAGGCCTGGAACAGGTTGCTGCAGAGTGGATAGAGGGAAGCAGCCTTGCTCCCTGGAGACAAGGTTAGACAAGCATCTGTCAGGAAGAGTTTAGCTAATGCAGTCTGTGCCTTGGGGCAGGGGAGACATGAGAGGAACCCTTTAGTCTCTTCCAGCACTCTTATTATGCCTCAGTTATATTTCTTTGACTCATTCCCCCTCCCATTTTATTTCTTCAGCTCCAGAGTCTGCTCTCTAGAGGCTCAGGGCCTTGGCCTTGCTGTCAGCCCATATCTTTCCCTGCTCCAAAAAAACCCTGGAGTCCTGAGGTAGGAGTGAGGTGTTGTGATGGCTCCCACCTGAGGAGGTCCCTTGCCAGGAGCTGTACTCCATCAATGGAGCCCTGAGGGAAGCCAGCCCTCTCCATTACCTATGCAGACACTTGCCCCAGGCACATTTCAAGGACTGTGACCCAGCATATGGTGAATAAATAAAGCCAAGAGGCTTTTAACACATGAAAGCTCTCATAACCTGGCCACCTTGCTTGTAGACTCAGCAGCCACCTTAAACCTTGAATGTGTCAGAGATTTTTCTTCATGAGGTGCCTCTGGGAGGTGACAGAAGATGAAGACAGCAGTCTCCACTGTGCTAAGAAAAGGGTGGTTTCCCTGGGAAACCGTTCACTTCCATGGCCTGCAACAACCTGAAGCAACTGAAAATAAAGGGAACTCTCTACCCACCAAGGGCACGGTGGTGTCTCAGTCAGGGGAGTGAACTGTGCTTCTTCCTGGCTCCGGGGAGAATCCTGCTCTGGGAAGTGCAGTCAGTGCAGCCAGCCAGTCCTTCAAGGGCTGCCACCAGGAACCAGGGAAGTCATGCCAGAGAAATGCATTTGAGACTGAAAAAGTGAACAGATAAAACTGCAAAAGGCAGCAGAAACACACTGACAAAGTAAGATAGCCCTTAATGGTCAAAAGAGGCCACGTTTTCTTGAAATTCCAATTTCCTCCTTTAAAACGGAGCACTTTTATTTGTTCTGAGAGGTGTTTCTGTGAGATGCCCCAAAGGACAATCTGAGAAATGTGGGTCATGTTGTGATACACCAAACAGAGGTCAGGGAGTCAGTGAGTGGGAGTAATGGAAACCAGCCTGCATGGAACTGAAGGACCTGCAGGATCAGGGGGTGGCTTCACTACTGCTAAAATAGTTCCCACTGCATTGCAGCCTGAACACAATATTCAGGGATTGAATCCATGTTATGACAGGTCCTAAACAACAGTCCTGAGCTCTGGAAAAGTGAAGACTACATGTTGTAACCCAGTAGAAAGGAACAGTTAATTAAAAATAGATGTAGGAGTGGGAACAGAGTGAGAAAGACCCTTTGATTTACTGGAATCAGCTACTAAAGTCCTCAAGTCACGTTGGTCTCTTGTCAAGTAAGGAGTGGGTACCATGACAGAATTAGGGCAGAAAATGACGTTTTGGAACATGGTGAAGATTTTTCATTTTTGGCATCTAATGGTGCTACTAATGTCAAATTGAGTTTCAACTCACAAAAAATAGATGCAACCACCTCAGTGAAGCTGGGCTGATGGATTTACAGGTTGCAATTTTAGCTTTTCTTTGTTAAAAAAACCCCAAACCAAACAAAACAAAAGACCAAAAAAAAAAAAAAATAAAGCCCCAAAACCCCAACCCCCCAAACCAGAAACCATGCTGGGCACAATTTTTGCTGAATGTGGGGGATACAGGATTTACCCTCTGTATATTTTTCTGATGCTTAAAACCTGAAGTAATTAATGCAGCCGCAGGAGCACAGTGTTGTGTGTTGTGGATCCCATCTTAAATCTCACATAGTGTCCCAAAATATGCCCCTATTGTCCAAATTTCCTTTGGGAAGCCTGTTCTGATTGAACATGTGCACCCCAGCAGTTCCTCGGGGACTCAACAGCTTTGTGTGAGATGAAAGAGAGATGGACCAAAGCCATGGCAAAGGGAAAAAAGTACTGCCAGAACCCATTAAACCATTTTTTCACTTCGTCATGAAGACATCAACTGCACTAACCTTTTCCCTGAGCATGTGGGGTCAGTGTCTTGTTCCAGCCTGTTCTTCTCCTTTTCCCTCAAGCTGAATACAAGTCCATGTCATGTCATCTGCTCCAAAAGGCTGGCAGGAGGAAGAGAAAGGCAAAATAGGCCCAGGAGGAAGCACTGATTATTCTGTCTTGTGCCCTCCGTCTAGAAGAGGGTGGAAGTTTTGTCACATGAGGCAGGGATGGAAAAAGGTGGAACTGACCACAAGGATCAGAGCCTGGGACAGTGACCTGCTCTGGGAATCAAGGTATGATACATCACCTCCTGTGCCCTGTTTCCTTTCTTTGCATCTGCATTGTTATGTTGACAAACAATGGTGCTCAAAATGAAATTAGGAAACAAAACCATAATGCTCCCAATTTTGTAAAACTGATAATGAACATTAGCAGACATCATGGTGAACACCCTCCAGAGAATGGAAAAGTAGTTTATTATCTTCATTATAATATTTTTTAAGTGCTTCAGATGCAATAGTAATACAAACATGCATATCATGAATGTTCTCAATAGGTGAGACCTCCTTCTGCTGAGGTCTCTAAAAGAGCTCATATCATCAGACCCTCAATTTATTCATCTTCTTGAGGCAGAACCACTCTATATCCACTGAAAAATGACTGCATCTTTGCACTTTGAAATCATCCAGGCAAGAATTTGGAACAGACTTAATTTTTTATTTCCTAAGGTGGTAGCATGGAAATGGATACCTTTGTTTTCATCCCTTTTGCTTTTATAACCAAGACTAAACAAAATGGATACCTTTGTTTTCATCCCTTTTGCTTTTATAACCAAGACTAAAGAGAGGACAAATATTGTCATGGGATGGGAGGAGAGGAAGTGTAAAGTGCTGCTTGCAAGAAGTAAAAAGGTAAAAATATGAGAACTTGAGAACATGTGGACTATGTGTGCCTAAAGTGGCAGTATTTTTGTGAGCACTACATCAAGAAAGCCGCTTTCCCCACAGATTTGTGTCTGGTGGCTGACTGCAAACTCCAGCTGAAGCTGCTTTCCTGCAGTCTTCTGTCTGAGAGGTCTCCACTGTGTGGCTTCTCTGGCCTCTAATAGTGTGTGAGTAAACACTCCAGTTTTCCCAAAGGTGTGATACTCCTGTGGCCTCTCTCATCTTCCTTGGAGCCTCCTTTCAGAACATGCACAGGAATGTGAGCATCAGTGAGATATCCATCTTTCTGAAAATGTGGCTCGGTTTTGCCCAAAAGACTGAAAATTACTGCAAAGGCACAGAGTCAGACAGACATGAACACGTACAAAGTGATTGCATAAGCTCCATTTCCCCAGGAAACACAGACTGAAAGCAGCTCTGTTGAAAGAGAAACGTTTACTAACCAAATACCACAGGAAACTTTGAATAAAATGTTACCACAGTTAGAATGCAGAATTTGGATACTCAGGCCATAGAGGGAAAATATTTGGTCCTTCAATATTTCATGTTTCAAATAGGTTCAGTGTCTTGGAGATCTATTCATAGCTTTTCTAAACATCTCATAAGGTTTCATTATTATTTTCTTTAATAAGAAAAAATATGATTTGCCTGCATTTATTAACAAAGTATTTTAAAAGCTACACATGAGCTAGAAGGGTAGACCTACTTTTCAACAGAAAAATAAACCTGTCTCAGACAGGAGATGGTTCTGTTTTATATACCTCATCGTACTTCTTGTACATTTAATGCAATTTTGTGGGCTTGTTTGGTTTGGGTTTTTTCAACCAGCTATGTATCATCTAACCTAACATTGGAAATTCACAGACATATTTAGGTAGGGTGACTGAAAAGATAAAATCTGAGTCCAGTCTTACCTAGACTAGAATTTCCAGGAGAACAGAGAAGGTTTCCCTCCTTGCGTAGCCAACTTCATTCCAGAGACCAGAGAATATTGCTGCACTAGTGAAAGGGAAAAGGCCCAGTGCAATGCTGTGGTCACTGATCTAGAGAATAGAATTATTCTGTACATACACAATGTGTGTGGACATCATCTGCAATGGGTGACATAATTTTTTGGAGCATGTCATGAAATTATTTTTCCATTATATGAAGCCAACCAACCTGTGAAGGGAGCAGGTTATGCTGCTTCAGGAACGTGTGCAGTATTTGCTGGGATTCTTCATCCTTTCATATATTCAATATATTCTCCTCTCTTTTCATGGGCATCAAGAAAAACATCTGCAGGAGGCAAATCCAAAGGTTAATTTCTCCGCTGCACTTCCCGCATTTGTTCAAATAGTTGAACTAATATTTATGAATAATGCATTGCACCCATAAATGTCACAAATCAATGCAACTCCAAGGACTTCATACTTAAACCAGCTGAGGCTCAGACTCAATAAGTGTCATTTATTCAGCTTCTTTTATTGGTTAGTAAATATTATGTCAATCTTTATTTCCAGAAGTTTACTTTTCTACAGCTAGGATTTATCAGAACTTGTTCATATTTCTGGCAGGTTCCTCATTATTTGTGGTCTGTTCATTTTCATTATTAATTATCCTCAGAACTTGGTATCTTACTTGTGTACTGGATTTGTGTTTGGGGTTTTTTTTCATTCCTATTATTTTAGTCTCTTTTTTCTTAGGCCAAGTTCTGTTTGAAAACTTTAATTAAGAAATTGATGGGGTTTTGAGCACAGGTACTGAGATAGTCAATTGCTCAGGAAAAACACTGGATACCCTGGAGTGCTGTTGCTGCTGTTACAAATACCTGGTACTGGTTCAAAATCATCAGATTATGTATTTTGGCTGCATAAATGTCCATCAGGAAATTACAAGAATTTAAGAACAAATGAATACAGCAGTCAGGCCATTGCTTTTGAGGACAATGAAGAAAATACAATAGTACTGTCATCATAACTGAAAATCTAATATAACACATCTTTGTAAATAGGCATAAATTTCCACAATATTTCAAATGAGAAAGTAGATAAAATAGTATTTTAATGATTTGCTTTTTAGCTACTGTCATTGACACCATTACATTTTTGCTCACAGTGGAACAGATCAGCTGCTGTCAGCCAGATTAGTCCTGCTGAAATCAATGGAGTCACACAGATTGACACCACCTGAAGACCTGTCCTAATAAATCTGAGTTTATTTGTGGCAGATGAAACCACAGTCCACAGTTGTGTCTCCCCAAAGGCAATACTCTCACTTGAATGGTGAGAATAAATTGTTTTAGCTGCATGAATGAATTAAATATTGAATGTTCCATTTTTAAGACTTATCTGCCACTTTGCCCATTATTAGTGGATCTAATTTATACCAGATCTTTGGAGAAATGAACCCTTAGTCCTGGTTTACTTGAACCAGCTGATTTTCTGCTTAGCTGTTGGGTGTATGATCAGCCTCACAAGCATGAGGAGTGCAAGCCACACAGCATGGTTCATACTTAGTCATGGAAGCCTGGGCCGAACAACATTCCAAGGTAAATCCCTTCATGTGGCATTTTTAAAGGGACTGAGGGAATTCAGCGGTGGCTTTACCACATTAGCTCCTTGCTGGTACCTTCTGCATCACTGTACCAGGGATACAAGTCTGAATAGGAGCAAAGGAGCATTTGGCTCTCTATCCACAGTGTGATTCCCATCCATTTTCTTTTTTGGAAAGACTGTTTAGACAGCAACAGAGTGAGTCCTCCTGTGGTACTGCAGCTTCTTACACTCTGTGGTGTCGAGTCTCATCTGCAAAGGCCAGCATTGCTGTGGAAATGAGATATTCACCCGTGCTGAAGTGGGGTCGGCTGAGTGTTCAGATGCTTGATGTTATCAAGAGTCAGCTAAACCAGGTCTTTTAATATTTTTATTTTCAAAGCTTCTCTAATATTTTGAAGGACCAGGCTGATGTAACTCTCCTTCACATCACCTAATTAGTAATAACAATAATAGGTTTGACTATTATTCAGTATGCAGTTGGCACAGTTTGACTTTCCCACCTCTCCTTTCATTCCAGTATGTCCTTTCTGAATCCAGTCTTCCTGCTGATTGAAAGGGATGCCTCCTCCACCACCCTGTCATGGAGAAAAGCAGAAGAAAATGCACCCTGGTAGGAAACCAACACTTCTTTGGCTTGTTTAAAAGTCAGATTCATGACTCAGCCTTTACCTTTTATGTGTCAGGAAATTCCGAGGTGTTCATTTTTTGTTTCCCCCTCTACTTTTAGGCAGAGTCTAATATCACTTATGACAAGTGAAATCCACTGCAGGCAAGGAACTATTCCTACCACACATTTGCAAGAGAGAGCAACACCCATCCTCCCTGAGCTCTCTTTGTGTTCTTAGTAGTCCCTGTGTTCTTTGGCTGGTTACAGCCCTCAGTAAAAGCATCAGACACGTCAAACAGGATAAAATAAATCAATCTAATTCTCCGTTTATTTATTCTAAGAAGACTGTAAAATGGAGACAAATTGAGAAACCTGTTTACGTGGCTGAGAGGCATAAGGGATGTATTGAGGAAGGAGTGATATTAAAGTGTTAGCCTAACACAATCAAAGCTGGCTTGGACTGGGGCATGCTACCTGTTTCCAGTTCATTGAGGATGGCATGACTGCAGAGTGATGGATAGTGACATTTGCAGATATAATGTCCATGGAATGTGAAAGGTAAAGAGACAAGTAGTAAAACTATGAAATTCAAGGTCCGGAAAACCAATTAGACACAGAGAACTATAAGCAATGTGGCTTCCTTTTTTTATTGAAGAGAAGAGTCAGCAGTGATTTATGGAACCCTTGCATGTTTACATGTTGGAAGAAGGTGCTGAACTCTCATCAGCCAAGCAGACATTGGCAGAAAGATGAAACCAGCAAACTCAGACTGAAAATATGGCACAAACTTTTAATAGTGAATGTAACTGAACTCATCAAACATGAAGTGGATTTTCCATCGTTTGAAGATCTGAAATTGAAGTCTTTGAACTAGGCAGAGAAGTGTATTTAGAACCTCCATTTATTGAGGTCAGTACAAGACTCCCCAGGATCAAGCCAGATGCAGGATTGCAGTCATCTCTTTCAGCATTGTCATCCTTAGAGAAAGCCTAGAGCTCACAGAAGATGTGGGCTGCTGCCATCATTGAGTTCAACAAGAGTCTAAATGTCCCTGTCATTTGAGATTTGATGAAATAATCTTACACCCAGTCACACCTCTGAGTGCACCGAAGTGCCATATCCACACAGGAATCACTAGCAGAAAGTCTGCTGAGGCAGCCGGATGTCTCAGCACCCCTACCATGGAGCTGCAGGCCCACTCCTTGATCCCTGTCTCATCCAAGCTAAGACTGTCTGGTTTATGATTGCCACATGACAAACTCTCACAAAAAAATGTGAGATGGGCTGTGGAGCTTCAAACGGCCAGATGTCCACATCTCAATGACTCCATCCTTACTGACACACTTGACCACAGCATATGCTCAAGAGTTCACTGAGGGCAGTGAAATATGCAGTGTAAATAGTCAAAGAGAGTGAGATAACCAAATATTTTTATGGGAAAAAAACAAACCAACACTGCCATTTCTGATGTAATTTTTAAAGTGTTCTTTCCCTTGATGTTGGAGTCTGATAGCCCAGGAGCGTTGAACTCTTGTTCCTCCTCCATTTGCAAAGCTATTTTTGCTAGTCCTACTATCATGGCTTCTTCATCTCCAAGCCACTGATCACAAATTTTATGAGGTATTAGCTAACAACTTTACATCTGAGCCTGTTATCCTAGGCTAATCCATCTAGCTGCACCTCCTTTTTTTTTTTTTTTTTTAGAAGCCATCTCACCTAGGTAAGAGGAATTGCACTCTCAAAATGCTCCTTTTACTTCACAGAATCACAGAATAAACTGAGTTGGAAGAGACCCACAAGGATCATCGAATACAGTCCTTAGTCCTGCACAGGACTATCCCCAAGAGTCACACCATGTGCCTGAAAGTATCATCCAAATGCTTCTTGACCTCTGTCAGGCTTGGTGCTGTGACAACTTCTCTGGGAAGCCTGTTCCAGTGCCCAACCACCCTCTGGGTGAAGAACCTTTTCTTATATCCAACCTAAACCTCCCCTGACACAACTTCAGGCCATTCCCTTGGGTCCTGTCACTGGTTATCACATAGAAGAGATCAGTGCCTGCCCCTTCTCTGCCCCTCATGAGGATGTAATTGCAATGGGCTCTCCCCTCAGTCTCCTCTTCTCCAGGCTGAACAGACCAAGTGACCTCAGCTGCTTCACAAACTATCTAGGAATTTGGACCCCAAAGTCAGGCACTCAGCATTATCCACATGCAGATGAGCACCAGCTGGATGTCACAAAGATAGCAGAGTTTGTTCTAGGTTCCTCAGCAGAGAAAGAGAATCCCTGTGACTGAATATTGACTGTGTATGAGGAAGGATGTGTGCTGGTGACAGCGGGGTGAGAGAGAAATACTGGAATAGAAAGAGGTGGAAGGAAGGAAGGAAGGAAGGAAGGAACGAACGAACGAACGAACGAACAAATGAGAGGAAGTGAGGAAAAGGAGAGAAGGATATAGAGGAGGCATAACAGAAACAGCCCTGGAGGGGCTTGATAGAAAATACAATCCCCAGCCTGTTTTTTTAGGATTTTGAGTCCTGGGAAGGGGCTATGGTAGGAGAGAAGATGCTGGAAGAGGAAGACAGGATGTGTTACTTTCTTCAGTTTGCAGCCAATTGTGGTTGAATCATCTCCCAGAGCAGCTGAGTGTCCAGACTGTTACACAAATAATCTGATATTTTAGACCTCCCTGATCCAGCTGGTGTAGAATCATTAAACTGGCCATGTCATGTCACACAGCACAAAGGGATTGAAGTTGCTGTGAGAAGTAGTGTTACTGGAGAACAGATTCCTTGCCCTCCCCATCCCACCCATCATCAGCCACAGCCTTGAGCAATCAGCTGTGCCAAGTCTGGGGAGAAACCCCGCCACAGTACCAGCTCCCCAAGAGGGCTGGGATAGAACTACAGAATCGTTTGGGTTGGAAGGAACCTTAAAGATCATCTAGTTCCAACCCCCTCCCATAGACAAGAACAGCTTCCACTAGACCAGGCTGCTCAAAGTCTCATCCAACCTGGCCTTGAACACTTTCAGGGATGAGCCATCCACTGCTTCTGTGGGCAACTTGTTCCAGCCTCTCACCATTCTCACAGGAAATAATTTCTTCCTAATATCTAATCTAAACCTACCCTCTTTCAGTTTATAGCCATCCCTCCCTTGTTCTATCACTACATGCCCTTGTCAAAGATTTGCTAACTTGTAGCCACTTTAGGTACTGCAAGGTGCTATAAGGTCTTCTCAGAGCCTTCTCTTCTCCAGGTTGAAAAATCCCAACTCTCTGAGCCTTTCTTCATAGGAGAGCTGTTCCATCCCTCTGATCATCTTAGTGGCTTTTTTCTGGACTTGCTCCAACAGATCCACATCCTTCTTATGTTGGATGGCTGCTTAGGGTGGGGAACATGACCTGGCACACCTGAGTTCCAAGAGGTAACCAAAGATGAGCGGAGGTTAAGGAACCATCTCAGTTCTAGTTTAGCCATCAGAGTGTTCACCCACCCATCACTGTCCAGCGTGTCACATCAAGCAGCAAGGTTTGCCTACTTTTAAATTTACCTTTGCACTTCTTTTAGCCCATGACTCAACTTGTGTTTAAGATCTGTGAGGGTGTTTAACAGGATTTTTCTTCCCTTTGCAAGCATTCATTTTCCTACTATTTCTTTATTGTATTTCAGTTTAAAGATGAAAGAGACTTTAAATTCTTTCAAATTCATATTTAGAAGAGTGGCAGCAAATACTATACCTGTGCCTAGGTAAAAGGAGAAAAATACATCAGAGATGCTCCAGCTGAAATCAGGGTGTACATTAACAGGTATACAGGTGATCAGAGAGTTGGGATGGGGTTTGAGTTCAGGGTGGGATTTGCATTCCCTGAACAGTATTTTTTATGCCCACTGCTGCCACAGGATAGAAGTATGATTGGGCCCAGGAGCTGATGCACACTCCACCGCAATCATGGAAGGGATGTGTGGCATTGCAGGGGATCATGTGACCCACGGTTGCTCTGTAAAGAAGGGGAGACCCAAGGGAACAGGCAGACTGCCTCCCTCAGGGTGTGCTTGCAGGACAAATGCCCTTTTGCTCTTCAAATGAAGCCACTCATTTTTAAAAATCAAATAAATCAAACATCTGTGCATATTTGTATATATGTCCGGTCACTAATTGGAATCAGTAAAGCCAGATCAAGCATTTCTTGCCGTAGTAGCTAAGTTGCAAGAGTCCGAATGCCACGAGCAACATGAGGGGTGAGCTCTGAGCATTTCGGAGCTGTGCTGAAATCGCGTGTTGGACCCCGGCGCTGCAGCTTTCCCTTTAAGAGCCCTTTGGCTCACGGCGATGCACTGAAATGCAGGAGGTGGGACAACACCACACACAAAAATGAAGAAGTGAAGGCAGGAAAAGTTTCTCTAGAGGAAAAATGCAGGGCTTGTCTTTCACCGTGACGTCAGATCTGTCTTTAATAAAATCCCCAAAGAGCCAAGAGAAAAAGGCAGAGTGCCTAGGCTAGGTTGCCAGTTCAGGATTGCTCTGCATTCCCCAAAGTGGTGTTTTTGTTCAAAACGGCTCTCAATCTGGGTTCAATCAAATGTATTTAATCCCGGCTTCCAGGGATGAGGTGGCTTTTGCCCTGGATTCTAGCAGCAAGCAGCATTTTGCAGGTGAGTTTGGAAACTGCAGGAAAGACTTGTCTTCTGACAACTCACTTGGGTTTAATGTAGGGTGGGCAGGGAGAGACGAGTATGGTGCATGTGAGAAAGTGGGCAGTGGCAAGATTTGGGGAGATGAGAGATGTGAGAGCATGAAAGGAAAGGTGAGCTGTGGGAAAAAGGAAAGGGAAAGGAAAGGAAGAGACGTGTACAGAAGTATGACTGAGCTGAGCTCTGCTCAGCACCCAGGTGGATCTGCGCAAAGAGTGTACNGGGAAAGGAAAGGAAGAGACGTGTACAGAAGTATGACTGAGCTGAGCTCTGCTCAGCACCCAGGTGTATCTGCGCAAAGAGTGTACGTTGGTTTTGTTTTGTTTTTTCTTTTCTTTTCTTTTTATTGCTACTGGTTGTGTCGTGGAGCAAAAGAGGGAGGAAGGGATCCCCCGCTGCTGCCCGAAGCAGCCAGGCTGAGGCTGTGAGGGGTCCGGGCTGGAGGGGAAGGGGCGGCGGTGCCCGGAGGTGCCGGGGCAGGGACCAGGAGCGGGGCAGGGACCGGGAGGTGCCGCCGGCCGCTCTCGCAGGTGAGGAGTTGCCGGCGAGGAAGGAGGGTTTGTTCTCCCTCCCGATCTATTAGAGCTGCCGGCTCCACGCAGCTGTCCGGGGAAGCCGCTCATTTCCCAAAGGTGCTGACGTTTTGCTGCGCTTTTCCCGGTGCGTCCTTAGCAGCTTGGGTGGAATTCCCAAGAGAGAGGAAATCTCAGTCTCCTGGCCTGAGAGCTGCCGTGGGAAGGGGTGAGGGTCCGACGGGCAGCGCCTGTCCCGCCGGGGGAGTGCTCCCCTGTCCCGCATCCCGGAGACAGCGCCGGACTGGGGGCTCAGGGATCTGTGGGGGTCCTGAGAGTGAGTGGGATGCTGGGGACCCGTTGGGGCTACCCAGCTTGAGGCCGGGGAATTCCCTGAACCAGACACGTCTAAGCGGTGTCTGAGCATCCCCCTGCTCGGAGTGGGGTGACATCAGCTGCTCTGCATAGGGGGTTTTGCTGGGCAGGGCTGCCGGCATCAGGGGGTGGTTTGTGTGCTGCGAGATAAAGCGACGCTTTAAGACAGGAAAGTAGCACTCGTGGTGTGGTACACCAGGCACACCTGTGCGTGAGAACATGGCACAGCAGTAAGTCCTGTGTGGATGTTGAGATGGACTGATAACGGGGCCTCTTCTAGAAAAAAAACCCACAACACAAAACTAACAACAAACAAACTGCACCTCTTGGGCTTTCTGAGGGAAGTTGGGCCTTACCACAGCCAATTTTTGTCCAGCAAGTGAAAAATCACACAGAGGGAGTCCTCCGCAAACACTGTTACTAGAGGAGGTCTGTGTGAGGCTTATAAATTGTACAGTGGTTGTCCTGGGTTCCCTTGGTATCAGAGATGTTTGTAGAAAGAGCTGCTGTAGCATGAAAATGTGTGTGTGTGTGTGTGTGTGTGTGTGTGTGTGTGAGTGAGTGTGTGAGTGCTTGCAGACACTTGCCTGCTGAGGGGGTGAGGAAGCGAGTGCAGTGCTGGTATCCCTAGCAGCATGTTTGGTCAAAGAGTATATAAAAAGAGTTCAAAACACTATCAACAGTAGCCTAAAGAGACTCCTGGGTCTCGACAGTACCAGTTCAAACTCTCCATTGAATTGAGCAGGTGAAGCTGTGCCTCCGTGATGCCCAAGAGCTGCCACCTTCTGAACACATCCATGGGGTTGGACATTAGAACATTGAACTTAGAAATCAGTGAGTAGGGACAATTTTCCCCCAGCAATAAACTGAATTTCTCTGGGTCTTCTCCACACCTGAACTGGGATGTGATGGGGGGGTGGTAGGCACATAAGGCACATAAGGGAGTGGGGAAACAGGGATGAAAAGAGCATACGGCCTATTGGTGAATGGGGCTGGGGACAGAACAATTGGGAGGTAGTATTTGTTTGTGTAATACTTAAAGGACCTCTGGGAGAAGAACAGGCTTAGTTTGATCTAATTAAGGGGGACATCTAAAGGAACAAGGAATATTGTAGTAATTAATGTGGCATATTGTGAATATTTAGCTGGCATGGCCACCCTGCTCATGAGATATGTTAGCAAAGTCGTGAAAGTCATAACAGATGGGTGCTGGTGAAGCTCTAACACTGCCCCACCTCACTGTTGTTAGTGTTCATCTTTGGTGGCATATTTACAAGAGTAATAAAGATCTTTCTAACACTACAGAAACAGCCATGGAGCAGTAGCATCATGTCAGTGTGCATATTGTGCAAAGCCCTGTGGTTCCCTGGGACTTGTCACTCTTCACATATATGAAGAACTATGGACAGAAGAAGCTGTTCCACTGGGAAAGCGTAGAGTTGACTATCTGGGATATACATCTTTTTCCAGGGAGAAAACCAGAGGAGTCAATATGGGAAGGTCAGGCAGGTCTCAAAAGGCATTTCAGAAGACAGGTCTCAGGTTCTGTGTTCCTCAGTACTGTATGAAGCTACAAGCAGTTACTGAGTTCTTAATCGGTTTTACCAACAACATTGGGTTTTGTTTGGTTGGGTTTTTTTGTTCTGGTTTATTTTTTGTTTGACTTTTTTTAGGGCAAAACTGCACAGATGACGGGCTAAAAAATAAAAAGTAATTGAACATAGCTGGAATTTCAGGCATAAGTTTTCAAACATTTCTTAAAATACTCTTTTTCCCCCATAGATATAAGGGCAGAAACCATGGGAGCCCAGGCCCTGTCAACTAAGCTGAGATTCCTCAGAGCCTGAGTCATTTATGCGGCAAGGACTCTAAGGCTGGATGTGTTCACCCTTTTCAGTGTTGCACATTGAGGAATCAGAGCCAGGATCTTCAGCCTTTAGTCCTGATGACTCAGAAGATGTGAGACCACTTGTTCAGATGGGACAAGATGTCCCAAACCAGGGTGATGATTAGAAAAATAATTCTGCACTTTGTAGAAAGTTAGTAAAGGAGATTAGATAGGAAGAACAGCATTGGAGGTTTGTAAAACATCTGAAGTGGAGAAATGGGTGGTATGTAAATCTAAACATTTAAAACAAAAAATAATAGGGTGAACGCAAATCTGCAGACTTCACCTCAAATGGTGTTGCTTTTGGCTTTGGTGGATGGGAGGGAGGAAAGAGTTGTTGAAAGATAGTTTAATATAGGCATCATCTCATTTGTGGGAATCTAGTTCACTAGATAGTTGCTGATAATGCCCCAAGCTCAGGCTGTGTGGAAAGTGGTTTAAAAACCATAATGTGTGGGGTTTTTTCTTCTTTTTTTCTTTTTTTTTTTTTTTGGTGAGATTTATCTGTACAGATATTCAGCCAAGAATTTAACTTGTAAAATATTTGGATTTGGTAGCAGGAAAAAATGATTACATTTCTTTGGGCTCTTCCAGGCAAAAACACTTTCTGACCAAACATAAACAAACAAACAAAGGGTGGGGGGGGAGAGGGGGGGAACATAAAGAAAAGAAAAATGACACCTTCTTGACTGAAAAAAATCTCATGGCTCTCCTGAGAAAGTGAGCTAAGATTTACCAGTTGAGTGCTTCTTATCAGAAGGCTACAGATTTGCAACATGGCTAATGATGCACAGATAATCTTAGGCAGCACAGGTTCAAAGTAGCTATGTCTTGTCCCTCTAACCTTCCTACCATTCCCTATTGCTTGACAGCATCTGATTACCAGAGATAGGCTGGATACACTTCTACAGAGAAGGGGTCTTATCCTACACTTCCATAAACTGTAGATGTCAATTTAAAGTGCTCTGGTTATAGAAGCTGAAGATCCTGCTATGAAAATTAGCATCCTGGGGCTTGGAGCTGGCAGACATAGTTCCTGTGGGTATGGCTGCATTGTATGTGTGGCTTTCCCAAAGCTGATCTTTTATTTGGCAGTCCCCCCTCACACATCCTCTTGCAGAATGAAATCATTGCTGAGGCAACATCCTGAAGGTAGCACTGAATGTACTCCCCATGGATCAGAGGCCCAAACCCAAGTCTGTTTCTTGTGAAGATGCCTTCTAAGTACACAAACATGCACATGTGAAGTTTTTGCTGAGAGAAGCAGGAGTTTATGCATTCTCTTCATGACTTCTCCTGTTGGTGTCTGGATTTGCTTTGGTAGCCATCAGCTGCCAGTGTGCAACAATCTCTTTACCAAAGTCAGCCACAACAGAGCTGGGGACAGGGATTGGATTCCTCACCCTCCTTGCAGTTGTGCCACTGCCTTTCTGTGTCCCCTCTGGCAGGTCCTGTCCCCATTCCACACTGCTGCAGTCCTGCCGGCAGGTGAGGCTTCTCCAGGAAAGGGCATTAGTTACAAGTGATAGCTGTGGATTTTAGCAAAGTGTGAGATTTATATGATACTGTATGTCTGTCCTTTTAAACACTTAGGCATGTTTAGTTTCTTCTGCCTTCCCTGGGTGATATGAAAAGGTAATGATCAAAAATTTCAGATGTCTTCCACACCCACATGGAACATTTGACTTCTCTTTTCAGAAGCTCTGGGCTCCCATGTTGGGTTGTTAAGAGTTGCTTTAGCATTTTGCCAGTGCTCAGCTTACTGAGAACTGCTCTTTTTGGATGGTCTCAGTCTCCCAGAGGGGTCTTGAGCATTCCTGTCTGGACAGCCCTGGCTCTCATGCATGGGTGGAAATGAAGCTGTTTATAAACCCAAGAAATAATATCATGTATGTGAACCTTGGCAGCTGTGGCCTGGCAAAAGCCAGACCCCACAGCTTCAGCTGGAGATACATTTGAGTATTGAACCTGACAGTGTCTCGTGTTATAGGACAGAAGGCAGGGTGAGGTTTCCTCAGTCTTTCAAATCTGTCACCAGGAGGTTCAGGTAGGCATCCTGGATTAAGTTGTTCTTCCTGCTTTCCCCTTTACTTTCTTATAACATAGCTCAAGCACCCTTGTTCTTATGGTCCTTATGTTAAAAGCACAGTTTTCTCTTTCTGTTGAGTAGACACATTGACTGGCAGCTGTCAGCTTGGCAGTGATAGGCCAATAGGAAGTCTACCCATTTGTTTTCTTTCTGTGTGTTCTGATGTCCATCAAGAACTTGGACCCAGCTTCTTGAACTGTGCTTAAAGCATCCAGTTTCCCCCATCATTCACTCTCCATGTGTTGTTTCCTGCATCCTGAGGTGAGTTGCATTCAGCCTCCCACAGCTGTGGGTTGGCAGGAGATCACAGAGCGTGATTTTTACAGATGTGTTGCAGGTCCAAGGAACTCTGACTCTACTGCTTTAGCAGCTCTGTGCAGGTATTCTCCAGTGCTGCTCTGAGTTTCCCAGCTGTGGGTGAGGATCACTGGTTCTCCTGCATCCTTGTGGTCTGTCAGCTTTGGGGATGTACTGCTGCTGGTGTCTCCGATATTTATTGCATCCATACTGAAACATTATGTATTTTCTGGCATCCTGGGTGAAGCTTCTGGAGTCCTTTTGATCCCTCCTGTCTTCTCATAGACTGCTGCTGGGCTTTGACTTGTAATACTTGCATCTAGGCTAGGTGTGGGAAAGTAGAAGGGGAAAAAAAGGCATTTTTATATCTGTGAGTGCCAACCACTGGCTCTTGTCTACATGTAATTCTTCTTGTGGATAGGGAAGGAAAGGAGAGCCTTTAGGCTGAAACAGCTGTGGAATAAAAGATAAAAAAGATAACACTTAAGCTGAGCTTTGCAGCACAACTTGAATAATGAATTTTTAATACTTGGGTTGGTAATGCATTCCAGGACTGCATGGTCATCTCTGTTCTTCTCCTCTTTCTCAATAGCTCCCACGTTGTTCTGTTTTATTAGTCTGGGTCTGTCATTCCACTTAACCTATAAAGCAAACGAGAGATGAGCAGGTTGGAAGGCCAAGTTTCATGAACTTCAGGATTGTGCGCAATGAGTCCAAACGGAAACCTGAGATGTATTTGCAGAAATAATTGCGGGCTCATCCGTGGAGAGTTATGAGTCACCTGGATCCTGGTGTTGCTGAACATCTGCACAGTTAGGTTTCTGTTGTCATGGAGCAATTCCAGCCCTGCAAAGAACCTTCTCCTAAGAGCTTGCCTTGCAAATTCATAGAAGTTCCTAGAAAAAGTGTCTCATGCTTGGTAATGGGAGGGCATAGCAAGCTCATTTGGTCCAGAGTTTCACTGACACTCAGATGAACAGAACTCACAATACTTGTAATGCTTTGGCTGCTTTTATAACTTTTGCTTAGGAGCTGGAACAAACTTCTCCTACTCAGCTTAAGGTAAACCTGCTTTTCCCTTTCCAAACATATTGAAATAATCTCCAGTGAAAGGCTTCCAGGTGGATATGATGGACTGGTTTTATTATTACATCTCGAGCATGCAACTGTGTAGCTTGACTGAGTTAGTAGTTACATTAAATATAAAACATGGAAATATCATATGTAGTCATAGAATTATAGAATAGTTTGGGTTGGAAGAAACTTTTAAAGGTCACACAGTCGAGCCCCCCTGCAATGAGCAGGGACATTTTTAATATAACCAAGTTGCTCAGAATGCCGTCCAACCTGACCTTCAATGTTTCCAGGGATGGGGCATCCACCACCTCTCTGGAAAACCTGGTCCAGTGTTACACAGCCCTTGTAAAAATCTTCTTCTTTATGTCTAATCTAAATTGACCCTCCTTCAGTTTAAAACCATTATCTCTTGCTTCTTTGTAGTATCTGTATATAAGGAAAACAGTAAATTCAGTAGTAGTAAACAGCTTTGTAAAAACAATACCTGACACAAAATTTGCTACATGCCACCAGGAACAGTGCAGCCCACACAGACTACACAGCTTAGACCAAAATTGCTCTGAAGGA
>VXBX01000771.1:1024839-1054646 GCA_013400415.1 Scytalopus superciliaris | reverse complement strand
TTTTTTTTTTTTTTTGCCAATCTATGTGGATTATTTGATGCTACAACATTAAATGATGCATCAACATTTACCCTGAACTGGGTAACCTCTGGGAAAAAAACAAACAAACAAACAAACAAACAAACAGGATATAGATATAAATCCCTCTTAGAGATTGAAAATAAGGCAAAAATGTAGCAGAATGAATGTAAACCCCAGGAATCCTCTCTGAAAAGCCACTGAAAAGCGACTAAAAAGCAGGCAGTATCTGTTTTCCCTCCTGATTTGGGGAGTTAATGACTGTGGGCTCTGTGAGCATGGGATGTGAGACCCTGGTACCCAAGGGTCAGCCTTAAATTCTCCTCAACCACAGGGCAGTTTGCAGCAAACTTGAAAGTTGCTGGCTTACAAGATGAGTATATTTGGAAAAATAAAATGTTCCTTCTCATTGTGTATTCGTTTCTTTGTACAAGGCTTGCTTGCATGTGTGTCTGTGGTTTATTTTTCCTAATAAAAGAGACTGAGTAGGAAGGATACCCCAAGTGACATGTGAATAACAAAATTCACAGTTTTTTGCTCACCTTCTGATAAAGGCAAAGGCATTTCCTTCCATTTTTATAGTGCTCTGATGAACTGTAATAGAAACAGAGGTGGGGGAGCAAGAAAAGTTCTTTTATATTACAATTAAAATGCTGAATTCAGCTGTTTTCTTGGAAAGCTAATGGGGGCTCTGTGTAGGGTCAGAGGCAGAACCACATCAGTGTTCTAATATCTCATTTTTTTTTCTCTACTTTGTGTCTGAATCCAAATTGAAACCAATGAGATTTTGACACTCTTCTAAGGCTGGGAGCTGGGCTCAAGGAATGAAGAAATAGGAAATTGAAGTTATAACTTTTTAAGGCTATTCAGCCAAGGAGAGTAGAGAAGATAGGAGAAAAGTGGCCTGGAGATCAGGTGAAATGCGGGGGTGTATGTGAAGAGATGGACAGTCATGGAGGTCTGGTCCAATTTGGCTGCTTCTGACTCAGCCTGACCTCAGGGCCTGTCAGTCATCCTCATGGCAATAAATTCCCATGACGTGAGACTTCTTTGAACCTTGAATAGGCTTTATGTCTTCCTGGTGGCCTGGAAAGTGGATGGTATTCCTGACAAGTGCTGTGCCAGCACACTGGAACCTGCTCTCTTCCCTATCTGTACTTTGTTGCTGCAGAGTTCGGACAGTTGAGGTCTTTCTTTTTTTTGTGTTTTAAATCTCCTTGCTAGATTTGAAAAAGAAGAGGGCAAGTTTAAAACTGTGCTTCTTTTTCAAGATTCCCGTTTCCTGTTGATACAGCTGTGTGTTTTCTACTGAATGGCTCCGTAAACAGAGAGTTTAACTCTTCAACTGTTGAAGTTGTGTTTCTTCAGCATCACCAGTTTCTCTCCTTAAAGAAAATTTTTACTCTTGCCTCTGTCTAGAGCATCCTCTTTTCTCTCCTTCTTTTTTCACATCCACACAACATTTCACACCCTGCTGTGTCTTAACACTTTAGTCAAGAAGAACAGGATTTCCTCTTGCCTTTGGTGAAAACACTTCTCTCCTTTCCAACTCCCTCTTTCTGGTGTTGTGTTTCTGGAGGGGAAAGTAATTACAGCTTCTAACTTTAATTCACAATAACTAAAATCCAATTATTAAATTCCCTGGCAAGAGCACCAGCAAAAAACCAATGTACCAGAATTCTTCATGAAGAATTTTCAGTGCATGAGATGGGAAAGTGTCTAGTGGACTTCAGCTTGGGATAAATTACATGCCAGGGTATTTCAACCCTTCATACCAGAACAAAATCTTTATCTGTGTGTTTTCGTTCTGGGGATATACACTGTTTAATTATGACATTGGTTGATAAAGACCTGGCTGCATCTGGCTGTGCCATCCTGAGTGAAACCTCTCTATTATTGGAGCTACAAATATATCTAGCCTGAAGAATATGCTGACTGCCAGGTCATTGTTCCTCTTATGTGAACAAACTGGAGAAACCTTTTATTTTTGCTTAAGTAAATGAGTTCAAGGTGCTCAGCTGAATTCCTCCAGACTCATATGAAAGTCATATTCAGAAAAATTCATATGCTGCAAGCTGAATACTGATTGTTCTATGGGTGAGTGGATAGAAATTTTTTCTTCCTAGGCACAGCACCAGCAAAGCCCAGGGAATATAGCCCTTTTAGCAGCCCTGGTTTTCCTACCTCTCCATATCCATACTGGTATCTTCATAGGGGAACTCTTTTGGGATCTCCTTTGCCCTTATTCCCCACCTGCTGTCTCCCTTGATGGTAGCTGCATGTTCCTCCATGGTCTGGGCAGCTCACAGTCTTCAGGGTTTGTTTCTTGCAGCAAAAGAAGTGTTACCCTCCCAGTTCTGGAGACACAGGGAGGTTAAAAGCTGAGTTCAAACAGCAAAGTCATGCACTAGTCTTCCAATCTAGACTTTAGCTTTAGCTGTCTTGAAGTTAGGCATTTTATCTAGAGTTATTGAGTCTCCTGTGTGGCCAGTGCAATGATCCCTTCTGCTGTCAGCAGAGAGGGGCCCAGGGTTTACACCCATCAGCTGTGAACAGAGCTCATTGCTCAGAGAAACTGAGAACAGTGGGGATTTTTACACATCCTTTCACTAGTGCCGAAGATTCCACTGATCTACTACTGAGCATCTCACAAATGTGGTAACTCTGTATAACTAAACCTGCAATCTTCTACAACACTGCACAGTGAGCTGGTGACTTGCTCCAGGATATTTTTGGAGCCAATGTGCATAAACATTTGACTACCAGAGGGTTTTATTTGTTCACTAGCTCAAATTAATTTGACTGCAAATCATCTGACTTTCATTAGCATAAACATTCTTTTAAGGCATTGATATTTTGGTGATGATGTTCTACCTGTCATTTATGCTTTGCAGTGACTGTGAGAAGTGAACAAGATGCATCCATGTGCAGTAACTGTGTTGGTATATGGCCTATATTAGAAAAGGTACTTCTCTGAAGAAACAGCTGTTAAAAACAAGCTGCTTGCATTGGCTCCTTTTAGTAGTCTTATTGGTAACTATGTCTTACTCCATGGGCACCTACAGGTCCCAATCAAAACTGACTTGCCTCCCTGTCGTCCTCTCTGCAGCTCTGTCTATCCAGTGACAAGCTGAAAGAGCTGAGGTTGTTCCGTCTGGAAAAGAAAAGGCTCCAGGAAGGTCTCAGTATGGCTCTCCAGTACTTACAAAAGCATCTTATGAAAAAGAGGGACAGAGACTTTTTACATGGATAGTTTTGAATCAGAAGAGGAGATATTTAGGTTAGATATTAGAAAGGAATCCTTTACTGTGAGGTGTACGCTGGCACAGGTTGCCCAGAGCAGTTGTGGGTGCCCCATCCCTGGAAGTGTTCAAGGCCAGGCTGGATGTAGCTCTGAGAAGTCTGGTCTAGTAGATTCTTACCTTTTCTGAAAGAAAGCTGGTCAGATATCCTCTTGGTTATGTAAGAATTGAGTAGCTTCTACATTCACTGAAAAGACAAAAAAATTCATTTTCTAGCTTTAACGGGATGAATTGACCCTCAAATGTCTGTGTGTCCCAAAACTTTGCCCTTCTGATAGACTTGTCTTGAAGGCAGAAATTTTTTTTCTTTCTTAAGAAAGGAAAGGTTTGTTTGTGATTGGGCCCATAGCTTACATGAAATTAATGAGAGCATTAAGAAAATCAAGAATGTGTACCAGTTCATGGTTTTACATGTTTTATTAGATGGTCTCTTTGGAATTGCAGTGCTGGTGTTGATTTCTAGTGCGATTCCCAGATAGGTTAATGTCTCTTATGAAGAACTCACCTATCTCAGACTGGTACCACCTTTAAGGGATTAGTTTCATACTAGATGGCATTCACTCTATGAATCCTGATGTCCTTTGGCATATCCCTTAGCTTCAGATACGTATGACATTTCACACTGGACTATCACTAAAGCCAAGCTGAGGAGCTGGGTAAGAATATCACTAGGTCTCTGTTCCCAGATATCAAAGAAAGAGGACACTTCTTTACAACATTGTCCTTTTTGGTGCACCACAAACTACTTGTGCAGGCTTGTCACTTGCAACAGTTAGTGCAAAACTCAGGAGTGTCCTGGATCTGGTACATCTGGCGATGAGTACGTTGAGTATCCTTGATTTACAGTCTCCTCCTTTCTGCTTACAAAACCTGTGCTGTGATCTACCTCAGTGTTTCAACTGTCATATAGAAAAGTTAACAAATTACAGATTTGTTTACTGTTCTTTTCCATCCTCATAGCTTTAGGCCTAATGGTCTCCAATATCATGGTTGGGAAGGATTACTGTGTATGTGTTCTGACAAGCAACGTCTCTGCTCCACATGTTGAGCTAGTAAATTTCTTCAGATAGGCTGGGCTTGTTCCAGGGATTTAGGCAGATAAACTCAGCAAAGCTTGGGAAAAGGAGGCCTCTAGCTAATCACCATGCTTCTGCTAAATGATCTCACTATAAAATTGGCAAGGTAGCTTGTGATGATCTCAGTTTAACTTCTAATATGAGCTTACAGCAATTCATCACTTCTCTAGATTATGGGTCACCATGTTTCTGGCTTGCTGCCGACCTGGTGTGCATGGGTGCAGACTCCCTTCCAACCATGTTCTGTATGCTTGAATTCATGCAGAGCTTGCAGCTATGTTTCTATTGAATTTACTGTTTTTATTTAAAAGTCTTTAGCCTATTGCTGCATGTCTCTGTGTTCTTGTTTTGTGGATTTTGCTTTTTAAGTCAGAAGAAAAAATATTCAGAACCGTGTGTTTAGCCTTCAGCTGCTTGCTCTGCTTTTTAGACATCAGGTATCATTGCTGCAAAGGACTTCAGATTTCCTTTTTGAGAACCTTCTTGGCACATTCTAAAACACAGTGACAAAATACATAATTAAATCTATAGAGAGCATTTTAAGAGATAGCAGTTTGACACTGGTAACCTGTGATATGGCTAAAACCTTTATATCAGCTTTAGTAAGAAAACAAATTAGGATGAAAGTGTCTCTCCAGGGAATTCAATACATCAGTTCCTTGAGGATGTGATTTAGAGCAGCATCTGCTTTGTGCTGTGTATAATTTTATACTTTTCGTTCAGATCCCTGAACTGAAGATTCTTTGGATATGTGTCTATTTGTGTGAATCAGTTAACAGCACTCAAGAGAAATGTCATGGAAATACTGTCTAGGATCT
The DNA here is from genome assembly GCA_013400415.1 of Scytalopus superciliaris. NCBI lineage: Eukaryota > Metazoa > Chordata > Aves > Passeriformes > Rhinocryptidae > Scytalopus > Scytalopus superciliaris. The sequence continues at coordinate 1,049,432 of VXBX01000771.1, read as the reverse complement.
TGAAAGAGAGGCAGAAGGGACTTTTGTGGCATCCCACCCTTAAGAAGAACGGAGCACCCAAGATTTTTATATGCTCATGGTCAAAAGGAAAGGCAAAAGTCAGAGGGTCCACAAAAGTTTAAGAATTTTTGTTAGTTAATTACACACTTGGCCTGGAAATTGGTATAAATTGGTCCCTGTTCTGCCAGTATCAGCACATGGAAGTGGGTTTTGGATAAAGAAGTAGGGTGAAAGGGAAGAGAGAGAGAGAGAGAAAGGAAGAGTGAGATCACCAGTCCTGTTGATGCAGCTGATGGAGTGTCCAGGGTGTTGGATGATACACACACCTGGGTTTCATGGGGGTATTGTTTTATAGGTAAGTTTTTCCTGCCCTGGATGTTTCTCACTCTCTATGCTAATTAGTTATTATGCACAGTCTGTTCCTTTAGACTTTTCTGGAAATGGGTCAGAGGGCTTTGAGGGTCTTTGATGGTCTTGATTCCCCGTGCTGCCCATGGCCACTTCTCAGTCTGATTCCTGTGCCTGTGCTGTATTGTGCTGTGCTTATCTCCAGGAGCCAGAACAAGGGCATTTATCCCAGAAAACTGCTGCCCCTACCTGTGTATGGCGACTTCTCCAGCCACATCCTCTTCTTTCTCGTGGTGTGTTATTACTAACAATTGGCTCCACAGCTATTTGAGATACACACATTATCCCCATCTCTTCTAGGGTCCTATAACTTATATAACAGCAAAGGCAGAAAACTTAACCATTGTAAGAAGTAGCATATGCCATGGCACTGTCCGGCTGTCAGTGATTAGATGCCCATTGAGGTTGATGGGGGAACAGGCAGAAGTTGTTCTGTTCCTTTTTCTCCTTTGTGACAACGTGGGCATTCCAGTTATCTCATGTTTGTGGTTCGTCCCTCACCCTGCCTTAACCATGTCATATGACTTTAACTTACAGCAAGTTTTTGTGGTCTGTCTTTTGACTATGTGAGTTTCTTTTGCCTCTGTACCCTTAGTGTGATGACAACACTCATTTGCTTCCCATGTGTGTTAGTCCAACCTCTTGCTGTCTGGATGTATCCCACCCATTGTCTTCAACTCCTTTTCCCCCTTTCCTAATTTAAATACTAGTCCATTTGATCTTTGGAAGTTAATCTGTTTTTTCTCAGAGAATCTCATTGTGGGTCACATGAGTTGAATTTTTCACAATACAGATGTGAAAGTATCACAAGCTGAGCTGAGCTATGGTGGAGACCAAGGTGCAAGACTTGTCCTTGCAAGCACAACACAGCAATGACATGGATGGGGTTTGGCATTGCTGGTACGTAAAATTGTACTATTGCCATTCTTCTTTCCCCCTGCTCAATGTAAGATCCAACCTGGTGATATCCATCTCCCACTCCTGGGTTTCAGAGTTTTCCTGATTTGATTATCTAGAAAAAGCCTCAGGCATGAGTCAGATTCTGGTAGAACACTTGGATTCCACGATTCTGTGAAGAAAAGCTGCTTTCCCTCATAGAAGTATGGCCAGACCATACCCAGATGAGATGACCAAGGTGTGGCAGATATTGATGTGGATGCCTTTGCTTCAAGTGTACAAATGCTGCTTTACTGGTCCCTCTGTGCACAGAGAACTAACTCACTGCAGATGCTAAAAGAAATATTTGCCATCATTTTGCCTGGCAAAGGGTAAGATAACGTATATCATTTCAAGCAGGATCATAATGTTCTACAGACTCTGAATGAGTGTCAGGTCCTCCCAGAGCATGCAGAAGTCTGGCATCTTCTGTTGCCCCTAAGGATACTGCTGACCTACATGTCTTCCATCTGCATTTTCTGTCTAACAGATCCCATAAAATACTATAAGCTACAGTTACCAAAATATGCCATGCTTGGCACAAAAATATCCTTTCATGATGGGACTCTCTATCTGGAAATGCTGCTGTTTATTCAAACAAGTAGTAGGCTCCATCTGTTTTTTACTTAACCACAGGGACGTAGCAATTGAAAGACTGCTCATCTTTCATTGAGAGTCTTGAAGTGGCTTTGATATAATGATACAACACTATTTTAAATGGCAGCTATATTTTTTTGGATGAAGCCATGCATGCCATGTGTTCCAAAGGGGCCATTAAAGTAGCAGTAGCAGCAGCTCCTCTTTCCTTCTGTTATCTTGAAATCTTCCAGCTACAAAACCAGACTTCTGGTATGTTTCCTGTTATCAGATAAAATAATAATTAGCTGACAAATAGCTTTTTTTGGCTGTGCTTATGATAGGAGAGAGGATAGTTTTGAACAATGGAATTCTTTTGTCTGCATTAAATGCACCATTTAACAAATAGATTAGTTTTTATTCCCTGAGCCAGAGCCAGACTTTACGTGGCACAATGAAGGACTGAACTGATGAAGATATCTTGTTAGTCTTTTGGGTTTATGGGCATATTCTATGTGTGATTTTGGCAAGGTGTGTATTCACAGACTGTCAGGAATGCTGGTTGCCCGTGCCCTCTGGAGGTGTTAATGCAACAGAGGAGGATGGAGAATTCATAGCCTCCCTGGCTGATCTCTCCCAGTGACGCATTTCTCTTCTAGTGAAGAAGTTGCCTTCCTGATGGTCAGATTGAACCTCCCCAACTCTATTTTCATGAGTGCTGCCTGTTAGTGTACCCTCTGCTACTACTAGGGAGAGTGGACTTACAGTAGATCACCTGTTAACCTCTCTGCCAGACTAACAAAGACCCCCTCAGTGTCTTCTCCTTTAGCTCTCTGACTATCTTGGTTGCCATCCTCTAGACTGGCAATTCCTAGATACACCCTTTAAAGTGAGGGTTCAAAACTGTAGCCCAGGAAACTAATTATTCTATGGATATCTCACCAGATTCTTTTCCATATTCCATCTAAACAATTTAATGCTTGCAAAATGAAAGCAAATAACTAGCCCTAGATGGGGATATGGATTTCAAAGACAAAGAAACTTTGATAGTTGGTAAATAAAGCGATCACTCAGAAAAGCAAACTAGGGGCAAATAGCTGTGGAAATTTGATATGGAGGGAAAAATGCTATTTGAATGAAATAGGGTTGCATGACTATGTCAGTTCATCAGCAGCTCTAGGGAAGAGCAGGTATTAAGTCAAGCAAACTGTTTCAGATTTCAGATTTTAAATAACAATGACATTTTAAAATTAGTCAAAATTCTCTCCATTGGAACAGAAAGAGAAAATTGTTTATACTTGAAAATGCAGATTTCTATTTTTGTTAGAAAAAATAATGAAAACAAAGATAATTTTGAAAAATGCCATGAAGTCTGTGCTATTTTTGCCATGGGGGAAAAAACCCAACCAAACAAACAAACAAGTAGAGCTTGATAATTTTCTTTACTTTTTTTTGCTTGGAACAGAGTTTCCCCAAGAGGGAAAGAGGACAAAAAGCATCTTCCTTTTGATTTCAAGGCCATGACTGAAAAATAGCAGATAAGGAAATGCAGAACAAGACTACTTGCAAAGTAAAACCTCTGCCAAAGCAGTCTGCTCTTGTCTGGCAGCTGGAACCCATACTTCTGTTACCCAGCTCATCGCTGATGTGTCAATATCTTGTACTGTACAGCTTTAGGATGGTTTGTAACTCTTTGACCTTGGATGGTCCCCAAGCACTTTGCATTTCTAAAAACTGAAGTCTCTCTGCTTATCCTGTCTGAAGACTTTTCTCGTGGCTCCTCCAGATGTTCCCTGCTACTTTTCAAGCTCCAATTCAAACCTGTTTCGTGGGATGAGCTCATAAACTGCACAAACCAAACACTTGCAGCATGAGACAGAAGCTGTGCTCTTTGATACCCTGATTTGTGAGTCTGTGGTGACAGTGTCAATTTGTTAATGATACCCAAACATTTTTATGTCACCCTGTAAGTGTGTGCTACTTCTGCTGGGACAAAACTTATGAAACATCAGGTTGCTTTCTAACAGGGAGGTTTTTTCCCTCTGCGCACTCCATGGAAAAATATGAACAAAATGTGAGGCCACACTGAGTTTGCCAGTATAAGCAATTTTTTGGCAAGGAAATAAATGTATGTAATCTTTACTCTGTGATCATCTAAACTGAATTAGAAAAGACTATTCCAAACATCTGTCTACATTCTTCCCACAGATACATTTCCCAAAATAAAGTTATGGGAAGCTGATTGTTCATCATTCATGGATCCACAGAAATATAACAGTTGATTCACTGCAGATATTTTATTTTCTTAGGCTATTGAATATTTTCATGCAGAATGTCCTTTTCTGCCTGATCTACCATACACAGCAAGAATAAATCCAGCTGGCACTTGATATCTTTAAAACTCTTATATTTTCTGGGTTCAGAGTCTGTTATTTAGCAATCTGTTCTGGGATCAATTTTAACGGGGTATCTAGAACCTCAGGAATGCTCTGGCAAATCTGAGCCCTGAATAATCACGTTTTCCTCTGACCATTACGTATCCTGCAGAATCTGATTTTTGTCTCTGTCCTGATGCTAGCTCACTTGTCAGTAGTATTAGCTTGTGACAGTTTATGAGCATTCATGGGGACTTAGGGATTTGTAGCAAGAGTGTAACAGCGAGGAAGTCCTTGATGGTACTGTGATTACCACTGATCTCACTGTAAGAACTGGCTCCCTGTCGACCCATCTGTTTTGGGTATAATAATAATGCAAATATTCAGCAATATTCAGCACAGAAGTTTCAGCTGAGCAAAATTAAGAACAAACTTCTACCCTGAGGGTCTGATTTAAGCCCCCTGATGCAAGCCAGGTCCTGATTTTTGTTGCCAATGTGCCCATCTCTTTGACACATATTATGAGTTTTTAACCTCTGTCACTTCTGGAATGAAACTAAGCAATCTATTTGCTTGTCCAGAAATACAACTGCGGGATGAAAGAGTATGTGGCTTTATTTAATAGAGTCTTTATATTTTGCTTTGTCCTTTCATTTTTTACTTCTTTATTAAACTCCAGACGTTGTATTCCCCCGGAAATGTGCTCTGTCAGGTTAGTGTTTGCAACTCTGGGAATGTTCATGTCAGTTTCCTGGGGTGCCTTTTAAAATAATTTCCAAAAATGGGAACATTTAATGTCTTTTGTGGAATGGGAGTTGGCTCTACAGGCGTTTCTGCTTGTGCTGTCTCAATACTTCAGCCAGTAGGTGGAACCAGGGGAAAGCAGATGTGTTGTATGTAAAAATGCTCAGGCCTTTCCTGGGAAATGCATCCCATGGTGTCTGCTTAAAACCGTGTTTTAACTTCAGTGTTCACGTTTAGGACAGTAAAACTGCAAAACCTGGACTTATTTCTAAACAGCAACAGGCTGACACTGTCAGACCTTTGTGCATGAACTTCCACCAGTTTGGGTCAGTCTGCAAATCGGCTGATTTCATCGCACAGTAGTAAAGAGGATGGTTTAATAAAATTTCATCACTGACCTTTTTCACTTGTGAATATGTCAGAGATAGAAAACAGGGGATAATCCAGATCACACTGTATCCCTCCAACAATGACATCTGGCATTTGCTCAGAAAGGCAGTATCAGAAATGTAGGTTAAAAATGTTCCTTTAATGTGTTCTACTGTGGGAAATTAAATGTAGTCCACTCAATGGCATGTGCCCTGCAAAACACAGCTTGGGCAACTCAGAGCGAACTAAAAAGTCTATCTTTGAGATCAAATTACCACCAAAGAGAAAACAGTAGGAGGTAATAAAGTACTAAGGTTTCTGGTACTATGGAACCATTTCTCCAGCTCTGTCAATAGCCCGAGGAACTGAATTTAAAAGTCACTGTTCTTTCTGAACATCTTTCCATCAATAAATGGAGGGAAAGAACATGGATATCTTCTCCCTACCTTAACCCAGCTGATCCTGATGAGAAAAATATTTGAAAGAAAAAGGTTTTAAGAGTAAGATCTTGAAGCACCGAAACAGTGAAATCAATACACTTGAGTGTATTTTTAAACATCTGTAAAAACTGGAAGCAAAGAAATATGATGCATCTAGGGCTTTGCTGCTCTAAAGCAAAGGTTGAGGCTCCTCATGCACTATGTAAAAGTGCTGCAATATATCTGCCTGGCCTGTAGATTGGGATGTATTTTCTAATTTCAACACTGTAGCTTGGTCTTTCCAGTCTTTGAAACGAAAACACATTTACAATTGTATGTTGAAGTATTCTTGAACAAATTGAAAATATACTTTGCCAGTAGGTAGAATATGCTATCTTTAAACTTGGAGAGTAAAACATGGCTATTAAAAATACTGTGTTTGTGGCTATGGAATACAGTGGGTAATTTTTTATTTTCTCCTTCTCTCCTCTTGAAAGTGAGCACAGAAATTGTTTGGAAATTGTTGCTAGCAATCTGCTCTGCAGATGCAGAAAGAAAGTAATTTTGGAGCTTGCCAAGCATAAATCAGGAGTGACTTTAATAGAGAGTTATCAGGCATGGCAGGGTGAGAAAAGCTTCATCTTGTTTTAATGACAATGGGCTTGGACCTCCAAAAGCAGCAAAATTCAAACTCATGAATAACTTGGGGTGGAATATTTTCTTCTTGGCATCCAAGATAATAAATCTGTAGTTTCCAAGACTGAAGAATAATTAATTAAAACAGGTTAATTACCAGTACTTGGAAAAATTAATTTCCTACCAGGCACATTCTTTCATCTTTCTGACATTTTATAATAAACTTGTCAAATCCCCACCACTCTGATTTTGGGTGTTAATTTTCTATTTGTCCTTAATTTGGATTTCTTACAAAACCATTGTCATCCCATATATTATACTGACCCTAAATACATGATTCCTGAAACCTTAAATTACATGAGTAGGTTTTTTTGTTTGTTTGACATTGTTTTCTAGTTAAGGATGGCCATTGATGAAGGTCATTACTGTAGCCTTATATTTTGATAGCACTTGTAGAAAGCATTAATCATGATGTCTTAACTGACATACTTATTAATTAGGAAGTCTATATCCCAAAATATTCTGGAATATTGAAGGAGTAGGGCTGAATGACTTTTCCAAAGGAACTTAGATGTCCCGATGATGACAGCCAACCATGGGAAAGGGAAAGGCAATAATTTTATAATTCTACAGACTTGTTTCTCCCATAGTACAGTTCTGAGGGACTTAGGAGGGGAGAGGAGAAGGTCCTGGAAGCTGTACTGGTCACGCATTTGTTAAAATGGAAAACAGTTTCCAAAGATTTTGATTGGGTGGTGATGAAGCCTGGGACATGCTGCAGCTTCCATCACTCCACGCCTTCCCTACTCTAAAACCCAGGAGTCACAGTATTCTGTTGCTTATCCACACTGACTATCTGAAGATGCTTATGTAGCCCACAGTGTGTCCTCCCAATGGCTTACTCAACCATACCACTGGACATTTCAGCCAGCATGTCCAAGAACTACAACAGGTAGTCACTCTAAGGACACTGGAAAGGCTTCCTTGGCCAGCTCAGGCTTTAGACCTAGAGGAAGGGCCGTTAAAAAATTTACTCTAAATTCCTGTGTATCACAAGCCACAAAATGTGTCCCAGCCATGCAGTCCTTTACAAGAATTCAAGCTCTATCCTTCACATATTAACAAAACCCACAGGAGTAGCAGGTTCCTCTTTGCTGCGTGGCTTGGTTCACAGATGCTTTCATATCTACACAGGGTAGAAGCTTCCTCGTGTTGACAGTAGAAACAAGGGACTGTAAAGGGATTTACTTACAGGGTTGGGCCGTGGCAATGAGCTTTTTAAATAGCTGTGTGACTTTTGTCTGTGTGTCTGGATTTGATTATTAAGCACGATTTTTAATGATCAACGACAAAGTAAATAGGTTTATTGCACTTGAGGAGGCCTCTCTTCTCAAGTGGCAGATTATTGCACCTATTCAAATGATTGTGAGTGGAATGAAAAATCCTGCTATTAAAAGGCCAGGGCTTTTCATCGATCTGAATGTTTCTCTTTTAACAACTTTGGCAGCATCAGTGAGCCTTAAAGTGGGAGTAAATTATATCGGTATGTTTTAGTTTAAACATTAGTTTAAAGGTGTTTTTAAGCCAACTTTAAGGCCAACTGTTTGTAAAGGGGCCTTAATGGAATTGGGAATTATGCCCAGAGCAAACACATTGTCTATTTGGCAGTGATTAGCAATGTGTTCACAATTTAGTGTTCTAAATATAGGGTAACCAAATACTGAGATTCTCAAATGCACCTTCAGATAAAGCAGTAGCAGGTTTAGAAATGTATTTTAATAAAATCTGAACTTGCTAACAAAGAAGCTGTAGAAGACAGTAAAAGGTCTTTGCAGAGGCATCCTGTGGGATCACAATTCTTGGGGATGATTTTCCTCACAGGTCTTGGTTTCAGGCATTTTCTTCATGGAGAGTTGTTGGAAAGCCTTTAGTCTGAGGCATCTGAAACTAAAAGGAGGACAAAACACTGGGGATATATAGTACAGTACAAGGAAGTCAGCAATGGATGGAATTGCCTCAGCAGTTTCTAGAGCCTGACATTCCTTGTCTGAACTTTTCAGGGTTATACACTTGTTTTTTGCAGCCCTCACACCTTGTAACTAGGAAGGGCTTCTAGACCACATGTACCCAAGCAGTGCCATGTTCTGGCTCCTGCTGATAGCATGTAAATAACCCCATTTGTCTGTGCCTGAGCTTCTGTGCCCTGCTTGACCCCCATGTACAGCTCTGGTATTCTGTGCAGTGATCTTCGTAGAAAAGTCTCATCTTTGCTTTGTGATTGGGCTGATTTGTACCATTCCTGCATCATAAGTGTGGCTGGTGCTGTCAAATGTCATCCAGAGTTTGCTCTGCAAGGACTGGAGAGCACAGAAGACAGTGGGCCACTACCTTCTGTGGGTCTTGCTATGAACAAAGGTATCCCACTACTCCACGATCTCACTAATGGATGTGTCTACAGGAGTGACATTGCTGTGTTACAAAAAATCCCTTTTCCACCTTGATTTACCTTGATCAGATGTTTTATCTGATAATCAAATTTTGAATTAACTTACAGGCTGGTTTGTTGGGTTTTTTTTTTACTTATTTGCCAAGGAAATGGAGATCGGGAAATGGAAACTTGGCTGTATCCTCTCCTTAAATGTTTTCCTTCCTTGCTCACCATATTGGCAAATATTTGTGCATGGCTAGTGTGAGAAACACTAAGATTATGAAGCTTCACTCATCTGACTTAAATGTGCCACAGTTGGCTCCAAGTAGGACAAAAGTGTGTGCCAAAAGGCATAGGTGGAAAATCACTGCAGAAATATCCCCCTTGTTTGATTGTGTGAACCCGAGCAACATCATTGGAAGCACAGCATGTGACCTGGAAGAGCCCATTGCTGACGGACCTAACAGCCTCATGGCTCAGAGAGCATTTCTGCTGGGTGTGGTAGCCTCAACACTGTGCAGGATGGGTAAGGGTGGTTGTCAGAGTGCTTGAGTACATACATTACTTTCTAAAAAATTCTTCTTAGTATTTTTTAATTTTCTCTATATGTTTTATCCATAGTATAGCTTCATTGCTTAGGAGTGGGACTTTGTCAGGGAGCTGAACTGCATGTGTGTTGTTATAGGGGTGGAGACAAGCAAAACATTTTTCAAACAGAAGACAGTGAACCAGTGCAACACAACATTCACAGCCAATTATCCAGATTTTGGTTTCAGAGGGCATATTTTCCTTTCTCAAACCTCATCTCTGTTCAAGACAAAAGGCTATGACATCATAAGGCAGCAGTTGTGGTATTAGGGGTATTGCATCAGGAGGTCCATGATGGAGTGGCTAAGTCAGTGAGTTTCCAATCATTCTCACAACATAGAGGTTCATGACTGGGCGTCTGTGAGGATAGTGGTCTTACCAATCCCAGTCCCCTTGCGGATTTGTGGGATCCTGTGTTTTGGTTGCAAGACCCACAAAAATACGGATAAGCCTTAGGAAAGTGAGGCCAAACTGGGCCACATGTGCTTTCACACTGCAACATGATGACCTTTATCTTGCTTGGTGACCTGAAGGGCAGTGACTGCTGTGTAATAGAAACCTTCAAGTAGCCAAGAGGCTCTAGAGCCTCCTCTCAGCCAGCAGTGACAACAGCTATGGGGTGGCACCATCCTCTGCCAGAGCCAAGCACCACAGAGTGACTGGGCACATCTCACACCTTCTTCTTATGTATCAGATGGGATTTGGGATGTTCCTACAAAGTGAGTGATCTCTATTTAGAGAGAGAGGTCTAAAAAGGGCTGAGGGCCAGTAAGCTGGTGCCATGCTGTTTGGATGATGGTCCCAGTCATAGACCATTTGCCCTCACCAAGGGCCTGAAGGCATCTGAGGAGGTTTACGAGAGACCAGTGACCACTCCCTTTCTATGGCTCTTAGACATTTATTCTTCGGTTTCCTTGCAGTCTCATTAGACCTGAGGGGATTTTAAGTGCGGACTAAATACCACTGCACTTGCAGCCCCCGTTTGTCCATAACACTCTCCAAGCTGTGCTTCTTTCTTTGCAGGCCATTGCCCAGACCTCCAACATCACCATGACCCCCACCGTCCCGGCCACCACAGAGACCTACACACGGACTCAGTACTGCAAGTGGCCGTGCAAGTGCCCCAAGTCCCCACCTCGGTGCTCCGTAGGCGTCAGCCTGGTCACAGATGGCTGTGACTGCTGCAAGACGTGCGCCAGGCAGCGTGGAGAGAGCTGCACGGAGGCTGACACCTGTGACTTCCACAGGGGCTTGTACTGTGACTACAGTGGAGACAGACCTAGGTACGAAATAGGAGTATGTGCACGTAAGTGATGTACATATATTTTTGACTTAGATATACATTGGCAGCTCCCCTCAGTCTGAGCAGTAGTTGAGATTTGTCTCATTAGATACATGGCTATATGATCGTCAGCTCCTCCGTGCATCATCTTCCATTCCCTCATAGTTGTCTTTGTTCTCTGGGCAGTTGGCTGGATGAGAAATGCCATCTGAATTCTTGGTCTTTGAGTTGGCTGCAGCCAAGAGCAAAGACCAACCAGCATTTGAAAGTCTCCAGGTGTGCAAGTAGATGATTGTGTACTCCCTGCAACAGAAGGAGGTTCTGTGGTGGCTTGGAAATGAAGGAAGAATAGGTGTGCAGCTGGATTTAAAGACAAGCAATGTGAGCATCTACATGAAAACCATGAGTTAAAGGGAATGCTTTTGGCATAACCCCTATAGTGACTCCTTTGAAAGGCTAGCACGTGGTATCCTGTCAAGAGGGTCAGGAATGAATCATCTCCTATCAGAACTTTTCAGTGACAAATTGAGGTCCAAGCCTTAATTTTACAATGGTTACAGTCACATGAGCTGCCATGAGGCAGAAGGATTTCTTCCTGTCTGTTGTAACAAACTCTTAGTTTAATGTGACTGGAATGCTTTTATTCAAGAAGAGGAAGAAGTTAAGTAATGTTTTGTGTGCCAAGGGTATGCTCACTTTTCTGAGGTTCAGAACATGAGGGGGAACCTGATTAGCTCATAAATGTCAGAAATTATTGAAAATCATTACTCTGGGAATGATTAAAAGTGAAAGGATCATGAGCACAACCACACAGATTGCTGATCAGAAAGGCTGCTGACTGTTTAGCAGGTTATTAGAACATATGGCCATGGCTTTAGGTTCATAAACAGGAAAGAGTAATTTAGATGGAGGGTATTCGAGACTGGAACATAACCATGAGTGATCTAAGAGAAAATGTAAAGGTGAAGCAAAATCTGGAGGAGAACTGATTGTGAGATGAATAGATAGACTAAGTGATCCACAGGAGAGAAAAAAGGTTACAAACTGTGGGCTTCAATAAACTGAAAGTATCGGTAGAAGTTAAACAAGGGGCAGATATGAAGAGTAAAGAGTTTCAGGGAAGCTGGCAGTTTCTCACAGAAGTGGCATTAGGTGTTGCTGTTCCTTAGCAGAAGGACGGGAAGTGTAGTAAGAAATGACCTTGGCCTTGCAGTAGCTCAGCCACAAAAAAAAAACCAAACAAACAAAAAAACCAAAACAAACAAAACAAAAAAAACAAAAAAAAAAGAAACAAAAAAAACCCAAAAAAAACAAAAAAAAAAAAACACACAAAAAAAAAAAAAACCAAAAAAAAAGCAACCAAAAAAACCCCAAGCAAACAAAAAAAAGAAAACAAACCACATGCATAAAGCACAGTCTAACATGATTTTTGCAGAATATGGGCAAAAGAACAACGCGAGAAGTTACGTGCAAGAAGCTGTATGCTTAAACAGTGATTTTCAGATTAGAAAAGATTAAGGTTAAGAAAAGAGGATATGAGATCATTCAAGTGTATTGTCTGGAGTGTGTGGGAGGTCTGTAAGAGCAGGTTAGACAAACATTGTCAAGAATGACATCGTTACAGCTGGCTCTGTGTTGGGAGAAGAAAACAGGCTTGATGTTGTCTCAAAGCTATCAGCCTTCCTAGAGCTCTTTAAAGACCTTCATGTTGCTTCACATTTGTTTATTTATTTAAATTCATGTTTTCTTAGTCAGTTATCTTTTGGTTTTTTCAGCCCTTCCATACAGCACAAGTATTCAGTGTGCCTGTGGCAGCAGCACCATAATGTAGGAAGTTTGATCCTCAGATTTTCTAATGAGGTCTGGAGGGACTCGCAGTCTATACTTTCTCATCCCTACTGCCATGACAATATATCCCCTATTATGTGACACTTATGATTATATGGTGAGGGGCACTGTGGTGTGCAGAGATGAGGGGAATGAGAGGCAGGTCTTTCCATGGGTAGGAGTGAAGCATGTTGTCTCTGGCTGCCACAGAAACCTGCGGTCCTTCCCTTGCTTTCACCATCCAGGTAGATGCACAGGACAGGATCTGCTGACATGTTCTTTCTTGTACCCTGGGTCACATATAGGCTGCATCACCCCACTCTCAGCCCAGCAGCTTCTGCCCTGACCACGGGGTGAGTGAAGGCTCCTGTGAGTGGGACTTCTGTGCTGGGTGTTGGGGACTAACTGCTGTGAGGAATTTGCTTTGCGTATGGATGCTTTTGGCTAGATCTAGAGCGTCTAGAAGATCTAGAGAGTCCAGGGCATGTAGGGCTACAGAATCAACATAATTTGTGGAAAATAAAGATCCTAAAGAACTAAGAACGGGTGCTGGGAAAGGAAATGGGGACAAACTGGGGGAAATTCAGGTTGAGGTCTGTGCCAATATCTAACCTCCCAGACATCGAATAGGAACCTGCTGCAAGTTACTACAGCTCTACTTTTGTTGTTGGGTTTTTCTCTTCATCAGAGCAGAGGCAGCAGAGTGCTGAGCACATGCCAGGTAGGGGGTCAGGTGTGGCTGGGAATAGGGATCCACCTCCAAATTGCTTAACTTTGATGCAGACTCAGTGAGGTTCTGCATGAAAGCATTTAACAACCCCTTTGTCTGTGTTTGGAAAAGTTCTCATGGCAAACTTCTTGGTGTGTGAGACCTGAAGGAGGTGGAGTTCACATAGTGCAGGAGGGACATGCTGGTAGAAAAACACCGGGAAATACAGCATTTTCTTGAATTTTCATAATCCATGTCCACACCTAGAAATACACCTGAATTCTCAGGTCCAGCTCCAGCACTGAGTGATGTTTTTCCAATACAAAGGATGAAGCATTATCAAAACTGGACTTGAGCATGAACTGGAGATCTAGATCTGTGCTTCAAATTCCAACAAGCTCTCATTTTTGTGCAGAAGAAGGGATTTACATTTGATGTTTTCATTCAGCCCACTCTAAAAATAGGAACTCTGTGCAGAATTTTAATCCAGCGTTTCAGTTTGTGTTCCCCTGAAACAGCCCCATTGCTGCCCCATTTCCCACCAGACTTAAAACATAGGTGACCTGACCAGTGAGTGTGCACTGCCTCCATGTGACCAAACAAGAAACTAAATTTTGAATTTTCCATTGTGAGATTTCTACTACTGCTTCCAAATAACTCTTCATAACTTTGAAACAAAGAAACAAACAAAAATAAAAATAAAAAGCTGCTGCTCAAATCATTGTGATTCCTGTTCATGGCCAATCAAAATGCTTGATTTTTTTTTTGGTGATTTTGTTTTAAAAAATGCACCAAATATTTATTTTCATGGCTCTGTAACATGTCCTTCATTTTCCAAGAGAACTATTCTGTAATAAATAAACTAGGTGGAATCCACTTGCCTAAATTTGGGAATCCAGTGCCATTTAGGTTCTCCTTTGCTCCCTTGATTATCTTTCCCCTTCTGCTTCAGATGGGTACAGGTGTTGTAAAGAGCTGTGTCATATATGTGACTCCATGTAGCCCCCTCATATGTCTTCACTCAGTATCTGTTTTAATTACTTTGATTGCTGGTACTGTGAATAATTCCTACCACCATGCCATGAAATGAATTTTTAAGTAAGCGGTTTTGCATAAAAACTAGATTTATTTTCTAATTTATTTTTTCAATGAAGCGTTGAAAGATCCTCTTTTTTTTTTGCTGTGATTCAGAATGAAAACAGTTTCCTAGATGGTGTGACTACTCTTGCCTCAGCATCATGCTGAACACATCACTCTGCAGCACCGCCATGTCTCCGTGTTGGCTCTGTCAGCCCAGGCATCAGCTTGGTAAAGGAACATATCAGAGCTGTTTGTTATCAGCATTATTTTAATGGTGCTCTGTGTGTCTTTCTCTCTTTTTCTTTCTTTTCAGAGATTGTTGGAGTAGGATGTGTCCTCAATGGAGTCAGGTATAAGAATGGAGAGACGTTTCAGCCCAACTGCAAATACAACTGCACATGCATTAATGGGGCTGTGGGCTGTATCCCCATGTGCACAAACTCACGTCCTCCTCTTGTCTGGTGCCCAAACCCAAAACTGATTAAGATGGCAGGGAAGTGCTGCGAGCAGTGGGTTTGTGATGACTCCAGGAAAATCAGGAAGACATCTCCACGTCACATCTCCTCTGCAGGTATGGTGAAGTGAGGCAGACCTGTCCTTTGCCATCAGACAGCTGGAGACAGAGTCTACAAGCAAAGTTCAGCTTGTACTGCCAGACCTGGCAGATGTCTAGTCATTGTGTGAAGGAGTCACAGACACTTCCCCACAGCAGGTACTGAAGAACAGGACAGGCATACACATGCAGTTTTCTCAAAACTCCTTGGCAGCAATGTGGATATGGATGACCTATCCCTGGAAGTGTTCAAGGCCAAGTTGGATGAGGCCGTGAACAACCTGAAAAAGTGTGGCATCCATGACCATTATAGGGGAGTTCAATAAAGATGATCCTTAAGGTCCTTTCCAACCCAAACCATTCTATGAATGTGAGATCCATCAAAGATGCCTGTGTAACCATTCTGTGGTTCTGCTACAAATCCCTCTTTGAAGTATGCATCTGCTGGAACTTTGAAGATATCACAAGTCCTTTTTAATGCTTTACCTTTGTTGGTTTTTTCAGTCTGAGCCCTCTGGGAAACAGAGTGGGTTCAGTATAATTTGGGACTGAGACTTTCTGTCTGTGTCCTATTGTTTTAGTAGTGCAATTTTAATGCCCCTATATCTTAGTAGTCTCAAACTTGAAAGCAGTTATTGTGGTGAAAGTTTCTTTGCCAACTGGGCTAAATTGTCTTTGTGTTAGGTTAGCTTTTCATCAGTTCTGGACTGATGATATTATTGAACTACATGTTTTGTGTATCACATAAGGTATCTGCTTTCCACACACTCATATTTGTAGCCCACTACACAAAGATTGGCACCATTTTTCTCAAGCATGGTCTCAAATGCTTAAGATGGACTCACTTTGCCGTCTATCTTAAATTTATCCTCAAAATACCCTGCAATGTAATGTACTGCTGTTAGCCACATTAGCTCCATATTTTAGGCTATGTCACAAAAGCAAAACTCAGGGAGAAGCAGGATGGTTGTTGTAAACCAGGTTTGTTTACTCAGTGGTAAGGGATTTTTTTTTTCCCAATCCATGGTCTGTATTTTTGCTGCACAAAACAAAGCTTCAGTCTCCATTTTGTGGGTAAAAATCATCGAAGTTTAGCCCTCACTTCTGTCCCTAATATCTCTGAAATGTGATGTAGGTCCAAATTCAAAGCATCTGCTACTGAAACTGCCCTTATGTCTTCATGGCCTTTGTCCCAAAATGGGTATAACACAGCTTTGCTTTCCTGACTTTCCTCTTGTAAGTAGAAGTCTTACAGAGATGAGACTAAGTTTTATTGTTTTTAATATTGTTATTATAATATTATATTTTTTATATAATAATATGCATAATATATAATATAATAATAATAATAACAGTGAGCAACTCAATGCAGCACTTTCTGTCAGTTTGTCTGTGGGCTGTCCTGTGAACTGCAAAGCAGTGGGCACTTTGGCTGAGGCTGTGAACAAACGTGAACTGGGGTTCCTGCCTGCCTTCAAAAAAGAGCCCACCCTTCTTCCAATGGCTACTGAGCTCTCTGGGAGCTATTCAAGCTGCTCTTCCTCACAGTGAAAGGCTGTGGCTGCTTCCCAAGCCCTCTGCCATCCAGCAGAGACTGTTGACCACTTTCTGCTACAGGGAATCAATTGAATGGGCTCAGAAATAAACCTTCATGGTGAGATCAGATCTCATCCCTTTTTTCCACCCGCTGGCACAGGCTTCTGTAATTGTTTGTATTGTGACAGCACCTGGGGGTCCCAGACAAGGACCCCCTTGTGTGAGGCTGTGAAGGGGAATAAAGAAATGAGCCCTGCCCCCAAGCGCTTGCAGCACTGGAGAGTCTGACACAAGTAGGTCGGCACAAAGGGGGTGGGATGAGGGGGTTCACAGGAATGCTGAGCCACTTCGCTGTAGTGTAATTATTTGGGTTAGTGACCTGAATGTGTAATGAGCTGGGGAGAGGGTGTTTAATATGTAAAGCTGTCTTGACTGAATAATGCAGGGTTAAACTGTCTCTACAGCATATGAGGGAGAGGATGAAGCCTGGCAGAAGAACTGCATCGTTCACACCTCACCCTGGAGTCCCTGCTCAAAGACCTGTGGGCTGGGCATCTCCACCAGGATTTCCAATGACAACGACCAGTGCCGGCTCCTGAAGGAAAGTCGCCTGTGCAACATGCGGCCCTGCAAGGTGGATATAACCCAGCACATCAAGGTGGGGGCTCTTTCTTTGTGTGCCCCTTCAGCTTTTGTTGTGCAGCATTCAGGCCTCAGAGGGCTGCACTTCTGCACTTACTGTGCTGCCAGAGTTCCAAAATGTGTCCTCCCTGTGCTTCCACATGCTGGAATGAAAACCTTGCCCGAGAGCTTAAGCTCCAGCCAAAAGGTCCTTGCAAAGAAAGGCAAGCCAAGACTGCTGTGTTTGATGTTGGCTGGACAGATCTGTACTGTTAGTGGAAAAGCAAAGCTGTGTGTCTGGTCATGGTTGTGAACTTCATTTTGCACGTATACTACGTGCATCTTTTGGGTTCGTATGTCTAAACATGAAAATATTTGACAGCCTCTAGGGCTTCCTAACAGCTTCAAAACCCTTTAAATATAGGAATCATAGAATAGAATCATAGAATCATTAAAGCTGGAAAAGACATCGGAGATCATCAAGTCCAACCTTTGACAGAATACCACCATGCCCACTAGACCACATTGCAAAGTGCTATGTCTGCTTGGTTTTTGAACACTACCAGGGATGATGACTTCTCCACTTCCCTGGGCAGCCTGTTCAAATGCTTAACCACTCTTTCAGCTAAGAACCTTTTCCTAATATCCAACCTGAATCTCTCATGGCACAATTTGAGGCCATTTCCTCTTGTCCTATCCCTATGTACCTGGGAGAAGAGGCCAGCCCTGACTTTGCCACAACCTCCTTTCAGGTTGTTGTAGACAGCAAGGTGGGTTTTATGTCCTACCAATGTCAGCATTTAACATTAACCTCTCTCTTTCTATTTTCTTCTCTGATTTAGCCTGGGAAGAAGTGCTTGGCTGTCTACAGGGCCAATGAACCCATGAACTACACTATCTCAGGATGTGTGAGCAAAAGTCCATATAGACCCAAATATTGTGGTGTCTGCACGGACAACAGGTGCTGCACACCCTACAAGTCCAAGACTATTGAAGTGAGGTTTCAGTGCCCAGATGGAACTGAGATTTCCTGGAAAATCATGTGGATCAATGCTTGTTTTTGCAACCTGAACTGCAGGAACCCCAATGACATCTTTGCCGACTTGGCTCATTACCATGATTACTCTGAAATTGCTAATTAAATTGGCTGTATGCTTGAATTGACCCTTTGCTCTGATTTTACAGAGGTATTAAAATAAAAGATTAATCTTCATCCATTTTCAATGTACAATTTGGTTTCTTCCTGAGTTAGGATGTTTAGTCTCCTTGTTTTGCCACACTGTTTTTGAAGAAGCCTTGAACAAACAGGATTTTTAACTCCAATAGGTCTTCATCCATTAATGGCAGCCAGAAATTCCTTTATGCACAGATTCTGGGACTTAAATTACAATTCTTTTGGCATTTATTCTCTCTGGCCATTTATTAGGCAGCAGTTTAATTGCCCAAAGGAAAGAATAGTACACTAGTATGACCGTAAAAATATGCCTGTCAGTAACTTAGACAGGAGATTCAGACATCCTTGTTGTAATTTCTTGAACAATGTTATCTAAGCTGGAAAACTGACATATATGCTATATTTTCAACTTTGGACATCAGGATTTGATGGTCTACCCCTTGGGATTAAAGTCTAGTATCTGTCACACTGAGATAAGATCTAGAACTGCCCCTCTGTCATTCTCAGTGAGATCCTACTTTGTGGTGAACTCCATGGAAAAAGCCTAGGGAGAAAAATGTTTCTCCTGAAATCTCTGTGTGATCAGTCTGTCTATCACTGCAATAGGCTGAGTTCAAGAACCTCTGTGTCCTGTTCTCCTTGGGGATCACCTCAGTCCCTTGGAGTATCTTGTGCCAGGGACATTTTTACAGTTCTCTACCTGCTCTGATCTTGAACAGCCTGAATGCTCTGAATCCAGAACAGCCATCCCAGAGCTCATGTTTTCAGGATAGATCCTCTGTCCAGGAGTTAGTTATTGCTCCTTGGCTAGTTCTGAAGACATGAAGAACGCTATGTAGAGAGCCAGGTGGGAGATAAAGGACAAGACCTCATGCACCCATTTATTCACATAGAAATTGTGTGGTCTGTGTCTGGGGACACCACCTCCTCCTCCCTATGGTGTTATCAGCATGCAGGTCACAGTTCCCACTGCCACCTTATCAGTGACACAAATCATTGTTTTACACAGTGGAGGAAAGGAGACAGGTGCTAAGTGGGAAAACAGTGTCAACCTTCCCATCAGCTCTGTGAATGTGTGGGTGAAGAAGGAGAGAAAATCTTTGGCATAGCTTCTGGTGCTTTAGTTCCAGCTGGACTGATGCTTAGAGTAAACATCAATGCAAACATTTTCTGCAGAAGTGATTTCACATGTCAGCTAAGAGAAGGAAAAAACCCTATCATTACCTTTCCAAAAAAATACATTTATCATTACCGAAGGGTGGTGGAGCCAGGTTTTTCTCCAATAAATTACTAGGACAGCACCCATGCCCCATGGCACATTTGCTATTGCTTCACTTGAGAGAGCAGAAATGTGCTTCTACATGGAGAACTGTAGTATCTGCTTCCAAAATCCCTGGTGGCAGTAGAACTGAGTGACACATGATCTGAAGATTGGACCAGTACAGGGCTGAACTTGGGATGATACAAGTGTTTTAAATTAGTAACTTATTTTGCTTTAGTTTCAGTTGGCAAGTTGTCTCTCTTTGTCTTGGTAACCCAGCGGAAGCTAGATTAGTTTCTGGGAGATAGAAATCTTTTTGGCTATGACGAATTAAAAATTCTTGTGAGTGGGCTGAAAATAATACCATCCCTATATAAAAAGAACTAGGAAAAATGCTGTATATCTTCAAAAGCTGTTAACTCCAATAGCATATTAGTTTGTATATGAGAATTTTGTCTTCACATTTCTCATAGAGCTAGGTCATTCCTCTATTCAAAGCCTTTGCTATTTTTTTCTTTAAGCTTCCATGAAATTTCCAGAGCCAGAAAAGAAGGGTGATCCTTGCCTGCATGTTTCAATGTTCTTTCCTCTTTGTTCATCTGGCAGTAAGGAACATGAGGCCACAAGCATTTTGCAAGATTTAACCTTGACCTGGATGATGTAACAGCAGAGGTCATACCTGACCTATTCTCCTCCACCCAAAGACCTCAGCACTTGCAAGACTGAGAATGTTACATTTTAAACTCCATCCCTTGGTTAAAAAGTTCCATGAGAACCTACAATAAAGAGGCCTTGGCTAAGAAGTTGACAGTGTTTTCCAAAAGGGAAGATGGTTTATATTGAGACATGTTTATATTATATATAAACCCATCTAAAAACAAGCCCATGTGTATATTTACATATATTCCTATGGTGCAATCTGTGGTGCATGAAAAGGACTGCATGTATAATGTGTGTTTATATGTACAATCAGTCTTTCTCTGTCGTACAAGTACACATAAAGAAACAAAACCAGGATCAGATCATGTACAAAAAGCTGTGCCTCAATAGGCTTGCTTTGCTTTGCAATTAGCTAATGCTGTAACTACCTCAATCAAATGCTGCAGTGGCTGTAACACACGGCTTTCACTGTGAGATAAAAGAAGCTATTGAAAGCTAATGCATGACCAGCAGCTCCAGTGTGTGTCAGTTTTTAGTGAAGTGAATGCCTGGAAACCACAGATCTTGCCCAATGCACCCAAGATGTTTCTGTTTCTAGCCTGGTTTCCTAAGGAAGCAAAGCATATGCAACCTTACTGTCCATTTGTTTGTATCCCTTTGTGAGAAATGCCAAACAAATGAGGCAGAAGTGTAAAGATCTCAGAAGCATTGCAATTCCTCCAATGAAAAATGAAATCAAAGAGCAGGACAGGGAAGAGGCCCACCACATTATCCCTGTCAAGCCCAGGTATATCTGCGAGGCAGCCAACACGTCCAAGACATCTGCAGTGTGGCCCAAACACCTCAGCAGCAGTGGAAAGGGGTTTTGAGCAGACGCACCAGTTGAAAATCAGCAGGCATGGGGGAGGCATAGCTGAAGGAATCACGGATGGGGAAGAGTGGTTATTGCACTGCTGTAAATAGTGGGGACGTTGGACACAAATCTGTAGGAAACAAAGCCTCCTTAACTCTACTGCTTTTATAACTGTTTGTGTGGTGGTTCTGAAAGGAGGAGAGCGTCACTTGTAGCAAGTGAACTTGACCTGCAGTTTGTGGTGCATTAGAGATGCTTTGTTTTAACAGATGTTTACAAACAGATTAGCCTTAGGACTAAGGCAACAGACCAGCCTTTAGATTCAGTTCCCTGGCTCCCTCTGTGCTTGGGCAAAGCATATATCTTTATAAAAGTACTTTTGTGGTTACTGTCTAAATACATTCAGGATCTTGATTCTCAAAGGCTTTCCTGGATCCAGCCCTTTGCTTCACTTTTCCTCAGTACTTCAGAGACAGAACAAGACCCTATTGTTTATTGCATCTGTTGAGAGTGAAAACTCCTCCAGCAGGAGCTGATGTTCACTGTACAATGGGCCCTGGTCTCTGCTGGGACCTGAAGTGGCACCATAACCCAAGAAAGTAACAGTAACAGCATTTAGGAGATACCAGGATCAGAGCTGGTGCTAGAATCCTCTGCTGCAGCAGTCCAGGGAAAGGCTTGAGAAAGGATGGGAGTGACAACTTTGCAAGTTGAGACAGTTTGACACACATCCTGCTCACAGCAATCGTCCTGTTGGTCTTGTAGGCCTTTTCATGGAATATCGTCTGGAATTTAAAACACCATTTCAGTGTACATGCGACTGGAAACAAGGTGTAGTGCAGTTGCCATAATTTTGATATGCTCACTAGGGTTGTGCTGTGTGTATGTAATATATATACACTGTGCAAACCCACAAAATTCAGAAACACTGTGTCATCTTGTAAATTAAATGCTGAGGTTCTTTTTCTTCCAATTTTTTTAAGGAGTTTTAAAACAAACAGTTTATTAAAGTGATAGAGACAGAAGGCTCTCACTACTAGAGGCATGAATCCATACATATACCTTCTTGAATTGTGGCTTTCCAATTTTGACAGTTCTACAAAGTTATACCTGTAAACCTCATATACTGATATAAGTGAAAAATTAATGGGAAAACAAGACTGGCTTGGCAGTGTCAGCCTGAATTATTCCAGCTATAAAACATATTACCTGTTCATAAAGCATCACAGTAAGGCTTTTTTAGGTGGGATGTTGTTGCTATGGTTTAAATAACCTCAAAAGTTGTAAATAGTTAATGAATCTGTGACTGACACCTCATTTAGAAGCTTAGGAAAGCAAATGAAGGTCTGCTGCTGGCAGTTCTTTTCACTTTCTGGTCTCCTTGCCTGGCCAATGTCCAAGTGTGCTTTTGTAAACTGTGACAAAGCCCTGAACTGGAGGACACATAAAAATAAAGAGCCAGTAATATGTTAATAAAGGATGATGTGGAAACATTTCCTTCAGTGTGAAAATTTTGGCAGCTTGGGAAAGTCAGGTATTCCCCAACTCATATGTCCTTGTTTGCTGGTCTGTTTCTGGCTCTCCATTTGTTTGAGGGTTTTTTTTCCCTTACTGGACTTCGAACAAACTTCTAGAGTCTCTGAGCAAAGTGGAGTGTGTTCTCAAGCCTCCTAAGCATGACTTCATTAGCAGCTTTTGAGAGGCTGTAGAATTAACCTGTTTGCAGCACCCATCTGTACCAAAATTGTTCAAACAAGATTATTAAGGACACAGGGGAAAAGCATTTAAAGAATCGTTACACAATATCCTTTCATTTATATATCTTCACAACTAACCCCAGTAAGGATTCTACCCTTAAATTCCAGAAAAATATACTCATAGAGTTTTCCCACAAATCAAGTTTGCCTTCCAGCCTGGAGCAGGTGACTTGCCTTGGGAGGAACTTAAACGCTGTGAGTGGCCTCATGACCTAAAGAGTGCTGAGTTGGTGTTGGGCTTGCTTACGCTTCACTGGATTTTGCCTGAGAAAGAACCTTCTCCCCAGCCTTCTCTTTCAGTGTGCCTTTTTATTTATTTTTTTTTTCCCCTTCTGCTGGTTTGTTTGCTGGAAAAGGCAGTCATCTGCATTTTTAAGCACTTCCCAGCCAACTGTGCCTCTGGCAATAGCTTTCAGCAAAGGTTCCATATTTCTCTGCTGCCTCTACAGGCACCAGAAGCCCCATCTGGCCTCTGTGTCCTGTGCTTGCTGGTGTGACAGCTGCCAAGTGCATGATCTTGCATGAAGAGCTTCCTGACTGCTTTCATTAGTCTGAGAAAACCATCATCTCCTGAGCATTTTGCACTTTCCAAATGAAGTGCTGACCCTGTGCTAGGTTCTACTTCTGTAGGATCTCCCCTGCCCCAAATCTGCATGAGTGGCAGAGAGGGAATCACCACAGGATTCACATTTTTATATTGGCAGCTGGTGGTAAAGAAGTAAGGGTTTTTTTTGGTCACTGATTATCATTAAAAATAAATGAAAACATGTTGCTATCAGTCAGTAAATGACGATTTTTAGCTAGAGAGACATAAATGTGGGTCTAAGGTCCAGCAAGGGAGGGTCTGACAGTGTTCATCTCTCTGTTGCACGAGGAGCTGGGTGGCACCTTTGCAGAGTGTGGGTTCGTCAAACCCTACAAGCAGCTTGGCCGTTCCTTATGCTCATGCAGGCTTTGCTGGGAGCTGCCCCAGCCCTCCCTCAGTGCTACTGCCCAACAAACAGCCCTTCCCTTCCCCAGCCCCCTCTGCACACTGACCTTGGCCTGAATACCATAATCCACTCCAGCCATAAGCAATTGCAGAGAGTGGCAGGTCATCCAAGGATACTTTTCCCAGCTCTGCTGCAGGTCACAGCTAACTGTCATGCTTCTGCTTGGGAAGTTAGACTACCTGTTATCCTCTTTCCCAACCATTGGATTCTTCCGGACCTGCCTAGAGATGTCTGCATGCAGTGTGTGATGTACATCCCACAGCCATCAGTGCAAATATATATAGGGTATATGGGATGCAGGACTGCTTGTTTAATGACATCCATACAACAACTGTCCTCCAGCCCCCAGGAGTGCTGGGTATGTGAACGATCCCCACGCTGAGTTGCAGGGAACAGACATTGAACTGTTTGGCAGTTGGAATCAGAAGCCTTTTTTCCTTTTGTCCCCCCTCCCTTAACACTGGTCAGCAGCTGTGTTGTTTATAAAATGAATGGAGCCCTTAATGAAGCAATACATAGAAACAGTGAGAGGCTGTGTCTGTCTGTTACAAAGGGTTGAGGGGGAAGGGTTGAGCTCTTAAAATACCCTGACGTCCTTTCTCTCAGTTATTTAAACATTAGGCATAGCAATGATCAGCTACCAACATAAAGCCTATATTTGGCTCAGTGGAAACGCTAAATCCACACATCAAAACAGCTGTTCATAGAGACAGACCAGGAGAGGCTTTCTCTTCCAGTGAACATAAAATAGTGCAGAATAGTGTAAAAAAAAAAAAAAAAAAAATAAGGTTGGGGGGGGGGGGCAAAGT
>VXBX01000771.1:1012301-1024809 GCA_013400415.1 Scytalopus superciliaris | reverse complement strand
AAAAAAAAGAAAGCTTGTGGGGGAGGGCCAAGTTGCAGCAGCACTGCTCAATGTGCTGAATTGATGGATGCAACAGCACCCATTACCAGCAGGATTGCAGCAGATACTCTGCCCAAGATACAAAAACAGATATGAAGAGGATTCCAGCACTGGAGAGAAAAATAAGCAGCTTTGCTATAAACAGTTTTCTCTCCAGCTCAGTCCGTCACTTGTAGCACATGACATTAATCATAAACCTTGAAAACACATCTAGGTTAAAGTTTCCAGCTGTTCAATCTGTAGAGACTTTTAAAGAGGAAAGCAGCATCCTTCAGCACAAAAGTCCTGCTGCCACGACATGGTATTGGCACATCCTCTCCCACTCCTTCTCTGCCAGGACAAGGGAAGGGAAATACATCTTGAAGTTCAGACAGATTTTTGTGCAGTAGATGCTGAGGCCCAGGCAGAGGTGGAAAGAACTCAGATTTCAGCAATGACATTCTTTCTAGCAGTGGTTTTGAAGATCACCACTGCAGCAAAGATTTGGTATTGAGATATATTAATTCAATCAGGAAGTCGCATGGTCCTTGAGACCCCATTCTCTTCTCTTCCACCCTTTATAACCCCAAAAGCACAATGAGAGGTGAACTGGTTATTTTCAGAAAACCTCCTGTTATCAAGCCTGAATTTCCTCTGTGCCACAGGAGCTCCTTGTCCCCTGGCTGCCATTTATATTTGGAGAAATAAATGAAACTTCAGCTCACCTTTTCTTTGTTAGTGACACTACATGATTCAGGCTAATTCTGCCTTCAAGAATAACACAGAAATCAGCTTTAGCAAGCTCTGATAAAAGTTTTAATGAAAAATTCTAGTAAATCTGAAAGCCACTTGCATCTCTTTAGTTACAGCACAAGTTAAAGGTGCCAGGAGACCAGTACTGCAGGGAAAGAGGAGTCATAACTCCTTGAAAAAGGTAAGATATTACTCCTCTGTGCTGCCCTCCAGGTTTTCTCTGCAGGCACACACCGTTCTTTGCCAAATGAATACTTTTTGTTGCAAAACTGACATTTATAGTGGTCCTAGCAACTCCTTGCTGCTCGCAAGTGTTCGCAGATCCCTTTGTGCTGCAAGAAGGCTTGGATGCCTTCCTCCCCATTAAACTAAAATAAACTGCTTGGGCTTGACAGGCACACCATGGTGTCCTTGTGGAAGGAATGATTAGCCATTCCCAGAAAAGCTCAGCAAAGAACATAACTTTGCCCTTCTTTTGTAAAGTCGAATTGGCACAGGTTCCTCCTGTTTTCACTGGCACTGGCTGTGGTTAACCAAATCAAGTCCTTTGCTGGTATCAGTCCAATCATGACTGCTGAATCAGCATATGTAGCAGAGCCTTGGTTCAGACATGTCAAATATTTGCTTTTGCTTCTTCCTATCATGGGATTTTTTGAGATACAGGAGGAATGAGCAGCCCAAAATAGTTCCTGTAAAGCCAGAAAGCTGCCTGCCCCTGAAAATGCCAGTATGTTAAGTAAGGCACTAGGTTAATCTTTACTTTTCTGAAGATCAGATTCTTGCAACAGGTTCAAAAAGAAATGCCTTTAGAAACCCAAAACGTCATCTGTAATTTAAGTAGAGAGGCCTGAATATTCACCAGATATTCACCAGGAATATGTCATATCAATGTATTTACAGATCAGCTTGGGATCAGAAATGACACAATAAGCACAGCATGAGCACCAGGGAGGAAATCAGTGTAGGGATCACAGGTCTGCACTAGACAGTACTAGATCCAGGGGAACAAAGAAAACTTCAAACAACAAATAATACTCTGTATCATGGCTCAATATTTTGCTATATTTCTTAGAGCAAAATTATCCTTTCGTACTAATATAGCCAACAAAAATGCTGAAGTGTGTGGTGTTTTCTTAGTTTAAATAGTGGGCTGGAGTGGGAGTCAAAAAGGTGAGCACAAAAGTAGGGAATGGCAGAGATATAAGCAAGAGAAAAAAGATTACATTGATACAGAAGGATGACAAGAATATACTTGGACAAAGATTATTGCACTCCTGGTAAAACACAAGGACACCAGAAATTGCAAAGTTACAAATTTATTTGTTTTGAAATAAATACAAATACTTCATTAAGAAACTTTTCTGGATAGACTTTACACAATAGCTTTATTCTTTCTGGAAATTGTCTGTTCTTCCCACAAACCATTATGGATATTCTACACAAGAGCTGAAGTTAGTCAATATAAAGTAACCTAGATGGTGTTCTTCTGAACAAGCAATCCCAAAGTATTATCATTTCCTATTTAGCTGCTCAGCCTTTGAGCTTTTTGTTTTTGTGAGGACTGCAGTTCAGCAGGTATGCACTGGAGCTCAGGAAATCCTGTCCTGCTATCTATGGAAGGACAAATTTAAGAACACTCAACTGTGAAGATCTGACTGGCAGAAAGGTATCAAGCCACTAGCTTCAAAGAAAGCAACCCAAGGTATCAGGAGGCCACACAAAGATGCAGAACCAGCAGACCATGACATTTACGCAGTCATTAGACACTGTATTTCAGAGATAGTGTTGCTGCTCCACCACTTCGTGGAACACACTTCTCAGCATCAGAGAGATCTCATCAGTTTCAAATCCAGTAATTAGTGGCAGTTGAACATACAGTACTCAATTACATGCCATCCCAGTTATTCATCTCTCCTGACAAAGAACAGCTGGATTTGACTTAGCTTACAGAATTCCAAATTTATCACAATTGTGCTGGACACAAAAACTTGAGCTGCAAAGATAAGAAGCTTTCTGAAGGAAAAATCAAGCTGTGCCTGCTTTGCTGGCATGTATGGCTCTGCTACTCATTGCAGCTACACCAAGTTCTGCAGTATGGTAAACCGTTTGGCCCAAGTTTCCAAACAAGAAATCCTACCTTGCTTATCAAATTTAAATCATGTCCTCTTTTGGCTAAGCAGGCTTTAGGGTCTAGGAGGGGGTAAGGAAAGGAAGAATGAAACTAAATCTCAAAAAAAGTGAAAT
The DNA here is from genome assembly GCA_013400415.1 of Scytalopus superciliaris. Taxonomy (NCBI): domain Eukaryota; kingdom Metazoa; phylum Chordata; class Aves; order Passeriformes; family Rhinocryptidae; genus Scytalopus; species Scytalopus superciliaris. The sequence continues at coordinate 1,021,794 of VXBX01000771.1, read as the reverse complement.
AAAAAAAAAGCTTAAAGTTTTAGTTCATCTCAAAGTCACATTAAAATTGCCTATTTTAGTAGTATATTTATTGTACATAGGAAAACAGGCTTGAATACTAATGAATTAGAAGGCCTATAAATGCACAATACATTAATTTCTCTATCATTGAAGTCAAGCTATATACAATGAATTCAACTCCAGCTTCAACATGAGGCCATAACACATTTGTTTCATTTCCTTTCATAGAAGTAATCCACAATATTTTTCTCCCCCTCTTTGAAACTCATCTCAAATTGTGCCAGTTTACTTCAAGATAATAACAGATAAAGGGGCCTGTAACAGATTTGATTTTAAAGGAGGGTATTGAGTAATTCTGGTTTGACTCTGAAGTGTTCACAACCACATCAGCTTTTGGCAAGTATCCTTTAGAATTTGGCATCCACTGAAGGAGGGCACAATAGCAGCAGCTGTCTGAGATACAAGAATAACGATAGAGCAAATGAGATGCTTCTTTTCTTTGGTCCCTGTCAGACCCTGGTGAACAGAGTTCATCCTACAGAATAGCTTGAGATTAATACCAGTTATGTTTTTGTGATACACAGGGGGCATCCATTACTTTTTCCACACTGTAACCAGTTTAAACCTCCCACAGCCATCTAACAGGACACTTCCATGGACTTGGGGCTTGATTGTTCAGCATTGCTTGCCGAGTTCGGAGTCAGCTCGATGCGTGTGTCTGTGTGGGAGCGGTTCCTGGAACCATCCCCAGTGTGGGATCGGCTCCTCGTTCCCTCCCCAGTGTGAGACCGGCTCCTCGTGCCTTCCCCGGTGTGAGACCGGCTCCTCTGTCCTTCCAAAGAGGTTACACTGGAACCAGAAGCGGTGCGGGATCTCATCAGCCTGGTCATGCTAGCAGAGGGCACTGGAAGAAGAGTCTTTCGTTAATTCCTTCCTTCATGGTCTTGGAAGAAAGCCTTTGCCTTCCTCTCCAACCCTGACCACTCCTAGAGAAACCTTCAGGGTTGAATATATACTTTTTGTGGTAGCTTCACATGCAGAAGTACCTTCACTGCTCCAGGTATACAGCTAAGGAGCCCAAATTACTCTGTCAAAATTAGTGGTCAGGGCTGAGGGATTTAAGGCAGATTTATGGCACATTTCTGTGGCTGCAAAAATACAGAGATCAACTGAAGGGACCCCATCAGACCTCCTGTTATTTTCATATGTTTAACCCTTGCTGGCAGCCCAGACTAGCAATGCATCTGCACAAGCAGCTGTCAGAAGCACATATGTGAAAAACAAATGGCTACAAGTCAAAGAAGTCTCTGAGCTAATGAGGTTTTAAATGTTGCATGAAGTATATGAACCATATCTCCTGTGATGCCACAAGGGGACACTATTACAAATATCCACCTTAAAAATACAAAGTAAAACAGGTATTCGTGGGTGTAAGCTGTTCAAAAAGCTCTCTACTATTTAGTAACTTCACTTGGACTGAAAACCTTTTGCCTGGATACCACAGGTGGTTGTTCTTTCCACTTGCATATCAAACTTTGAAAATATCACACATTTGGGATCAGAGACTCTCTGGGTACTTAGATACCAAATTAACTCTGGTAGCCAGATCAACCATTCCATAAAACCAATACTTACTGTATCCCATTCCCTGAACAAAGTATTTGAAAGCTTCTGCAAGCTTGGCAGGCTGCAAAAGAGAGAGAGTGTTATTGTAGGCAGCACTCAGTGGGTTAGTTACATTATTATGTTACAGATGTCACAGGTGCCTTATCTTAACAGGAATCTCTTAAATATTCTCTGGGTTCTAAAGACACTCTAAAAAACTTCATTTATGAGAAAAATCCACAATTCCCCTCTCTAGCATACTCCCTTGCTCCATTATTTTACAAAATGGACAGATGGATTTGGGAAGGAGATTTCCAGGGAAGTGATGACAAGTCTGGCTCAAACTTTGCTTGTGCAGTTGCTGAAGCAGGTGAATGAAAGAATAAGTCAGTGGAACTGGCCTCACAAAAAATGCAAGGCAGTTCATACACAGGCAGCAACTGAGCAATTCCTAATCAGCAGAGAACAAAGTCAACTGGTCAGAGCTGGTAGTTATGTTTATAGGGCGAGAAGAGCTCAGCAGGAATACACAGGCACAACTGCCTATGACTGACATTCTTGCAATGGGGCACTCCTGTTTTTTCTCTGCTGCTGACAGTAGCCACATGAGCCTCACCATTTCAATCATTGCACCTGAAAATATTTTTTGTGTAATTCTATCTGAATCACTGCAAAGAATGGACTCTATATAACAAGCAACACACATACTATTGTGTGGCTTTATTAAAAAGGCCTTCTCCTGACTCCTGCTGTTGGAGCACACACTGCCTGGGGGACAGTCACAGGGACTTCAGCTGCAGGCAATTACAAATTGAGGTTTTCCTTAAGTTCACAAACACCACATTATATTGCTTAGAAATATGTTTAGATGTTAGATGGCATTACAAAGCTGATTTACAGGTCAGCTCTTTTCGTGAGGCAACACAAAAATACAGGTAAATTTTAACTTTCCCAGCCTGGTTTTAATAGCAGCTTAGAATTTATGCCAAAATATATTTCAGAAGCTCCAGTTCATCCTCAGTCAAGTCTATGTATCCAAGAACATAATGTTGTTATTTCCTGATCTATACTATAAATAGTCCATATAAGAATGTTTTTTAAATGCTAGTGCTCAAGCCTTAATCCACATCACTTTAGTAAACAGGCAGAAAATAAAACCTCTGCATTCCCACCTCAGATCTTTACTTGATTAAGACCTTATTATGGAAAATAATATCCCCTCCCAATCTTAGTTTTGCGCTTCATTGCTCTTTTAAGAAAAAAGAAAGCTCAAATGACCAATTGACATCACCATTCATGAAATCATAACCATCCTTTTGGCTGACATTTGGGAACAGCAAGTACCCTACAGGAAAACACCCATTTGTTGCAGTCTGACACACTGCAGAACAGGATTAGTAGGATTTCTGCCAGCTAAATCCTACCTGGGAAACTTGGGGGAGCCCACCGCAGTCAGCCATCTGAAATGGGATAAGAACAGCCAGTTAGTGCAATGCCAGAGGAACTCATTTATGCTCAGGATATATTAAAATGACCTTTTTAGCTATCTGGCAGAAAAACATGTCCTTTTGTTATGTGAATAGCATACATATGGATAAACGTATCAAAGTAAGCTGTTAAACACTTCTAAAAGCTATGACTGCACCCCAGAGTGTCTTGACCATCAGGCAAAGCATCAGCTGGAGCTACAAACACTTTTTACTAGGCAGTGATTACCAGTTTCTTAGAAACCAGCCTAATAGTCCTGGTTACAAGTTCAGCTCTGAATTGCAATAACATGACTCTGTATTGACCTGGATGACAAACAGTGGAGAGAAAAACACCCAAAGCTCAGAGGTGAGAGGGAAAAACAATTTGCTGAGATTGCGGATGGCAAGCACCAGCCTGACTTGCCAAGGGAAGCAGGGAAAGCCAAATGAGAAAAGCTATCTTGAGTGCATGAAATATTTTTGGAGGACATCATTTTTCCTGCCACTCCACCCCTCAAAGTCAACCCAACAAAAACAGTCCCGTTCCAAGGAACACCACAAGCTCAAAACAGTGGAGTTGTAAATTACAGGAAATCCCAAATCCTATCTAGGATTAGTTAGCAGCAAAACAGGCCTGCAGTGGGAACTGGCATCAGCCATATCCCTGGACTGAGCAGAGGCTGGCCACTAATGCAGGGTCTGAGATAGTGTCAGAATCTTTCTTAGGGTGTGTGCCATGTCCACAGGATAGGGCAGCAGTGTAACTCCTCAAAGTTCAGAGGAAAAAGCATAATAAATAATGATATCTTTTTTTAAATAATTCTCACTGATCAGTTCAATAAGCAGTAGAAGTTCACAGCAGAAGCATGACCAAACTTGTTTCACCATTTACATGTTATTATTTCATCAGTAACAAGTTGAAGACTGCACCCATACTCTGAATGCCAAATGTGAGCCAAAGCTTTTGCATGATGTTGTACGGTTTGGAAGTGTATTTTTATCAACTTTCTGAAAGTAACAGTAAGGTATCCTGGTCTGTACCCTCATAAAGGGTAGGGTTACCAAATTGTGGCTGATATATTAGCTATCAATGCATTTGACACTACTGCTGAGGGACAGGCAAGTAGAGGAACAGAATGAGCTGGTTTGCACTTCCACTATGCTCATGGCTTCTTCAAACATTTCAAAATACCTCAAGATCAGCTTTGTCAGCTCTAGTGAAATTCATTATGGGTATGTGAAATACAGAGCATTTCAAGTTTTGTCCCTGGTGTTTTAAAATGGAGGAGTTGAGAAATTCTCTGCTGTTAACTCTGAGAGGAGCCCCTAGTCTTATTTATCCTACTAAAATACTATTACCCTGAAGGAACTCCCTTTCCACATCAGAACTGGATTCTCACTGTGTTATCTGTACTGCAGCACATCACTCTGGTTCTGCTTTTTTAGTTAATCCAACTGGTTTTACATGAGAGGAATGTTTATTTTGAGAGATCAGTTTTTGTTATTACCTTTAGAAGCGTGGTCCTTGTTGGGTCCAGCTTTGAGTTGCATTCAACCTACATAAAAGAATAGCAGCATAAGGCATTGTATACAAGATTTTAATTATGAGCTGTTGGATAAAAACAGATTAAACATCCTGTTTTCTGGCTTAATACACAGTAAACTGATTATCTTATACTTCTGCATGGAGACTATGTATACATATATGCATCTTTAAACCCAAGCAACTTCACATTTCTGACTGCTTTTTTTTCCCATGTACAAACCCATGAGTTGGGAATTGTAGATTTTATTTTTTCATCTGTCTCTGGGACTCCAGTGGCAACAAGTGTTGTTTATCTTGTGATGTGGGGTCATCTGGTAGCATCCCAAGTGGTGAGCAGCTATGTGGCCATGGGCCAGCCAACTGAGCATGCCCATTAAGACACAACATTTGAAGTCATCCAGTCATCTGGGGTGAGTTATAATGGTCAAAAAGCAGCTCTTCGCTTCCATAGTGATTCAGGGCACAGCTCCAGCACCACACAACAAGTTAAAATACCAGCAGCAGATTCCTCTCTGAAGGAAAATATTTGCGGTTCACTAGAACTGCTGTGGTGATTGTTCCTAACGTGGTAGCTATTGAATAATGGTGCACAGACAGGGGACAAACAGCAGGGGATTAATGGCAGCTCTCCTGCGGTCTGGAAAAGGAGAGCCAGCTGGGCTGGATCGATAGCCAGCGAGGCTGCTGTGTGGCAGCAGCTCTGATGGCCTTGTGCAGCTGCTTGGCTCACCCACCCATCACCCAGCAGAGTGGCAAAGATGTCTCGAGGTACCCACCACTGCATCCACTGCTGGGGAGCTGTCTCCGACCACCAGGAGGACAGGACATCTACAAAGAAGAACACAGAACTGATGTTATATCTGTGATCCAGCCTAGACTTGCCCCAAGCTGCATTTTGTGTCGCTGGAAGGATGAGACACTTAAGTGTGTGGAAATGATTTGGTGTGTATTGCAGACACCTTAAACATACATCAAATCCACTCACTGCATTAGCTGTAGATCTACAGACAAGCTCTGATTCCTTGCTTGAGAATCTGTCCTTTTCCCCACCTGGCAGCAAACCAGCCCTTGCCAGTGATCTCATTCCTTGCTTAATAATAAATTGAATGTAGGCAGCAGCGTTGAAGTGTCACCCACACCACCAGGCCCCTGAGGTCCAACTTTTGGATCTGTCCATCCAAATCCAAAGAGATTGGCAGAGAAGCAGAGTCTTCTGTGTAACCATCAGCAGCTGAGCAGAGAAGGACTTGACAACTGTTGCGTTGCACAATTTGCAGCATAAGTTAAAAGCTGTTAGAAGATCTGACAGTCATTCTCATACCTGCTCCATCTTCCTCAATGCTTTTGTTTGATTGTTTTTTTAAATGGTTTGGGTTGGATTTTTTGGTTGTATAGGCACAGCTCAAGTACATTCAGAGCTACAGTTTTCATTAGCTACAACCCACTACTGAATGAGGCTAAGTACATCTACTTTTTAAGTACTTCGTAAACCCAAGTTTGCACACTCATGGTGATAGGAATTACTTAACTTTCTACTTCAGTATGCTTGTCAAGTCTGAAGAAAAAGTCTTCCTAATGGCAGTCCCTGACTTGCTCTAAGCTCTCATCTCCTACAGGAAATTACAGGACCCTTTTCTAGCACATAAGCACATGCAACTACAGCTCTGCAGTGCATTTGCAATGCACCTACTGATCGCACCTCTTACCTCACATAATATACAAGTGAACTGGTAGGAAATAAAATACTTACTGAAGGGTGACAACATTTACTCCAGGAACAGGGCGCTCAATCTCTAGGTCTCGCCGACTGAAAAAACAGAGAGAACAAAGATCTGATACACTGAAATTTTACAGATACTTCCATATTCTTCTAGTTTAAAGAAAGCACAGACATATTAATTTAATCTGATACGTGTTGTAACCTCCATTACTGATGTAGAACCATACTTAGACTGAAGGATCAATGCCTTAGTTCAGTCCCAGGGTACCATCTTTCACCCCACAACAGCACAAGGTCCTTCTCCCATTAGCAAACCAGCTGAGATCCCCAAAGGCACTTTCAAGCAGAACTTTATACTAGGGGAACACATGTAATTTCACCACACAAGTAACATTGTCTCTAAAGAGCTGGACAGCCTCTTAAAACAGTTTCCAGTCAGAAATCAGGTAAATGTATTACCTGTTGTAAGAGTTGACAAAGAGATGAAGGTTGGTTTGATTCATATCATTAATAATATGCTGACGGTAAGTATGGATCAGGTCATGGTTGCTGTGAATCTCTTCCTAAAGTAGAGACAGAATCATTCAGAATAGGGGCTATTTTCTGAAAAGATCTGAAGACATGGCACAGCAGTTGCACATCAGACTCATAACTACACACCAGGGCTGCACCTTGACGGAAGGGACAACTTTCAGCACCCAGAATTCATATTAGTTTCTGACTGCAGTACCACAATTTTCACTTTAAAACTCCAGTACGTTGTAATGTCAAGATCTCACAATTGCAAAACATGTAATTGTAGTGCAGATGGTTACAGTCAGACAAGTGTGAGGTTTTAAAACATAAAAAAAGATTCAGGGTAAGAAGCCTAATAAATGTTTCCAGGGTAAAGCAGATGTTGAAAGCTTACACATATGTGATGTGGAACTCAATTTCACAATAGTAAATAACTAAGCTTCAAGGACTTCAGTAACATTTTCAAACAGTTTGGTTCTGAAGTCTTTATAGATTAGTTCCTTGTTCTGCTGGAATGGAGTTTTCCATTGCACTTACTAATAGTTTCAAGCACAGCAAAGTAGCCTCAGAAAACAGTACAGTACTTTCCATTAGGCTTGCACTCAAGAGTGCCATTAGTACTAATAACCAGATGTCAGACCTACAAGTATATTATATAAAGATCTGCAGGGTAATTCAGCTCAGGACATGAGCCTATACAACATTTAACACTCATGCTTAAGTGTTGGCTGTCTAAACAGAGAGCTGCCCCTACTACAGTTGCCACGACTGAGATGCACTTAAGTCCTCAGAACACAGCAAGCCCCATGGCAGCATACCACTGCCAGACTACTGGGAATGCAGGTATAAAACCTATCTCACAATTTAACTTTGTCCTTTGCTGTTTCAGTGAAGAATTCTCCCCTCCTCCCAACCCCAGGAGGTTAAATGCAGATGACTGAATACACCAGAGGAATCTTTTGAACATTCTTACCTTTCCAAATAGATGTGAAATGACCATGTCTGGCAAAGCATTTGTCCAACCTGAAATCTGAACAGCACGATTATCTAAGTATCTGCTACAAACAACACCTGAACAATTGAAACCTTCCAATTACCCATAAACAAATGTTTCTCTGCTATCTCTATATGTACAATATCCTGGACTGGTATTTCTCCTCTCAATCCAACTATAAGACAATTAGGGGTTATGTTTGAGTCACTCATAAGATGATGGTTTTTTTTTTAAATGCAGTTATTCAGGAAACACACTACTAGTGGCATAAGTGTCTATGGAATCGCTCCCTGCAGGAACACCAAGGGAACCAGCCAGCTAGGTATCATTTACCTCACTGCCAAATCTGCTCCCTAACAACCCACACTGACAATACAATGGAGCTGGTACCTTAAACTCATGACCCACAATGTGTACTTTGGCTTTGAAAGGAGAGAAGAATATAGGGCACACACTGTACTCCTAGGGTTAGCAATACTTGAGAGGTGGAAGGTAGAGGCACAGATATGGAATAATTTAGTTACAACAAGACATTGTTATTACATTTTTTTAAATAAGTTTGTATATCAGTTTATTTTTATAAGTTTCATCTGGGAATACATTTAGTAACTAAGCCTTGAAAGAATGTTATATGCTACCTCTGCAAGTTTCTCCTTGTATCAGTGTTCCCATTGCATTTAATATCATCCTAGATGCTTACAATAGGTTGATTCTGTGTCATTAAAAGATGACACACTAATTTTTGTACTTCTCATAGTATTTAGAAAAACTGCCATTCACTTAAATATGCCCCTGAATGATATGAAGTGCCTGCCATCAGTTTACCCTGAAAATTGTTTTAACAGGTTAAATTTGACTAACATGTAATATAACATTTACACTTATTTATACGCATTGGTTCCAGCAAGTTTTTTTTAAGCCAATTTTTAGTGCCTGTTTTTCCACATTGCAATGTTTCTTACAACTACAAAAGAATGCAGTTGACAGGAGCTTCTTTATATGTGAACACTTTCACTTAAAATTCTCCTTGTAGGAACAATCTGTCCACAGTTACTTTTCTGTGGACACAAAGACTTTTCTGAGTCTTTTTGGCATCTAAGACTCACACAGATGATTGAAACATGAAAGATGTTGTTCTGAACATTTTTTTCTGTGCTCTAGTTCACATTTTGGGCTGTTCTGGTAAACAAAGCCATGAACAAGAAGGAACTGAATGTTATACTACACTTGAAAGATGTTTCCAAAACTCCTATGTCCAGGTGTATTGTTCTCCCTAGCAGTTATTGGCTCTTAAGAATTGTCCATACCCAATAACTCCATTATGCCACAGGTATCTGTATATGTTCTCCTCAAAGTATTTATTTTTATCACTAGCCCTGTAGGAGGTATTTTTGCAAACGGAAGAGTAAACCCAAAAGGAATAATTCTGGGATATTGTGCTCCTGCAGCCATGCTTTGGCACACAAGCTTGCCCAGCTCCTCATGTTCAAACAGCTTACAGTAAGATTTATTTTTTCAACTTATAGATGTTTACCTTAGTTGCTGCCCAGTCCATCCAACCTTCAGCACAAGGATTTACATTAATGAGAACTAATCCCTCCACCATGTCCGCATGGTTTAACTGCAAAAAAAAAAAAAAAAAA
>VXBX01000771.1:983043-1007010 GCA_013400415.1 Scytalopus superciliaris | reverse complement strand
TTTTTTTTTTTTTTAATTAGTAATATCAACCCCCCAGGAATAGCCAGGCTTCAAAGATCTGGATGTGTTTTTAAATATCAAAAACCGATTAAGAAACAGTGAATTGTGTGAAGTAAATAGTACTGGTGAAAAGAACAAACTAGAGCATGTCTGGATATTAGCTCATTAAATGACAGATAAGATAAAAAGCACTTAAAAGTTTTTTTCCTAATAAGGACTTCCTTGGCTATGGACACAGTCAGCACTCATTTAGTCATCCTGACTTGAGATATACTTCATACAAACCCACAGCAGCACAAGACTGGTTATCAGACAGGAACCTAAGGCAAAGCCCCAGCAGTGTTGTTTTCAGTCCTGCTGGCAATACACTCTCAGCCTCCCTAGACATGTTTTTACAGCATTTATACAAGGTCGTTATGAACCACCAGAGATCTTTTGTTCCTGTAACTGAAATATTCTAATTATTTATTTGAAAAAGGTTAAAACAAAAAAAAAATCGGAGAATTAAACTTGCTGTAAGAGAGAAGCTACGTGCCATTTGTCAGGTTTCAATGCACACAAAAAAGCAAGGACCTGGGGAAGGTTTCCTAACCATCGCTGCTTCCACACCTCAGATTCCAGCAGCAGTGTTATGGATCCAGGCCATACCTGTGCTGATAAATAAAAACTCTACTTACGGTTCAGCCCGATGTCATGGTAGGTGAGGATGGCCGGCCGGTTCCCCCGGGGAGTCCCACACATGGTGACACGGACCGAGCCATGCACTGTCTCCACATCTTGCTCCTGTAGAGAACAGGAAGAATGGGAAGAGTCTGTCAGGGGATTGTCCAAGTGCTGCACATCTGCTGCAGCAGACCTTGTCCAGCCATGAGCACAGGTCCTGCCCATGCCAGGGTCTGCTCTACCATCCCTGTGCTAACAGCCCCTGTTCTCTCCCACAGTGGGGGCTCTGTGCTAACATTTTAAATCTGTCACCTACTCAGGTCCACAGACAACTACAGAAGCACTTAAGCTTCTAACTCTAACCAGATGTTGAGGAAATAGTTAAACAGTTTTAAACCTCATTAGAAGGCAGCATAAGAAAACAAATAAAGCAGTTTGGTGTAGCGACACCTAAAAAAAAGGAGCTTACAACTATGACCCTCAACATTTGCAGAAGTGCAAGTTGCCAAGATAAAATACTTTTGTTTTTTAGAAAAAGGACTCAGCAAATAACTACTACTCCCTAAAGAAAGCAGTATTAAGTAGACTGTATTTGCCATGAAGACTTCTCACACTGTGAGGTTTCTGATTGCAGTAGCCTTCCCCAGTGAAAACAACAGCAACATGTGTTGTCTTCATGGCTTGTGAGGTACACACCTGAGCATAAAACTAACTGTCTAAAGTTATTTTGCTATAAAGCAGAATAATCACAACATCAATAATGTGATTAAGAGGAAAACAATGTTTATAGAGGCATGCTGCTATTATTTGGCATAATAGGAGTTTGCGCTATTTATCATTAAATAGTATTTAATAAAGCCAAGGACACTAATTAACAAATCAAAGTATTTCTGAGCACCATCTTTTATTTATTGGTTCTCTATGAAAGTTAGATGTGAACCAACCAACATCTAACTTACACAACAGATAAAACAGCTTTTAGTTTCTTTTGCACTTGAACTTCAGATGGGCCCAAACAATTTGTTATTTTGCCAACGTGCATAAAGGGAATCACAAACCAACACTTATTTACAGTACCGTTACACTCACATAGCAGTCAAGGCAGTAAATAGGCAATAGCCAGTCTAACAATCTCAGAAGAATACTTTATGTACTGTACAGGACACAGATATGATCCACATCGTTCAGTGTCTCGCCTGCTGCTGCAGGGCTTGCTTGACTTGCTCTGTGCAGTATTGCTCAGAGGCAAGGTCCGAGTTAAATTCAAATCTATTAGAAATACTCTATAGAAATCAGAGGCATACAGCTCCTGCAAACACCTTTAAAAGTACTCTTCAATAATATGAGGTAACAATTCCATCGAAATGCCAGATCCTTAATTTGATACAAGGTATATACTACACACTTTATTGAAAATAAGGATTCTAGACAATGCCATTCTACATTTCATCTATTTTGCTTTTAATTACACAATCACACCAGTTTTAAGTTACAACTACAGGAATGAATCAAGATTTATTCCCCTTGTACACTTGGCAAGCTGAACAGCGCTGCTATCTGAACTATACTGCATCAAAACTCTAATTTTCAGCTTTTATGTCTCCTTAGAGGCTCATTCCTCTGCATACTCACTGCATTATTTAGCAGGTAAGCTGTATCCTCCACATCCAGGACCATCTTTAGGCAAAACAGGGTGATAAATCCAGCAAGTCAGAGAGAGAACGGGTAGCAGGTTTCTACTTTGTCCCAGTAGGAAACTGGGTTATATAGACAAGCTGCTACCCTACATAGGCTTATGACTCCCATAATGCCCAGCTAGGAAAAACCAAAACAGACTAATTCACGAGGATGCCATTCTTAAATAGGATTTGCATCAGGTTTGACCAGAGGAAGTACATACTCAATAGAGCTCAGACATCAAAGATCAACTAAGTCCCTGCCACGCAATGTACAGAGTGCCAAATTTCAAGCCTGGGAATTAGAACTGTCTCTCCTGTTGCTGTTTCCATCAGGTTCTGAGAAGTTTAGATTCATTTCACATTGTACTCTCAAGTGCTGAAATACCCCAAACTTATGCTAAAATAAATCAGAAGAAAACTCCTTCTTAAAATCCAGGATTAAAGCTTCCAGTATAAACACAAAACACTTACAGTAATTTTACAAAGTCTGAATGATTCTGCACAACAAAAACGAAGGAATTTTCAGTGTTTGAAGTCTAGTATTTTCCGAAGTAGATAAGCAACATTTAGTCTAAAGGATTCCCACATCATCACACTAATACCACCATAAGTTGAATTTTTGGCAGAAAATAGGGTATTGTACATTATACAATGGATATACCATTAATATGTACTATTAAAATATAATCACAATCACAGAAAGGCTTGGGTTGGAAGGGATGTTAAAGACTATCTAATTCCAACCCCCTTGCTGTGAGCAGGGATGTCACGCACTGGATCAGATTGCTCAGGTCCCCAAAAATATTTTATATCATATAATTAATATATACTTGGGTATAGTTATTGCACAATACTCCAGAAGAGATTTACAGTGGCAGTAGACAGCAATTAATAATAGTGGAAATTAATAGCAGCAATTAGTATTTTCCACATTCTACTCTCTTCTCTATACTTAGATAGTTTTCAATTCAAAACATAATTGATAGTTTGGTAACCTCAACACAGTAATAAGTGTTATTGTGTAACACCTCCAGCTGAATGTGGAATACAGAAATTTCTTCTTCAGAGGCTAATAGCCAGTTCATATAATCCGATTTTTATTGCTAGAGCCTTCCAATAACAGCACTGAAAATCCAAAATGTGTTTTATTTGCATGGATCACCTCAAGATTTGGAATCTTTCTCTCTCATGCATGAAAGAAAGACTGCTCATAGCAGACAAAGCCAAAGCCTTGAATCTGCACATCCCATTGCCTGCCACAGCTAATTCTTCTGGGACTAGAAACCCGAGTCTAGTTCAAACTCAGTGTCAACTAAAAATAGTTCAGAGACAACAGGCAAACGTGCTCCCAATAACTGGCATACAACACAGTCAGTTTAACAATTGGCTTAATTCCTCATTATCTTCACAGTAAGACTCCCCTAATTCAAAAGGGTTGTGCTACTTTCCAGTAGCTGAAATTCTTAATGGCAAATACCCACAAGGTTCTAAAAAACAATCAATTCAAACCAGTTTGTTCAGTGACATCAAACCAACAACTTCACATCCCTATTGATCCTATTAAAGATCAAGAGCTTTGTCTACGTGATGTAGGGATGGATGTTTTCAAAACACAGAGCACTGAAAACAGATGGCAGCACATCCCAATCAACATCAACATTATAGTAAGAGGCTCTTCAACTGATTTGTATTAAAACACTATCTTGGAAAAAAATCCAAGGTACACTAATCCGATAGAAGGATAAAGACAAACACACCATCTGTTCACATCTCTCACTTTAACAGAGGTGCAGTCTTATCTTAGTGCCCTAAAAACACACCAAAATATCTTCAATATGTGCAATTTAAAGGAGGCTGTCTCAGTTTGAAAGTGCCAATCCATTCTAAAATAGATTTTGTTTTTGCTTCAAGTGACTTTTTTTTTAAGCCTTTTTTCATGAGGTTAGAAGAGGGAGACAATTTATCACCCAGGAGAGCTCACTTATTCCTTAGAGAGAATAGGGAGGGGAAGGAAGATGTGGATTGAAGAATATATTTACAAACAAGTTGTTTTCTTAAGTATGGGATATGCAACCAAAACAATACCTAAAAAGGAAGATATATCTAAAAAGGAAAATTGTATATACACATCGCACTTTTTGCTGAATACATCATTTTATATTTTAAGTAAAATACTACATTCTGTTAAGATTATTTTAAAGCTTTCAAATATACATAATCCTCAATTACAATCTCATGCTTTTATTTTAATTTATAATATTATTCCAGCTAGATACACTTCCTTTCTCTCGCCTCAGAAGCAAGAGAAAAGCTTCAGAGCTTTTAAAGAGGATTTAAATAGCTTTTAAATTGCTAGGAGTCAGTATATTTTAAATTCCTATTACTTAAGAACTTTAATATAGTAATACCTATGTACAGTATTTTTTCAACTTTTTCCCCCAGTGTCCTAAAGATCAAAAATATTTGAGCTTTCAAAGTGGTATTTCATTGTTGAGTTTCAAATCCCCTTTGCCCTGAAGTTATTTAGCAATTTCCCCCTAGCTTTTTCTACTGTAAAGTAGGATTTCAAGTCATCTTATATTTTTCTAACACCAATGCCCACATTCCCAGTTATTTTCTCTTTTTCTTGCTATTTGTTTTTGTTAAGAATTCTATTTTAAATTAGCACTATTAAGAAAAATGTTCCCCAATTCCGGTTGCAATTTGGGTACGTTAATGAGGATGATGACTTCAGATGTGAATGTAAGTGACCCTGCTAAGGTGGAAACCAATAACAAAAACTTTGGTGCAGGAACTGACGCAGGTTATTGCGATAGTTCTGCCCGGGGATTCTTCCTAGTCCGATTAGCGCCGGGTCACACTGCTCTGCCAAGTACAAAACTACAACCACCCCCATCCTGCTCCATCAGCGCCCTAAAAGGAGGAGGAAACCCACAGAACACACTGCAACACTCCAAACCACATCCATCTCTGCCAGGGGGAAAGCCACCCCCTCCTGCCACGAGGACCAGATGATTCATCTCCGCTTGCAGGGCAGCGTTTTTCCTTCTCGCCGAACAGGCAGGAGGAAGTAAAGCTTCCACAGCTCTTGCACGCCGGTGGATACAGATGGCCTCGAGCCATGAATTGCAAGGAACAAACTCATCTCTGCCACCTACAGATGCCACACAACTCAAAGTTCTGCTTGGTTACTGAGAAAGCAGCGTCCTGAAAGACTGGAACACAGAGCTGAGAAAATATGCAACACAGTGTTAAGGAGCTGGTTCCAAACCTCCTGATCTAGAGAACAGGCAAATACATCAAACTGGAAATACAACTAAAATGTGCTCGGCAGGAAGACAAAGCCACACAGGGCACGCTGCCCTGCATTGGTTTATCATTAATTATGCCAAAACAGGTTTGGCCAGGAACACTCCCCATCTTGAGAGGCAGGGGACCTTTACTTCAGCTTTCAGGCGGGTGTCACAGACATACTAACAGGCAAAATGCTGATAATGTAGTTCAGAGCCGTCAGTTCTTCCATCTCATGTCTTGCCCGTCCCCTTGTAACTTCATGAACACTTTCCTCAATAGAGAAACCACATACACATCTTGCAAGGTGTGCTTTTAGGAGGGTGATATTGCACTACACAGCAGCTTACTTTAAAAATTAAAAACTAAATTTGACTCCAGTCTGTCTAAAACAGCATGAGAAATAAGGGTCTATTTTTCCCCCAATCTGAATAGCTAGATAAAATTCACTCTTAGGAAGAAAACATCTCACAGAATCATTACTTTTCATTAGTGGCAGAAACAAAGTCATTAATTGAACACTGCAAAACTTGTTCCCAGAAGGACAGAGCAAGTTGCAACGGATATGGTGGGCACTCACACCCATAGACACACATTAAATAAGAAGCTGCATCCTGCCAAGCACTGATCACCTCCTTCCCTGACCAGATCCATGCTTCACCCAAGAGCGACTCATGGGAAAGGTTGCTCACTAAGAGTACACTTCAGCATCAGTCCTGAGTGACCTGGGTCCTCCAGGACCTGAACTCTTCTAAATGAACTAAGCAAACACACGTCATAACATCTCCAAAGCACCTTTTTCACAAATCAACAACAGAAAAACTTAAAGACACAGAGGTAGGGTAGTAGGGGCTTTAAGGACCAAAGCTACATCTCCTTTGTGGCCACAGTTCTTAGCATAATGCATTGAGACTGTTCTTCCATATCTTCTCCCTCCCTGAACTAGAACAGCGAAAGATTAAACTCTTAACAAAGAAGGATCATTAAAAAAAGTAAGAGCTGGCAGAACAGCAGTAAATGACAAGAACCATTGCTCTGGATTAGTGACAGTTAATCCAAAACACAAAAAAAAAACCCAAAAAGGCTTAGAGAATTTGATCTTGCAAGTTAAAAAATCTATATATATACACACACAGAGTTTACAAACCAAGTAATTTATTCCAAGAATAGAAATGAAATATGGGTCACTTCTGGATTCTTAATCAAAATACCTCAGTATTCCTGTTAGCAGACTTAATCTGGGATTCAGATTTATTTAGACCAAGTGGTCAATCTGGACCCAAACAAAGCTTCTCCCATGCTGTGCACAGTCCTGCAAGAAGCTGCATGGTGACAACTTTAATGTACACTTTTCAAGACTTCAGGCAGTGGATTTCATCATTAGGAAAACTGAAGGGGAAGATGCAGGATTGATGTAAACTACAGCTTTGCTATAGAAGTAAGAACAACTGAAAGAGATGTCTGAGATACCCCTTTCCCTTGGTTTCCAAGGAAGAGACTGTTGAATTTGTACTGTACTTTTAAACCAATTTGCACAACACTGAATAAAAATACAGACAGGTGCTAATAAAGTGCAATGAAGTTGAGAAGGGTCATTTCCTTCAAGGACCTCTATCTGAACCTTCAAGAGGCTAGAACAATTTAATACCTTTCCCTATTTCCTGCCCAGTCTACCTCCATTTTTACACCCCTTAATAAAAGTGAGACACCCAGTGAGTCTTTTGTCCCCCATCACATACTCTTTCTTGTCCTCAGCAATAGGAAAACATCACTCACTCTTTTCATCAGCACTCTCTCCGTCCCAGTTCAACCCAGCCTGATTCCTGCAGCTGTACATTTCCTTAGTCTCAGCAAGGACAAATTTCTCAGCTAAAAGTCCAACTGATCGTAAAATAAGAGTAGCCAGGAGATCCACCAAGTCATCTCTCAAAAGCATGGCACACGAAAAGTGGAGAGGCACCATGTGAACTACTAGTGTGCTTTATGAACTCTTATGTTCTGGCTGTAAATTAACATACAGAAATACCATCACTCCTATTACTGACATCATTGATTGCTTTCACCACCTCACAGGCATCAGGAATCTTTTGAAAAAATTTCAACAGCATAACAGGATGCATCGACAAGAACATTTCCTTGGAGGAAAGGCCTGCACACTGCTAATGAAAGCAAATTAATTGGGCAAAGTGTGTGTCCATGTGGGAGGGGAATATATTGTTTTCACTACCACTGCTGAAGATCGTCATTCTCTTAGCAAGAATAGAACTGCTTGCAACCCAGTCACCCCTTTTGAGTGAAACTTTCCCAGCTCCAGTCTGAAAAGACCTCCTGTGGTCCCCTTCACTTCACTACAGCATAGCCCTATTCAGACCCCTCTCCCACAGTAACAGAATTCCTGGCAAGCAGGCGGTTCCTTCTGGTCACATCTTGCTGTTTTCTCAAATGTCAATTCACTTTTCCCCTTTGCCAAAAAAAAGAAAAAAAAAAAAAGAATAATAGCTTTACTTGCCTGAACATCGAAGTCTGGAAGGAGGCGAGTGATAGCCTGTGAAGAGATTTGAAAACATTAATGGAAGTAACTTGCAGCTACAGAAATCTGTGCTGGAGCATGTTCTAACCCACCAGCTATGCAGCTGAGAGACCTGTTTGTCCCTCCATTCAATGAAAGCTCTCTTAATGAATGTCAAAATTCACCCAGGAGTTTTTTACTCTAATCTTGATGGAATACATGAAAGCAGTAAAATACTAGATTACAGACCAGCAAAATGAAGCACAAAAGCTGATGTATCATCAGTTATTAAATCACTGAACAATACACTGACACAGAGCAGTGAAACACTGAGCTTTTCTCCATCACTTATTGTAGCCATGGGACAGCCAACAGTCCTGCCCAGGATGGAAAGTCACTGTTCAAGCACGTACTGAGCACTTCCAACTCAGTTAAGCAGTCATTACTGGGATTTGGTTACATTATGTGGAAGGTAGGAAGGGGGTTATTCTACCCAAAATTAGTCTTTGTAGTGTTTGGAAAGCTGGCTGGTCACAGAGGTCCATTCCAACCTGTGATCCATCAAAGTTATTACTGACCAACTCCTACACCTGTCAAGGAATTCCCCCAGGAAGGGAGCCAAGTGAAATCCTCCCCACCTCCAACAGTCTATGAGGCTTGTAGCTTCTAAAGGAAGAAGTGTTTTATAGTCACCTCTTTTTAATAAAAAGTCAAGGAAGAAGTCAGTTTCCTATTTTCATTGCAGGACTGAAAACAGAGGGAAGAGCTGCCAAGCAAACACTTTATGCTGCAAAATGTGAGAGGCCAAAGCTTAAAAAAACCCATGGAGATAAAAAGGGAAGCTTAGAATCCTGGCAAGGCAGTCACTCAGCCCCAGAAGCCCAGATAAATTAAGGACAGATGTTAGAAGCATTTCAGCTGCTGTCTTAGGCAATATTTTCTCAGATGGTGGACCTCAAAGCATTGCAGTTCAACCTGCAATTGTGACAGAACTCAAGAGCCATGATCTTTAAGCAATTAGGCACTGTCTTGTACATACAAACAAGTAGCCAGAGAGCTGACTGAGCTAGTGGAAGTCATTTTACATTTGCCTTAGCTTTAGGCAATGAACTTGCTGGGTTTTAATCTTACTATACTATAGGGTTCATGGCATTTTAAACACATTTCATCCACTGTTGCTCCAGTGGGACCTAGAGTTGAAGGGAATAAGTACATGTGGCATCTGCACTGACAGCATATGGAATAAGGCTGATCATTGTTCAGGAATGAAAACTCAGCTATAGTAGAAACCCAAGCACAACAAGCAGGACATGACTCCAGGTTGCATCACCCACTCAAAGTCAGCTCCACTGTTAACCTTAGCATGTACTGAGTGTCCTTCAGGGCAACCTTTTCCACTTTTCTCAAAATACATTAAGTAACTTCCTTCATCTGTGTGAAGAATGGCCCACAGAGGAAATCAAACTCTGTGCTAGTTTCCCCACACAGACAAAATTTAAGGTAACGTAATGAACAAAAGCATTAGAGTTCATTGTCAAGATTCCAACTTCTATGTTGTACAGAAACCCAGGAAATTAATCAGTGTTTTAAGATATTTCCAAACTCTGAAGGAAAGAGGTTTTAGTACTAACAGGTCTTCTGCTTAGAATCTCCTTTGCTTTGCTACTACTGAACAATATGGGCATTAAAATGGGATCTTAGTTTCTGAAAAGTTTGAGTGCTGCATTCACTGGTATCCAAACAAGCTCTGCTTTCATGCAATGTCCTTGGCAAAGGAGCTGTGTTTAAAGTTTCTCTAGCCATTTTACTGCAGTCACAAGTGGAAGTGATTTTCTGAAGTGTTTACACTGAAGAGGTAGGAAATAAAAGTGGCTGAGAGCAATGAATTCTAGTATAGAAAAATCGGAAAAGAACAACACATTTATATATATCACTGTCAAGAACTAACCTCACTGGGAACAAGAGAAAAATTTTAGTTTTGATTCAAGAAAAAAAAAAAAGTTGAGAGGTTTCATCACACATTGCAGTGAATTTTTTGCCATGAACATGCCAAAGCACAGAGTAGTGCTACCACCGAAGAGTCAGACAACCACTGAATCCAGATGCTGTTGGCAGAACTCTGGAAAAAAAAAAAAAAACACCAAACCACCCAACAAACAAACAAAATAATAAAAAGAAATGGAAAGTAGTCCCAAACAAGATTAAAGAAAAAAAGGCTAGGATGTTTCTACACTGCAACCTCAGAGGTTGCAACAGGCTGCAGGTTGTGCACACCCAGCTGGCTGCAGACCAGGCAATTGGGTTGTAATTCATGGCTCAGTGCACTCAGAGAGGAGAGGCTCAGCCCTGCCTCTGGATTTAGATGTGCCCAAAAGAAAAGTAAAGACTCTCTGTGCCTCCCTGAAAGGCAGCTGAAAGAGCAAAGCCTGTCTTTACATTGAGAAGTCTACAGATGTGCATGAGATGGCCCACTTGGCATCATACAATACAGCTAAAGACACCCAGAGCTGTCATTATTCTGAGAAAAGTGTCACCACCATACTAAGAGAAAAACCAAACAGCAAGAAAGAAGAAACGATTAAGACTCAGTTTTGATTTAAAAAAAAGAAAAAAAAAAAAAGGCCTGAACTACTCTTATTCCATCTCTGGTTTTTCCTGTTTCCTCTGTATGATATGTTAGAACTAATCCAGGAACACACATGCAGTACCAGCAGCAGTCCTGGCAAAACAAATAAGCCCTGAAAAGCTTTAAAATAATTACCTCCTCCTTCTCCACCAGAGGTTTCACCTCTGCAAGGTGAGCATCCTGGAACTCTGTTGACATGGTCAGTTGCTGATATCTGCAAAGATGAAAAGAGATTTGTTCTCAGCTTGCATCAAAGATTAAATACAGAAACAAGCAGAGATCCTGCTCCACCCAGCCCCCCCCTCCAATGACCCACTCAGGTTATAGTTTAAAAGACCTCTACAAGAACATTATGAATCTCTTGTAAAATGCCTCACTGGTTTATTTATATACACACTCACACACAATATGAGATTAAAGAAATTCTTGCAAGAATTCTGCAAGATCAAACAGAAGTTTGGCAGCTTCAAACCAGGGAATGCTGAAGGAAACAGGGCAGGGACCAGTGGAGAGAGTCATGGAAACTATCATTCCACAGTTGAAAGGAAGCATAGCCAAATCTCCACAACTGCTTTCTGAAGTTTGCTTGAATACCTGTTTCTGAATTTATTTCTTTATTTTAGTTTATGCAAGGCTCCCTCTCTATCCCCCACATTTTTACTGTACAAAAACTGAACTAGAAACTCATTAGCATAATTTTACTCTCAGATCGATGTGCTCCATTCTTTGGGACAGATAAAAATCAGATATTCTTTTAAGTGGACACCAACAAGGTACATGCAATAATGTTATTTTCAAAACTGTCAATGGAAGAAACAAGATTGCTGTATCCTGTTCTAGGACAGGATTGGCATTGAGATATCCAGTTTGTAAGGGTAGGAAGCTTAGCCAGGAACACAGACACAGCCAGACCTCAGAAGAAGCAACTGCAAAAGCAAATGGAGCCATAGGTTGTGCTGCATGTGCAGGGCACCATCTGCATTTGGACCAGGAGGCATCCCAATTCATCAAGTACATCAGTTCAAACTGGTGTTGAAAACAGAGTGTTTTCATTCTCTTGACAAAGATAAGGTCACAGAATCACAGCATATGCTGAGTTGGAAGGGACCCACAAGAATCATGGAGTCAAACTCCTGGCCATGCACAGGTGCCAGAGGACTGTTCTTTATGAAGCTCTAATGAATGACCTGGAACAGTTCTGAAGAGAGATACTGGAACTGTTTCAGCAGCAAGATAACAAATACAAAAGTCCAAATATGTTTATTACATACCCTCTGGCCTGCTGGAGAAATGCATATTGGACAGGGTTTGGGCATCTTTTGTAAATGTCCAATTTTGCCCATCTACATAACTATAAAAGAAATTGATTATTTACCTTTCTTAAAACATTTAGAACTGCTTGAAATGAAGCATGAGTAAGTGTACTCAAAGCAAGATAAAAGACTGAAACATGTTTAGGAATTATTGACTAAGTGTAACCCTGCACATTTCAATTATTAACAACTTTCCTGAAGATAAGCATAGAACTGCTGAACAAAATTTACATTAATTCTTTAAGCCATGATTTCCTCATCTCTTGACTTAAGTCTGATTTAAGCCAATCAACTCTGTCTAGCTAAATGACCTGGTGCTCAGGAAGGGCTGTGAAACCCACAGGAGCTCAGGCAGTGGGAGCAGCAGCATTATTTTTCACTCTGCCCCATGGGTTAACTCGATGCATTTCTTCCTGGCTCTGTTTGCAAGACAGCTGGATGGTGCAGGAAGTTATGGAGGGACACACTCAGACTAAGAAAATCAGTACTGAAAAACGTGGGTGTCCATGCACATAGCTTCAGATTTTAGGAACCCTTCCTGCTAGCTATGCAAGCGGGTAGATTTTTGGTAAAGAATTAGACTGAGGAATTTAAGCTCAGAGAAATGTTTCAGGAATATTTTACCCCACCACTTGAGGCATGGGGACAGTAACAAAACTGACCCTATTTTCAGTGTTTCGTAATCCAAATTTAAAACAGGATATGAGAAATATTAAAATACTCAGAAGACTCAAGTCACCGATTCACACTTTTTCCTCCAGCTTTTCCTTTAAGTTTTGTCCATTACAGATTTTAATCATAAAGAGCAACTGCAAGCAACATTTAACAAGTGTTACATATTATTGTGATTAAAGACATCTATCTAGTCTGCCATCCTACACAGTGAGCAATTGTGCATGGCAGAGAGGTAAAACAAATGCTGCTGAAATATTCAGAAGTCAAAAATATTCTTATGCAATTGAACCTAAGTCAAACGATTTTTTTTTTTCAATTCAGTGAATTCTATTAAGAGGACATAATACCTTAATGTTGCACTGAATTCTGCAATAGGGACTAGAAGTGCAAGACATTCTTCTGTGGTTTGCCCATAGGTGAGGAAAGTAAAAGCCAGGTTCCCTGCAGTTTCCCAGTAAGAAACAGCTCAAGGAACAAAGCTGCAGCTAGTGCTGCATAATAAAGTTGTTTACACAGGATAGTTGCAGACTTTCAGAGACTCAGAGCATTGACTACAAATGCCCAAAAAAACTGTGCCAAAAAAGCACAAGATGAACGCTTTTTATAGCCTTAAAAAACAATCCTGTTTTCTTAATAGTTCAAAGTTGTTGCTCGATGTTTCCAAAAGAGTCAGCACTGCTGACCAGCAGATTACATGACTGCCATCAAGTTTGCTGAACAAAAGCCCAACGTTCACCAAGCTTTCACTTTTGGAAAGATACCATATCTTGGAGCCATATAATGTTTTCAGATCAGACATTTTCAAGCTCTGGGTTTTCCTTCTGTGCATCAGGAATACCTGAAACATTCCTACCAAGCTACAGCCTTGTGATAAGGCAGCACAACAACATGCTATTTGTTCACAAGAGCTGGCAAACAAAGCCCTGCTATCTGACAGCGCTGTAAAAAACATCTTATTTTCCAAGGAGAAAGATGGGGAAGTGGCTTTGTACCACCCTTGTTCAGCACAAATTTTATACTCTCTAAATAGGTGCTTTGTGCTCCACCCATTATGTGACAGGGCAGCTCAAAGCTAATAACTCTCCTAAACAGATAACCATACAAGCATCCCTTTATACACATTTCAAGGCACTTGCCTCACAGAAGCTTTCCAAAGACAAAGTTCATTTATATCTGCAAGCAGTAGTGTAAAGTTGCCAACTTGGATAAAAACTTTTTTTCACTCACTCTGCTTGGCCAATTCAGCCTGCTGAGAAGTCCCAAGTTCTCCTCTCTGGAACAAGTCACTTCCACCCAGTGGACACCCTAGTACCTGTTGCAATCACTGCTCAGATGATTAAGTTTTAAAACAATCATACTTCTAACTAAGAAAAAGCTAAAAGTTTAAGACACCTCTGCAGCTGGCAAAGTGCTTTAAAACTGATGGCCTACCTACCTTTGCCAGCAGAAAAGGCAATCAAAGCAGCCTTTAGGAAGCAAGGGGGTGTGGGGAAGGGTAAAGTAATCTGTGCAATACTGTGTTTACTAGTTTTATTCAAAGAGGCTTTTCTGTACCCATTCCAGCCCAAGCCCACTGCTCCAAAACCACTGCAGAAACTACCATAAACAAGGTTAGTAGCTCAGAAATCTGTATCAGCAGTCTGATTGATATTAAAGGTTCAGAATACATCCCTAAGTCAAACGAATCATTGATGGAAGGACAGTCATTGCTGGAGCCTTGTTTTGGTAGCAGCAGGTACAGGATAGATGTGCAGCCTGGCTGTGCACAGGAAAGATCCCAACAGAGAGGCTAAGAAGCCACCCATCAGGCCATCCATCCTCATACACCAGCAATGTTGCAATCATAAATACCAAACATTAAGTAATATGCATACATGTGACTGAATTAATTTCAAGCACAGAAGCAAAACAAGTCCAAAGATGCCTCATTTCAAACTTCATGCTTCTCAAGACACGTGTAGGGTTGTCCAGGTTTTGCCATGGGGCATGTCATCCAGGGCTATGCCTCATGTCCATGAAGTGCTGGGGGCACTGCTACCAGCACTACAGGATTTACCTCTGCTATTATACCAAACTGCTTTTTATTTACATACTATCATATAAAACAAAGAGCAGGAAGAGACTCCCGCACAAGTGTTTCATAAAGGTGGCAATTTCCTCAAAACTGTTTGTTTAAACACTGGCAGCAGAGATTATTCTCCTTTTGAGTACTGAGGCACAGAAGGTTAACGTCACCAGAGCAGCCTGATGGCATTTTTATCTCTGCAGACTGAGCAAGCAGGAGGGACAGCAATCACTTTGCATGTGGGATTAAATACTCATGAGCATCTAATGGCAAAGAGGAAAACAGTAGGCACTGAGGGTCACAGCTCCTGAGCACTGGTGTTGCTCTCTTTGGAAAGAGAGAGGGACCATGGGAAACTTGGACTCCAGAGCCAGAGGTGGGAGGTGTTTCCAAGCCAGTCACATCACTGCACTTTATCCCTTGAAATCTACAGGTGTCTTCAGTACTCTGCCACCAAAGCAGGTTGGAAAAGCAGGGGCAACAAAGGTTTTGGGCACCAGTAGCAGCTCACAGCACAATTAAAGCAAGGATGAGACGAATGGAGAGAGCTAAGATGTCTCTGAAGCTCTGCAAAAGTTGATCAGCAAATATCTACAACAGTTCCAGGTCAGAAAAATGACCAAGCAGCTCAGGCCTCTGACAATGAAGCAAGGAAAGTTGCTGTGATGCTCAAACAGCCTTTGAGGCTTATACACGGTCAATTAGAGCTCTTCCAGTCATTAATAGTAAACGCTGTAAACTTGTCTGACTGGCCCTAAAACAAAAAAGGGTTACTGCAAACTGGAGAGCAGCTTGAAAAAACCAAAACCCTTGTCTTCACTAAGCAGAGACTAAACAGAGACAAGTGGACATCAAGACAAAACACTTCATAGCACCCATGTATGGTTATGGTCCATAATACATCTCACATTAAGTGCAGTTTACATTTCAGATATTTTGTAACAAATTTGAGAAATTTAATCTTCCTGTTCCTGAATCATTTAAAAATTATTCATTTGCAAGCATCCCAAACAGTTCATGCATAAACATCTGCCCACACTCTGCCCTGTTTAAACTACTCTTTGTTACAGGCATTGGTATCACGAGGTTCTTTGTGTACAGTTACTGATTTTCTGACATTGTTCCAGAAAATAAATCATGAAAGAGGTTTTACAGCAGTTCCTCCCCTTTAAAAAAAAAAAAAAGGGCAGATGACTTTTGACAGTTAAGTAGCATCTGACTAAACAGCTTGAGCAGGAAGTGTCAAAAGTTGAAGACACTCTACCTGGGGGTTTCCTTAGCCTCCAGTTACACATTATCTCAATTTGCAACTAAACATTAATAACCTGAGACAAAGGAAGCTTGGAAGCAGAACCCTTAAATAACCTGAAGTTTGAAATGAGAAAAGGTCAGGAGCCAAGCATTAAATCAAATAATATCAGGGAACAGAAACAGCTACACTGTCTGGTGGTTTCCAGTTCACAGATGTCCTGTAAGCCACCATCAGCCAGCCTTCTTCAAGTACAGCACTGCTGATACTCAATTCCTTTATGTTTTTCCTAAGCAATTTGCTTTCATTTTCTTTCAATCCTCTTTTTGAGCTACTCCACCAGGATGTTTTTGTGAAGGCTCTCTTGAAAATAAGACTTGGAATCCAAAGGAAAAAAAAAAAAACAAACAAAAAACCCCAAACATGGGTCGTTAGGATCATAATGCAGCATAAGTGATTTTTTTTCAAAGCCAAAAAACCAAGAGGGGCCAAAAGTTTTAGCCATTTTTAAGTTTAGACTTATGCTACATGCTAATCAATCTGATTAGGAAACCAAAACATTTCAGCCAAGAACTCAAGCCCCATGCCAAGTAACAGCCGGGTGAAGCCACATGGAGGCAGCTGCTGAGACAGTGCCAGGAGCTGACCCACCAGCAAGGCACAGATGGAGAGCCACAGCATCTCCCCCAGCCCCTCTTGCTGGTGGCTGTGGCACACTTCTGCAGTTAGAGAGATGAGATCTCTAGACTTGACTCCAGCTCTTCTCCTCTGGTTTGTTTTCACTCATGTGACTGGCTCTAGTGCCTGATAGACACAGAGCTGCTCAGCTGTGATCACTCTGGGATCAAACACAGCTTTGCCAGTTCCTCAGGACCAGGGGCTGGTCACTCTCCACCCGCACAAACTGCACTGGCAGCTGCACACTGAGCAGCATCACAACACAGGGATCTGGAAGCAGCTCTTCTGTCTACCCTGCAGATGTTGAGAAAGAAAACTGTTGCAATGCAGCTTGCACAATCCTCTTGCTGTGGGATGCAGTGAAGAGTGTTCCTTAGAAAACCTGAGGTCCTCCCGTGGATGACTGAAGCAGAAAGTGGCTGTGGGAAGGGTTGGTGTGCTAGCCAAAGGACATGTCTGCTGTTCCCATTGCCCCACGGTGGATACCCCTGTTGTGTACCCCCTGCCAATATAACAAGCAGCTGTTCTCTTCCTGGCTGGTAGGGAAAAGGAAAGTCTTGTAAGGTCTTAGGGCTTTTTCCTATTGTAGCAATCCCTAATAGTACCTACACTGTAATACCACAACTTTATGAGGGACAGATTACAAACCCTAATGAAGTTCTCTGAAATTCATATTTCTTTAGCATCTGGTACCTGAAACTGCTTCTGGTCATAACCACTTGTCACAGAGGTATCTCTAATAATGCAAAGTTTCTGTAATGAGATTAAAAGTGTTCAAGGCAAGGCTGCATGGGTCTATTAGCAATCTGGTCTAATGAAAGGTGTCCCTGCCCATGGCATGGGAGTTAGAACTAGATGATCTTTAAGGCCTCTTCCAACCAAAACCATTCTGAGATTCTACAAAAAATCCTAGTGATTCTCAGGCCTCCCTGGCTCTGATGAGTGCTGTTAGCCCAAACTCCCTCCTCAAGCAGCCACCAGGTACTGCTGACGTGACTGCAAACTGTCCTTGCAGAGTGGGAGGGCTCAGAGAGGAACTCAGTGCTTTCCTAAGAAATCCTACTTCTGAGCAGCAGCCTAAGCTTATTTGGAAACACATTATGCCCATTTGCATGGATGCCAAAATTGTCCTTTAACTTTAAAGGACTCCAGGCCATGGGTGGCAGCACTGCAGGGTGGAAAGGGTGAAGAGCAGTCAGCTGTTTTCCCTGGCTTTGTTTCCTTACACACCCCTCCAGCCAGCCTGTCTCCTTCCACTGCCCCAGCACCCTCCTAGCATCCTCCCAACACCCTCCTCTGCATCCATCCCACTGCTCCTTCCACTGACTGTGCACAAAGGTCTGAGACAAAGATTAAAGGTGACACACTGGTCTGGTACAGGACCTGGCACCTGCGTGCTAGACTGGGGTTGGGGGCAGATTAAATAACACATACTGCAAAGGGGGATTAGGCATTTCATAACGTGGAAGAGACTGCTTCTGCCACAAAGATTGCAGTCTAAACAGACAAGAAACAAGCTATTGTTCCTGCAGCTCACCAGTGTCAGGACATGCTCCCTGCCCCCTCCTATTCTCAATCTGCCATGCTTTAATAGTTCATAGCTGCTGCCCAGCTGCAGCCGCTTCAACAAGTGGGTGGTTCTGTCAAAGAGGCAAAAACATACCGAGATTATTCCAGAAGGAACTAGCTCACAGTATCCTCAGAGATGAGGAATGCTGTCTGGCTCTCTAGGTTGCAGCATCACAAGTATATAGTAGATTCTTTTTGTATGTTTTGCATTTTCACATTGATGTTGCAAAGATGAAGACTGAAGTTACAAAACATCACAGCTAAGGTTGATGATGTTTCTTAATTTACATTTATTTATGAGGTCATACAATATGGGTTACAGCTTCAAGTACATGTAAGACTTGTTCTACTACCTATTAAAATTGCTTGCTCATTGCTGTTACAAATTCTCTTTCTAACCCCTGCCAAAATGTCTGGGCTGAAGTTTTCCATGGTGAGTGTAGGAGGGTTTGTTTGTTGAGGAGAAAAATATGATTTATAGATATTACTCTGTTCCTGTAAGCACCATTCCCTTTTTCTAGATGAACTTTAGCCTTCTAGAGCTAAATCTGGATGCAAACTTTGTACAGATGCCCATTGTGGTAGGGACACATCTTTCATTCTTCCCAAGAAAGACCCTTCATAAAATTACCCAGATTTAAGCATTTTCATCTGAATTACTTGGGACTAGATTTGGGTAACAGTCTTCCATTGCCAAAAAGCCTTAGCACCTAGAGATACAATATGATCCTCCCAAGGGCTGAGCACACAGACTGTATCACAACAAGGGGGACTGGTGAGGGAGTGTCTAGGTCAGCACCATCCAGTGCCAGAATACTCCTTGCTTCTCATAATAAGCCCCTTCAAAATGGGCAAAAAAGCAATTCACCATCATCAGCTGACTTTTTTCCAAAGCCTTACCCATCTACACTACAGATTAGTGTCTATTACATCAGGCAGAGAACTTCATTTTCACTTTCCAGGGTGTGTTTACAACAGGGGTTGGAATTACACGTCCAAGCTTTCATATAAGCTTTTATGTACAATTTCATAAAATTCATCGTGTTTAGTGTTTCACTGGGTGGGGGAAGGGGCAGGTGTGCAGGGGGAAAGTGATGCTCTTAAACTGAGTCATCTAGGGAAGAGAATAGTACATTGGATTTGTCATAGTATAAAGGGTCATCATAAAACTCTGCAGTGCTTCTGCTGCATAGACTAGTCCCATAAGCCAGTATGTCACAACTCTGTCCAAGGATGCAGATACTTAATATTTAGCAGGGATGTGTTACACAGAGTACATGAAAAATAGCTTTAGAGCACTCTAGAACTACAGCAGCAGGAAAATGATATCATTCCTCTGACAAGGTGCACACGAGCTTCCTGAAGGAAGTAATCGCAAAAGCCACAGCAAGAGCAATCCTTCCTTCCTTTAACAGTGCACTTCCCATCTGGATGTCTGTTTACTGTGTTCAGAAATAAAAGTTCCTTCAAAAGTTGCATCCTACTTCGCTGATTGCTTTCCCATTATGTCTTATGCCTACCAGTAGTACATACATAAAAAATAATATCTCTTTTTTGCTGTGAATACCCATGCCTCCACCTTCACAGTCTTCATTGGGGCATTACAGTTTAGGATCCTTATCGCTTATTTTGTGCTTCCTAATGTTCAGAATTTCTTTTAAAAAGTCCAGTTGTAATAGTGGTGAAATGGCAAGGACTGAAAGACACGCACAGAACTAAACCCAAGGGAGAGTCAAACGCACATGGAAAGACTTCTTTTGCAATGAGTTAGTTTTCATGCTGCACTGAGTCCTAAAATTTTCTCTTTCTGGTAATTTCTACATCATCCACACAGTACTAGCAGAATGACCTTACACATCCATGGTAGAAAATAAGCTAAAAGAGCTATACTTTTGAAGCTATACTTAGGTCAGACAGGAAGCAAAAGTTAAAGCAGTGAATACCCAGTTTTAAAAACAGAGTTTGAAGAGGAAGACCTGCATTGACCAACTTCCAGCTACCAAGAGAAAAAACTTGATGGATGAAAAAAAATATATTAAAATTTTGACAAGTAACTGAAAGGAAGTAGCCCCAAACTCAAAAGAAACAGGAAATGTGATCAGCCACATAAAGTAAGAGCAGCAAAACTGACAGACATCCTGCTTAGTAGAAACAGATACAGATGTGGAAAATTTCATCAACATGGGCAGTCCAGCTGTGCATCAGCAAGCTCACCATGGAGCACCTCTTGCATTACCCAAAGGCAACTCATGCCAGATGGGAAGCAAAACAGGCCTGAACCTGTGGCAGCCCTTAGCTAAAAGTAAAACTAAACTAATTTCCCTCTTCATTCAACATAGGAGCCTACACATTCAAGTTTGACACTTCAATAATTTCAGGCTTTACTTTTTTTCCTCTACTCTACACTTGCTATGCTGGATTAAATGCCAAATAATGGTACTGATTCACACAGACACTCAGTACTGAGTTAAATTTTGCCGTAATAACACCTTAATGATACACAAACACATATCAGGAGAAGCTTTGAATGGTGCCTTAATGCTCCAACTCTGTAGCCAAAGGAAATTGACAATAGGCATTACCTCCTGCTGACTGTCCCTCATTCAAGTCACCCAGGGCTCTGGATAGGAAAAAAAGCTGCCACCATTTGAGAGAAACACCAAGTTCAATAGCCATTACATTCACAGCCATTGATTTCCAAGAGGTCTAACCCAGATTTAGTCATCCGTAGCAACACACACTACCAAGCCTTAAAACGGATTTCCTTACTCTCAGTCTCTGAAACAGTTGCAGAATATTTCACCTGACTTTCCAGAGTAGCAACTAATTTACTTGCAACTTGTGGGACAGAGTTTTTCGTAGAGGAAAGAGGGGTAACCGCTGCTCCTGTACCTAAGCAAACTCATCTCGTGACTGGCATCCTTGCCCATGGCAGTGGGGTTGGAACTAGAGGGTCTTTACGGTCCCTTCTAACCCAGGCCTTTCTGTGATTTTACAATGACCTGCCGACAGCTGGAGATCACTCCCCACCCAACAGTGCAGGAAAGTTTTTCACTGAGAAGGCTGTAGGGGCAACACCATTAGGTAAACAGTCAAATTCACACCTAAAGCTGAAGCCAGAGGCAGCCTACATTCAATGCCACTCACATAGCAAAATAGTGACAGGACTCACGTGGGCTTTTCTGTACTTTTGCCTAAGATTTCCAGGTGCTGTGACTCAACATGAAAGTTAGATGTAAAAAGTTGGCTGGAAGTCGTGCTTCATCTCCAGAACCAGCATTTCATCCCTGTTAATACCAAGAAGTTTCATCTCCTGGTTTTTGGAAGGCTTTCCTTTCAGGTGATCTAACCAGAGCAACTAGAGATTGTCACCCATGCTGCATACTGCTGTGACTGAACCAATTCAGTCCATTGCTTTTCTAGGCCATGCTCTCCCCAACAGCAAACAGGCTTTTGCTGCCTTAAGCTTCCAGCTGTACACATGATATAAACATGGCTGATCCAACACAATTAGAATTCATATTATTTGAGAGTTTGTCAGTTTGTACTTGTATTCATTCTGAAGAGCCTCAAGCCAGTTTCACCCCTTCTTTATCTTTTCTTTCACTCTTTGTCTATTGAGACAATAAAAGCAGGAAATGTCTCATTACATATATTATCTATGCTTTGTTCTCTTAGGAGGTTTAGTGAAAAAACAGTATTTTCTATGGGAAGGGAGAAGTTTGCCAAAATCCCTTAAGCTGGTCATGAGGAGATGTATGTTGCACTTCAGTCAAATAAATTAATCATTTAGAAAATCTGAATCAAAAATTCTTCTCATGGCAGTTCACTGCTAATCCTACCTGAACTACATGAGAAAATTACTTAATTGCCTCATAACTACTTCTACGGACCAGGCTCCCATGCCAAAGCGTTCCAACAGGTGCACTATAATATCTCCATGTAAATGTCATAGTGCAAAAAGGAATTCAAAGAGCAGAGTGCCTCCCACAGGAGTGAAGACAATATGGGAATCCTGCTGGTTTTACTGAGCATTCAATCTACTCAGATGATCTGTCACAGTTTTAGTGTTCCTTTTTATTTTGGCAAAAATAAAAAAGCCATTGTGCAGGGCAGAAACTGAAAAGCTTAAGAGCTTGTTTTCTGGTGGTGCCGGTTCCCAAACACAGACAGTGCATGTGGCAGCCCTCCCTCAGCACTGGGTGACACTTCTTTGGCTTTTGCCTAGTTCTGTAGACACCTGATTCTTTGACATCTGTATCTTGCTGTCACCTTGGTAAAGAGGCCAATGAACACAGAGACTAAGTACACAAATGCTTCTTTCTATGGGAAACAAATGAAAACCCCAGCCTGTCAAGACCTTCCAGACCCCTCTCCCCCATCATGGTTCAAGGTCAGTCAATTTGTAGAGTGCCCATTTTCAAGGGATGAGTTAATATTTTTACAAGGGCATGTAATGACAGGACAAGGGGGAATGGTTTTAAACTGAAAGAGGGTCAATTTAAGTTAGCTATTAGGAAGAAATTCTTCATTGTAAGGATGGAGAGGCACTGGAAAAGGTTACCTAGAGAAGCTATGGATGCCTGATCCCTGGAAGTGTTCAAGGCCAGGCTGGATAGGGCTTTGAGGAACCTGGTCCAGTGAAAGGTATCCCTGCCCATGGCAAGGGTGTTGAAACTATATAATCTTTAAAGTCCCTTCTAAGCCAAACCTTTTTATGATCTCTCAGTTCACTAATTGTAGAAATTCTAGTTTGAAGTTCTCAAGGTTGAAGTCCAGCCCATTCAGGTATCAGCTGCACAAGGAGCTCAGATTCAGAAGGTGAGGCCTCTGGGTTCCCAAAACATTATGCCATGGCATCTGTAGTTTTTACTGAAAAACTGGATATAGAAACTAGAGACACCCTAAGGAGGGTCCTTACTACATTAAAATCTGCTTTCACTACATCTGTTTTTTCCATGTCAAAACACACACCCGTTCCTCCTGAATACACTCATGCACTACTCTTCTTCAAGGCCACAGGGCTCATTAGTACCCTGGGAACCATACAAGCCTTTAAAGAACACTATTTTTGCTGCATCTACTTCTGAGTTTTAGTACTTCATCCACAGTCATTAAATTCTTGCTGCGCACAGGACATCCTACAGCACTGGCTGCCTGCTGTTTACTCAAGTATTTGTGATAAAAACAGAGTTCTTCTACGTCTGACTACATTATACTCTGGTTAAAAGAGCACAAAATTAAAAAAGCAAAACAAAAAAACCCCAAACAAACCACCAAACATTTTCCCAGAGTCAAGTTCAAAGTGCATAGCTTAATACCACTGGCTGAATTTTTTATGTAAATTCTGCCTGTAAGATCCAAAACTAAAGACAGCAAGACCAGCTTCTCAGATGTTTACCTGAAACACTTGATAGCTGCTATTTACAGGTTATTTCCGTTGTTTGCCCTCAACAGTGAATTTTTCAGCAGCTGTATATCTTTGACACACTTGGACACACACACAAAAAGGTTAATCAAAAGCCAGAGGAAGTCAAAACACCCTGCAGAGAACCTGGACAGAAAGCTTCAGGTTGTCTTTGACCTCTTCCATTCCCCTACAACTGCATTTTCTAGGTTCAAAATAAAGTTTCTGCTTAAAAAAAAAGGG